>VAFG01000311.1:130740-159729 GCA_013461545.1 Syncephalastrum contaminatum | reverse complement strand
AAAAAAAAAAAAAAAAAAAAAAAGGAAAGCCCCATGCGCATAGGTACTGATTCCCCTCGGAGGTGATGAGATTAAAAGAAGGGGAATATTTCTTCTATGCACCTCTTCCTGGTGGTTCAAGTAAAGCGGGTGTACCTGCGTGGATGTGTATATCGATATCATATATCTCCAACGTGTTATATCTATGTTGCTCACGCACCTATTTCCAAATACACGCCATGACGAAAGAGACCAAACTCTAACTTTTAGGAATAATCCAGTGGATTGATCAGACTTTGATTTGGACCGTGACACGAGTACCAAATACAAGCGATCGAAGCATTTTCTTTAAAAGCAAACATTTGTGCACCTGCACCAGGGCCAAGCGAACGACAGAATCGAGTATGTATGTGTGTATGTGTGTGTGTGTGTGTGTGGTTTAAGAAAAGGCAAAAAAGCAAGGCACGTGCGCTATGTTCTTGTCAGTTGTCACACAGATGCCAAAACTCACTGCGTAGTTTTTTAGTTTTTTCTGAAGGGACGTTGTCTTTTTGTATGTGTGTAAAATGAGTGTGTGCGTGTGTAAGTGAGACGGTCACAAGCACCGACCCCCCCTTTCTTTAAAGCACATTTGCTTTCTCCCCTTTTCTTCGCTCAACGGCGCCTCTCTTTTTTTCTTCTTCACGTCCCGCCCGTCTCGCGTAAACTCTTTTTTATTATAATCCCTCTTTCCTTTTCTTTTACTCTCGTCTTATACTTAACCTAGTAAGACTGTCTGACACTTTGTGTCGCAATCTAGCCAGGACAACCACCTCCGCAATTCTTCATCATTGTGCTGTTTCTCTTTTCACCCTCTAATTCATTTACTCCACGAGAGTGGGTCATCTGCGCTCGGTCCAACTGCGAAGCCTTTTCGGGGACTCTAAACGCCCTTTCATTTTATTTGGTCGGTTCTCCCTCGGCGACTTAGACAACTGTTGTACGTACTTCCCCGAAAAAGGGCTGGGATCAACTCTCTTCCACTCCCGCACTCTTTTACTTTTTTAAAAACCCCCATCTTTGCTTATAAGACACCTTAAATATACACAATACGATACAGTCATACAATAGGTTCATGTCATCGTCCACCGTATCAGGCCCGTACATTACCGACTCGTGGATACGTATGCAGCAACAGGGACATGGCGCGCAACCGAAACACAATCACCATCAATATCGCAGACAATCGCAGGGAAAAGCTGCCTTAGCTAATAATACTACCGCAAATACTACTACTACCACTACTACTACTGCTACCGCCATTGCAAATCCTACTACGAACACGACACACCTCGATACCAGGAGACCCTCGCACCCCTCTAACAAGATGTACTCCAAATCAACTGCCAGCAGCAGGTCACGCGCCTCGATAGGAGGCACCAGCCAGGCTCGCTCAGACGAGCAGCAACTGACCCCTCGGAAGAGCATCAGAGAGCTCATGAAGAATCTTGATGAAGATGGCGGCATGAGCAGAGACGGCATCTACGAAGCCTTTGCTCAAGTCGAGGGCGACCTCGACTCGCCCAAGAACCGAGCACCGGCGGACAACTCAGAGTCGCGTGTTCCCTCCCAACGACGAAAGAGCAGTGCTGCTCCCATGGAAACAACCATTCGCCTTCGTCGCAAATCCAGGCAGGATGAAACAGCGGGGAAGCAGCCGACTAACCGCACGAGGTCCAATACGGTCGCTAATCCCGGTGTAAAACGTCAGCCTGTCAATGGATCACAACAGAGCACCGTTGACTCGCCACGCGTCAAAGCTCTCTCCACAAAAAAGTCCACCGATAGCATCTCGTCCGTCGGCAAGTCACCGGGTCTCAGGGCCACCCATGCCACAGGTGCATCTGCCCGCAGGCGTCCCTCATCTGGCGCAGTCCTGCAGCGCAACGATAACAAGACGAGGCAACAACAACAACAACAACAACAGCAGCAGCAGCAGCAGCAGCAGCAGCAGCAGCGGCAGCAGCTACTGGACCGAGCCTCCGAGGTTGCCTCATCATCACCGGTATCTGCCCAAACCGGGTTAGACAATCCCCACCCCCCGCGCCGCTCGACCACTGCCTGCAGTGACACGGACAGCGCTGATGTAGGTTCATCGGGTCCGAAGCCGATACGAGCCGGCCTCGTCAAAACATTGCATTCAGAAAGGGAATCCGGTAGCGTGATCCGGCTTGCCGACGCCCTGCGCGATTCACTGCTTGTGGAACGCAAGCTTGCCCGCCAGGAGCTCGGCTTGTATTCCGACAAGTCACATGGACGCACCCCGCAAACTCCTCCTATTGACACCACTGTCAGACGCAAGACCATCGCCAGCGAAGCGCCCCACCGCTCGACGGCAGAGATCATCAGCGATGCCAAGCGCCGCCTCAGCCTGGGCAAGGAGAAGATGCGCGACATTGAACGCGCTGCGGCTGCCACCTCCTCCTCCGGCGCCCGCGCCTCACCTGCCGCCTCCAGCGCGACAACCACGCGTGAACCGCGCCGCCGCACGCTCTCGAGTGGGTCCATCCTGCGCACAGCCATGAAAGATGACTATGAGCGCCGCAAATCAACCGCCACGGCCACAACGCCAACTGACAACTACATGAAGCCCACCGTGGCTGACCTGCGGCGCCGTTCTATCGCGAGTGCCGATGAGCGCGAGGAGCCGCTCTTTATGCTCGCCACCAAGCGTCGGTCTGCGCTCGCATCCAACAGCAGGGCCAGCCGAAGCGTCACCGATCTCGCCGGTAGTCGTGCAAGTAGCTCGAGTTCAGGAAAAGGCACGCCAGGTGGCTCGGGTGACGAGGAAAAAAAGAACAACATACGTCGACGCATGAGTCGGGGATCCATCATGGATGCCGCCGAACGGTCAGCTCGCCAGCGAAAGAAGTCGATCGTGGCCATGGATGACTCGTCGATCAATATGCGACGCACGCGCAAACTGTCGCGCACCGAAAGTCTCAAGGAAGGGGTCCCGACTTCACCGTCCATGAATGCAGCGCTCGCGCTGCGCAAGAAGAACTTACAACAAGACAGCCAGCGACTTTCGGCCGAACTGAAGACCGCATCAACAGCTACATCAGGCCCAAGACGTGCAGCTCGAAAGCGAGGAAAGGTACGCAAGTGAAAGAATGGAGTTAATGCGGAGATACTGAAAGAAATGTAGACCTTGCCAGGCAACCTCGCGACGCCACCCCCGGTGCAGTCGCTGAACCTACCACCCATGAAGCTCGAGCCACTGGGTGTGTCTTATGGCGGCCGATCCCCCCCGCCGACGTCCCGAAAACCATCCGTGTCACACTCAAACACCACCCCGGTGAGCGGGACGAGCAGCGAAGAGGAAAAAGAAAACCGAGTCAAGAAGAACCCCATCATGGATCGCCGGTCGTCACTCAAGACTCCGCGTGTCACACCCGCCTCGCCGAGGGACAGCTCCCTCACGTCTGCGTCTGCGACGGCTTCACCCCGCACGCGACCTCTCTATACCCGACGACCCAGCGCATCCAGCGCGCGCAAGCTGTCACTCTCCACTGTAAATAGTAGTAAAAATGTGTATGATGAGGGGACACCGACCCTGGGGCCTGTCGGATCACGGACACGCAAGCTGAGCACCAACAGCAATGTGCAGCCCGGCAGCCGTGCAGCTTCCCTCTTGAACGGCAGCGCGAGCCGCAAAAACTCGGTGGCATCCATGAACGATCAGGAAGTCGATGCAGCTAAAGATCTGGGCAGTCGTAAGTGAGATGATATCCTCACCCCCAATTTTGGATTCTCATTATCATTACTATTATTGTGCTTATTTCTGTCAGAACGTCACCGGGCCATGAGCTTGCAAGAGCGGCTCCAGGCCATGGTGGCCCAGCACGCGATCCAGGACGAATACCCCTCATCCTCCGAATATTCTCTCTTGCGCGACCGACGATCACGCCGGTCGATGGAGGAAGACGAAGCACGATCGCCAAGCCGCATCAGCGATAGCCTGCTCTGGGAAAAGGAGATGACTGAGATCGCAGCCGCCGGCATCCGCGGCCCGAAAAGTCCCACGACGGCCATCAAATACTATGCTCCCTACTTGTCGCTCCATGAGCGCAACGAGATTCACGAATACGGTCAAATCTTTTTCATTGGCCACCACGCCCAAAAACACCAAGCCAGCCCCGATCACCCGACATGCAACTATGGCTACGACGACGAGCGCGGAGATTACAACATTGTCATCCAGGATCATCTTGCCTATCGCTACGAGGTGCTTGATGTCCTGGGACGCGGCTCGTTTGGTCAGGTCGTCAAGTGCTTTGACCACAAGTCTGGCCAGACCGTGGCCATCAAGCTTATCCGGAACAAGAAGCGGTTCCATGCCCAGGCACAAACGGAGGTCAAGATCCTCCAGGACCTGGCGAGGTGGGACCCTGATGACCAACATCATAATATCCGTATGACTGAGGTGTTTGTATTTCGTGGCCATCTCTGTATTGCCTGCGAGTGCCTGAGCATGAATCTTTATGAGTTCATCAAGGGCAACAACTACAGAGGCTTCAGCCTGAGCTTGATCCGAAGGTATATATTCTCTCATATTGACCATTCAGGGAAAGTGTGAGTGCTTACCGAATTTGATAGATTCACGTCTCAACTGCTCAAGTCCTTGTGTCTGCTCTATGAACACGGTGTGATTCACTGTGATCTCAAGCCCGAGGTAACGTTAGAAGTGCGCATACAAGATAATTTACTCACCTGCATGGTGTAGAATATCCTGCTCAAGCACCCGACTAAGAGCACCATCAAAGTCATTGACTTTGGCAGCAGTTGTTTTGAAAATGACCGAGGTAAGCGAAAACACGTGAAAGCCAGATACAGAGGCAATGATCTCACAGAATGTCCAGTGTATACGTATATCCAGAGTCGCTTTTATCGCTCACCTGAGGTAATCATGGGCATCAACTATAACATGGCCATCGACATGTGGAGTCTGGGCTGTATCCTTGCAGAGCTATACACAGGTAAGCAAACCAAAAAATGCGAAGCAAAACAGAGTAGGTTGGTTGACTCAATATAGGCCTCCCTCTCTTCCCGGGCGAGAATGAGCAAGAGCAGCTCGCATGTATTATGGAAGTGTTTGGTGTACCACCGCGTTACCTGATAGAACAAAGTTCGCGAAGGAAGTTCTTTTTCGACTCGAACGGCAACCCCCGTATTATACCCAACTCAAGAGGCAAGAAGCGGCGACCAGGCACCAAGTCACTGTCTTCGGCATTACGGTGCAACGACGCACGTTTCCTAGACTTTGTCGAACGGTGTTTGTGCTGGGACCCTGAAAAACGTCTCACACCGGACGGTGCGCTCTGTCATGAATGGATCACACACAGCTCTCGCAACAGCGGAAGCAACTTGAAATATGCCCCGTAAGTAATCACAAGAAGTTTTCTTTGAGTGAAGATGATCGTAAACTCATTATTGTACTTGTAGCATGTATTCAGCCGGCGAAGATAAACAAATGCAACAACTCGCGGTTGCAGACGATAGGAAAAAGCAAATCTAAACAAAGACACAAAAGGAAAAAAAGAAATAGTAGCAGTAGCCGTAGTATGATTGTGAAGCAAAGTACCAAACTTTGCTTGCCTTGTTGATAATACCAGTCTTTCTATACAGCCATCCTTATTTTGTGTGATTTTCGCCTGTGTGCGGGGTAATATTCACATCTTCCTTTCCATCATAATATATGCAACGCAGTATAGCTACAGAAGACCTAACGAGCGTCGAATGGCGCGACACCAACTGGATTGAAGTAAATTCTTACTGCACTCAACACGACAACAAAGTTGATTGCAAAGTAAATAGCGTGTAGGCGGCTTCCAGAACCAGCAAATGGTGCTCGACTACTTTTCAAAGTCGCCCTTTTGGGATCGTCACAGCAACAACCAGATCTTGTCCATGCAAACCCAGTTCAATGATTTACGACAACCTTATGAAGCCATGGTGGAAGCATTAAGGTACACTTTCCGCGTTCTTTCGATTGACACACTCAAGCGTGTATAGGAAAATGACGGGCATCGAGTTCGCAGTGATTCACGAGCAACCTCCGGTATGGGTTATTCAGAAACGCTATCGACGAGGGCCTGCACCGGACGATGGTATGCAATACGGCATGCACAGTATCTGCTGTTGACATGTTTTCTGGATAGTCAATCCGATCGCGACGTATTATATCACAGGCGCCAACGTATACCAATCACCCACCATCTACTCCGTCATTGCCAACCGCTTGGTAAAATAGGCAGATACGCACTCGACGCGGGCTAACGATACACAGTTGACAAGCCTGTTCCATGTCAATTCCGCCTTTAAAGAAACACAAAAATGCATGGAGTTCCGTCCCGCGATGGGCTATCACTGGAAGAGCCATAAGCAAGCCTCGGCAGGTAAACTTCCGCAAAAGATGTTGTCGTTTTCCTTGCTATTGACACGCGAAGAAACAGCATCGACCGTGCCCAATACACTGCGCGAGCGTGAAAATGAAGAGTTCAGGCACTGCATGGACCGGGCCATCGAAGCTTCGTCCCTGAGAATTATACAGACGCGACACGAACTTGAGCATGCAGACCATGCGGCCGAGTTGCGCAAGGCAACCGGCGGCTCAGACCCATCCCTGTCATCCACCATGGTATGCTATAAGTTTATAACGAGCTGATAGTACCTCATTTACTCATGTAATACATTCTCTTCGTAGCTGAGTGGCTCCCATCGAGGCAAGTTGCTTTTCACACGCCCTAACTTTTTATCTTACGACGACTGTAGAAGAGACGACAGGAAAACGTGTGCGCAAAAAGACAGACGACGGATCAAATGCTACAGTTAAAAAGAAGAAGAAGCCAGCCCCGGCAAAACAGTAACCTCATCGCCCTTCTAATAGGGTCGCGTCACAATAGAAACGCGAAATAAATAAAGAGTTTTTCACTTGCTTTGGGCCACCGATAAGAAGCTGAAGCTTACCCCACTCAAGTCGGGTGCCTCAGGTACTGTGTATCCGACGTGCTTTGTGATTGGCTATATTTTTAACCATGCAAGGTCGACCATGGCGTAACAAATGGGGAATGGGCGTGCTTGGTAGGTACAGCATCGTTACTTTTTTTGCTTTATACCGCTGGCAATTCCGACCCTTTATTTTGTTGAACGTGGCATGAACCCGATTCGAGGCAATCTGCAATGGCTTTACGTATCTTGCAAGCATGGCAATCAAACACCCCTAGCACTTTATACTTGAAAATTGACCTGAATTTTATTGTCTTCCATGATGGTAGCCACGCGTTAATTGCAGAAGATTCTTGTATTTCGTTTCATTCCGGACCTTTATGTATGTTTAGGGCTAGGTTGATTTAGACTTTCTTTTTCTACTCGTAGGCATGCAAGAATGACATGCATCAGATGGGCATTTTTATTATTATTATTCTGATAGATGGTGTTGGGCGACCAGAAAGAAGCAAGAAAAAAAAAAACAATAAAGTCTATTCTTGGCGAGAAACACGGCCTGCAGGGCACAGACTGCATGCGATGAGGTGTGGAAAAAAATTGTAAGGTGCGTATCTCTCAACAACGCATGGAAGATGCATGGCACACAAGCCAGCTTGGCAGCGCTCTCCAATACCGGATCGGGCAAATCGCCATAAGCAGCGCGACACAATAGGCGCAAGAATAGAAAAAGAAGATTCTGGTTGAATTCACAATCTGATTTGGTTCGAAAAGAGCCCAAAAAAAAACAGAAGAAAAAGAAGATGTTTATACAAAAAGTCCATCTACGTGAACAAATGATCATCTGCTACGGTCCCGGCAGCCATCGCCGTTTTGTATACGCTTTTTCCTTTTTCATTTGGGCTTCCTTGTTGTTGGTGTAACGTTTTGACACACGGACTGCATGTTTATCACTTAAAAATGTTTTACATATCTCACTTTTTCAGTGTTTGGATGATCCCGGTGTGCGTGTGTGAGCGCGTTGGTCGGGGTACCTAGCTGTGCGTGCCTGTACCATCACGCAAAAAATGTCCTATCCATGATGTGTGCTCGCACTGGTGGGCATATGTGATGCAGGTGATGCATCAGAAATAAAGAAAAGCTACTAGCAGGATTTGCTAATGGTCATCTTTAGACGCTCGTGGCACTTGGCTGACGCGCGCTTTGTGTCGCCTTGCCAATTCTGGAAGACACGAGTCGATGACCATGAGGGGCGTTCTCCAGCAGTCGAACCTCACATCTTTTTTTTTTCTATCTTTTTTCTTTCTTTTCCAATCATTTAACTTTCTTTCGGCTCTACTACTGTTACTATCAGTTTCTTTCACCTCCTTACATACCATGATAGCTTGAGTTACCATGGCAACTCAAAGTGATCAGGCTACACGACGCTTAATCCCGCGCGATCCCGCAACCATGACGGCAGTAGGTGTTGAGATCGGCCTCTACGACCGGCATGCTAATGGAAGACGGTTGGGTGTTGATAATAATAGCAGGATAAGGATGATGGACTGCTGAGCTGTTCGCCACGAATATTCGTGTCAGACGGAGACAAGGAGACAGGGGAAAATATTGCAGGCACCTGCAGCGGCAACCCTATTACCACCCGACCGACAAAAGATAACCAGAACCATCATTACTCCTCACTCAGTCTTGGCTCTTCTCCTCCATTTCCTCTCGCGCCCTCTCCACTGACTCCCATATCGCACGCAGAAGCTGTCGATGGACCTGCCATGCCCTCCCACTCCTTCAGCGCCTTGCTCTCCGTCGACGCAGAGACTCCAGTCAACACGGTCAGTCAAAACAGCAGTCGCTTTATCCGAGCCATCCGAAAAGCACAGCGCAGACGAGGGAGCATGGGCGAGGTCCGTCGTCCGCGACCCACCTCGGCGCCGGTCGTCGAGCCTCGCCTCACCAAATCGTCACAGCACCACCGCAAATACCGCTCTTTCCATCAGCTTTTGGATGAACAACCACACTATCGACAACAACAGCATTGGGATCCACACATCGACGCCTTTGAGGTCTTGCGAGCCAAGATCACAGGCATCACGCGGACCATGCAAGAGTTTCATGTCAATGAATTATTTCAAGACGAACTATCCGAGCGCCGCGAACGTCATCACACGGTTGCAGCTTGTGGCACGACGAAGGACTCGTCTTTGATACGCCGTCATCACCGGCGGGTGCGGTCACAGGGGTCAATGATCAGCTCCTCCTGCCAGGAGGATGACGAGGAGGAAGAAGACGATGACGAGGAGGAAGACAGCCTGATCCAATCGCCACTTCCGGGGGCAACCGCGCCGCCGCTCATGGAGACGACCAAGTATGGCACTGACCCATGGGCCCACTTGCACACCGACCAAGACTTTGAACGTGCCATCATCGAACCCCCCACGAGCCCTAACCTGACCGCTCTCTTCCTCACTACGAATTCGCTCATCAACTCACGTCTGGACGAACTGTCCGAAACAGCGTCGGTCGCCTCCTCGTGCGACATCACTTCGCCCACCCTCGAATGGCGTTCACAGTTCTTGGAACTCATGTCGTCCTGTATCACGCAGTCTGAGGAGCTCGAGTCGCTTTCCACCGAGCTCCTCGGAACCGAACGCCGTGTGCGCGAACTGCTTGTGCTTAACGAGACGGTCGATGAGCAGTTTCAAGAGCGTGAGAAAGCGTACGAGGAACGCATCCGCGAATGCCAGGACGTCGCCAAACAGCAACTGTACATGATTGATACCCTCGACGAGTTAATGGCCGACCTCGATATGAAGATGGAGCTCCTGAAAGGGAACGAGAGCACCGACGGCGACAGTGACGCCACAGACGAAGATGAGAATGGCGGATGGGATTTCAGCCAGTCGATCGCTGATATTCTAGGGATCGAATCCAAGGACGACCTCGTGCATCAGATGCGGTGGCAAGTGGGCATGTTTGTCGGTGGTGGTGTTGGGACCGGCCATGTCATCCATTCCTTTGAAGGTCGTTTCCGTGGCATCGAAATGATGATTGCGGGATCAGGCACGACCGTCGAGGAAGAGGAGGAGGATAGTAATATCGAGGTAAGTAAAGGATAAAAAACAAAAAAGAAAGAGTCGAATCCAGGGATATATTAAACTTAAAAAAAAAATTTTTTTTGATATCTTAGTCTTCTTTCTACCTGTCACCCGCATTACGACGACGTGCCAAATTCCATCAGCACCATTACGTATTGCATCTTAATGCGGACGATCGGAAAAAGCGCTTTTGCAAGATACCCCGCGCTTACTGGGTTCCTGATCAATTAGCGACTCATTGCCAGCACGACCAGTGCAAGCGCGAATTCACGTTTTTCCAAAGACGGCATCATTGCCGGAGGTAAGAAAAGAACGTCGTTATTAAAATTTAATATTCACGGCATCCCTCGTCTATCTAGGTGCGGCAAGGTGGTCTGTCAGCGACACAGTGCGAATCGATTACCTCTGTTTGATAAACCACACGGTTCTGGCAGCTGGAGTCGTGTCTGTGATCATTGTTTCCGTTCCCTCATCCTCTACCAAGCATAATACCCCTTCTTCTTTTTTTACACACCCGTATTCTCATTATTTCTTTCTATTTCTCTTGACTTTTTTCTGTAAATAGGCGACATATACACATATACACACAATTTCTCTTTTCAATGCAAGGTTGGATAAATGCAACCCATAATTTTAATTTGTTTAAACAGTATACATGCATGCGTGTGCGTATTATCAAATCGTAAAAAAGAAAAAAGAGAAAAAGAGCGTGTGTGTGAGAAACTATATGTGTGTTGTATATGCGTGTACGTGTATTCAAAAAAAGGTGCAAGAGAGAACGTGACAAGAAGATAGAGAGAGACAATAAATAAAAAAGAGGTAATGTGATGCGCGTATGTAAGTGGGTGCTGCGTTGCGTAAGGGAAACGCGGTGGAGTGTGTGCAAGTGGCGTGTATGTAAGTGTGTGTGTGCGTGTGTCGGGTGCGTATGTGAGGATAACGCGGATAAGTTTGAGGTCTACTATACTTTTAGTTGGGTTCCTTCGTGTCTTCACAAGTCGCCAAGAAACTCAAACCCACGACCGAGGCCAAGCTTGGCTGCAACAGACGCGTCACCCAGGGCGGAAATATCCATATTTCCATGGCCTCGCTCAAACTCATAAATCATGGCAAGTAAAGGTGCAGTAGAGGCGCTTGGAGACGGGGCGTCATTTGGAGGTGGTGATGAAGAGGACTCGCTCTTGGGTGGCGGTTGCTGTGATTGCGGTGGTTGCTGCGACTGCTGCTGCTGCTGCTGCTGCTGCTGCTCCCAGGGTTGATCCATGAGGGAAGCAGATGGTCCATATTTGACTTCAATGTCTTCAAAAACCTAATAGAGTCCATGCTGGGTTAAACTCTGGAATTTCAAAAGCCATGCGGTTGGGTCTACCTGAACGATGCAAAGATTCCGAATGGCGATATCGACCTCGTCCCAGCTCTGGAGGGAGCGGATGCCCTTCATGAAGGCATCGAAGAATTGGTTGACGTAGACGAAGCTGTACATGTATTTGCTATTGTTGATCCAAAGGGCCTGCTGGATCTCTTTGGATTCCAACACGACGTTGCCAAAGGAGTAGATGGTCGTCGTGCATTCGATGGTGCGACGCTCACGCGACTCAAAGAAGCAGGTATTATTGAAGCAAAAGTCGGAAATATTGAGGTTGAGGTCGAGCTTGGCCTTGGCGAGAAGGACGATGCTGTCATCATTGGTGCAGCTGGAGACGAGGTCAGGCAAGGCTGGGCACTTTTGTTTGGTAGACTGCGCTTCTTCCAGCTCGACGGTACTGAGGCAGTTCGGATAGCAATGCTGCAACAGTGAGAGGTTGTGCGACACGGTGGTGGCTGGGTCGTACGGAAGCGAGTACTCGAGATAGAGGCAGAGGTAGTTGGGCCATAGCGCAAAGGGTGGGCTGTCGAGTTCCTTCATCATCATGGTCAAATCACCTGCGGACATGGCGCGGCCATTCGCAGCGTTGGGCAACAGCTTGTTGTTACTGTTTGGCTGAGCAGTTGCGTTGGGTAGCGTGAGGGCAGGCTGCGAAGCAGTGCGTTTGTTGAAGAAGCCGTCCGGCTTGGTGTGTTTGTTCTTCTTTTGGGCCGCGGTCGAAGAAGAGGCGGCGGCTTCAGCACAAGTAGTGGGATCCAGCATCATGTCGTCTTTCATAAGTACGTCGGCTGGTCCGTCGCCCAGTACAAATGCAGACGGATCCATCGGAGTGCTGTTAGCAAACGGGTCATCAAAATCCATCATGCAGAAAGGCTCCTCCATCATGGTAGAGATATCCGTCGTAGGTACGTCAGATGATGCTGACGACGGCTGCTGTGTCTGTTGTTGTGTTTGCTGTTGGGAAAAGTACTCTGGCAGGTTCAACGCCGGCGTCTGCTGCAGAGGGTCATAGAACTCTTTGAGGTCCATCATGGACAACATTGGATTGGCAGGCTGATCACCATACATCATGTCAAACACATAGTCTGCCTGTGGAGGCGAGGACGAGCTGCTGATGGAGGAATCTTCGCAAGACGATGAGGTGGATTCAGATGATTGCAGAGCTTGCATCATGATCGTACCCAGTTGCGAGGAAGACCGTGCACTCGAGACGAGTCCGCCTGCCGCCCCCGTCATCATAGCATGGTTTGTATGCGGACGATGATGATGATAGGGCTGGTGGTGGTGTGGCTGAGGATGATGATGGTGATGGTAGTGAGGGTGGTGCGGGTGGTGATGTTGCTGCTGTTGTCGCCGTTGCTTAGTTGCAGCGTTCTTTTTACTTCGTCCGACAACATCTTCATCGGCCTCTGTTGCTGCATCCGTCAGAAGTCGCATAACTAAGCAAGCACGGGGACATGCATCCAAGCTATGGGTGAGTTGCATGCATAAGGTATCCATGTCAATTGCGCTTACAGTGCGGATCGCCCTTGCGCGTATTCTTGAGGACCTGGATATGCGATGACACCTGTTTGCGAGTTCGGTTTTTACCCGTCTTGCGCAGGATAAAATCAGATATCAATTCGTTGCGCCCGCAGGGTTTGCCGTTCACTAGGATTTTGCGCCGACCCAGTTTGGGGATTGTTTCTAACGCCTCGACAAACGCAGCCTCCACATCTGGGGGCCACACTTGCTAATGGTGATTGGGGTAAATGAATTTTTTCTCTTTCTATATATAATCATATAAATGAAAGCATACCTCCTCCTTGTCCTTATTCACCGAAGACATGGTCGATACAGGACAGTCTTTCTTGGTATACTGTCTAGGGCGCTTCTGGTCCTTCTCGACGGAATTTAAACTCGACGACGATGCATCCAGAGAAGCAGCAGCACCAGACGGAGGGGGCGGTGGCGGTGCCAGACGCATCATGGACGATGATGGGAACGCCACTGGCATCATGGGGTCGTCACAGACATCTGGCTTCATCATGTCGGTTGTTTCATCGTTTAAAAATAAGTCTTGACTACGCGAAGCGAGCATATTAATTTGAATGAGTGTGGATGAAAGAGAAATTTAAATGTGCAATAAATAGCAAAATGGACGAAAGAAAGAAAGAAAGCGAAGGAGCGACTAGAGCTGATGTATAAGAAAAAAAGTAAGGAAGAGAGAGAGAGAGAGAGAGAGAGAGAGAAAGAAAGATGTGAATGTTAGAAAGGAAGAAGGAAGCAAATGAAATATAAACACGGGGTTTATAGTGGTTATAGAGCAAAAAAAAATTACAACAAGGTACTCACGAATATATGCTTCTAGGACTCCATCTTCTTTTTAATCCTTCCCCAGTCCATCGTGGAACAATAGCAAACGTCTTTTCTGATTATTTCATTTCAATCGATGTCGTTTTCTTGGCTCACTACATTACTATTTTAGCGACTGGGTTATCTTTTTTTTGTATTGTATTTTTTTTGAGTATCCTTAAAACTGTCAGTAAGGAAAGAATAAAAAAAGCCAGCGCAGATACGTCTATGTGTGATTGTGTGTGTGTGTGTGTGTGTGTTCAGGCAGCTGGAGCCACGTTCTGTTTTATCCCGCCTCTCATGTCTTCCCCTTTTCATCCTTGCGCGCGCGCCAAAATCAGAAGATGTAGACCGTAGCATTGACTCCTGCCATACGTGAAATGACAAAGCATCCCTCCTTATCCAGGCTGAGCCATGGAAAGGTGTGTTCGCTTATTTCCCTTATTCTTGTCTTTCTCGCTTTCTCTCTCTCCTGGGTGAGTGATTTGAATCACGTCTAGTCAGCTATACTTTTTTTTCTTACGATGCTTTGCGCGTGCGTGCGCTTATATTCTCCCAAGAAATAACAATAATATCAATATTAAAAAAAACAGCCCCCAGAACAAAAAGTCAAGGGGCTTCTGTTATTTTCAGGGCTTGACAGATACTGCAGCCATAGCAACAGCCTCCCACATATGCGTCATGACAAACACTCACACATTACAAACATAAACATAAACAGATCCAATTCAGAACAATGCATTGCATGAATACATAGAGTTCCACAAATTAGGCGGGCAGAGCTTGCGTCCCAGGGATTGACACAAAGTTGCACGCAACGACGGTCGTTTTTCATTTATGCACCTCCTGGCAAATAGAAAGATATTAAAAAAATTTATTTTTGTTTCTTTTACCTTCTCTTTGTCTCTCTACCGCTCTCCGGCGAATTCTATGTATACGTCGAGGACGCAGGGATCGGATCTGCAAGGGATTTTCCTTTTCTTCATTTTCTGCCTCGCATTTTTTGTCTTCATCTTCTGTGTGATCATATAGAATCCTTCTCTTTGTTATTTTCTGTCGGTACTTATACGTATAAGTGTGTGTGTCTGATTGGGACCGGGGAGGGGTACGCAGTCGGGTGGGTATACAAATAAATGAACGAAAAAAAGACAGGTTACAGTTGAAAGGTAGGGGTACTGCTCAGGCTATTCAGGCTCGCCTTTTTCTTGACTGCTCGGGCCACATAATGTCGTACAAGGTTGAGCTGGTCTGACCGCAATGCTTCCAAAAACTGGTAAATATCATCGCCCACCACTCCGTGGAACTCCACGATGGTTTCCACGCACGACTTGCGCACGTGAATTGAGGAGTGATTCATGCCCTAAAGCTGTGCGTCAGCTCTTTTGATCTTTTCATATCCAAACTATCTGTAGTGCACGGGTTTTGTCCCTCTCGATCGCATCGATGGACCCCGAAGCCGACTTCCCCCTTTTTTTGTTTACCTTGAAAAACACATTGACACCACCCTGCGTGAGCCACTCTTCGATCAGGAATGTGTCTACCGCCTCCTTGACGCATCTACCCAAATATGTGAACGCGGACCCCACTGGGTGGTACCGGACTCCGCCACCATCACCGGGGGCTTGAGACGAGTTTGGCTCCAAGATCAGTCTGTGGGCAAGATAGGAGAACAGCACGTCAAACACTGTGTTTGCATCCAGACAGCCCAGGAACGCATCCAATGCATCCTCGGCTGCTGTTGAAACTGTCATGTCCTCGCTCGCGCGCACGGCCAGCAGTCGTTCAATTAACCGCGCCTCAAGCGTCATGCCATGCTCGTCTACCTTGCGCTCATAATAGGCAAACAGGCCTGTCTGGGTAATGGTCAGTTGCCGAACAAGCTCAATTGCTGAGGCCGCGCATGGGTTCGACACGTCGAGATACAGCACCGTGCCCTGCACGAGTTCGACAAAATTCCCGCCATCGTTGTCTGCGCCCGCCCACACCTCGGCTTCCTCGGCGCCGCCTTGATCCCACGTATGCGTCAGCGCTGCTTCTTTTGCAAGCCGGGCCAGTTTTCGGAACGTGCCATTATCGGCTGTCATAGTTTTTAGTTTGTCGACCCAGGTATAAAGTGAGGCCGTCTTGTCTTTACTGCCGCGCCCACCCGCCGTCGCGGTGAGGGGCGTGCGGATGTTCTCCTTGAATACTGGAAGCGGGTCGTGGACTTCCTTAGGCGCAAAGTAGGGCACAAAAGTGAGGTTGGGTGCCTCGATGCGTGTGTTGATCGTAGGCAGATTGCCTTCTACAAGGCCGAGCATACCAGCTGCTGCTGTGGCTGTATCTTGCGACGCAGGAACACCGTTGTGAGGGTACGTCATTTTGTCGTTATAATAGTCCGTATCATGTTTTAAACCCTGACGCTCGTTTAGCAACAACAACAACAAACAAACAGAAACAAGAGCCAGCCATGTCAGTAACTTACATTGACGGGACTCTGACCCAGAAGTGCATCTTGGGACGGTGTCTTTTCTTCATTCGCATCCATAGGGAAAGGTATAGGATGTGCATCAGTGAAATAGTTTCCGGGGTCCTCAGTCGGCTGGGAACGCAATGAAATAAGCATGTTTTTGCATCTGGCCTGCATTATTACACTTACGTGGGTATGCTTCTCCACCAAGAGAGCGCCATGCGAAGACTCTTCATCTGTATCAGGGAATGGTATAGGTTCGGCACTCGCCAAGATAGGTTCCGATTCTACCCTCTATCGTAGAATATGAGTTGTCTGATAAACTAAAGAGAGTTTCTTACCTTTTGCGGATGCCGTTGTGCAACGGGTATTTGAAGTTGATCCATAGATGGGTTGAAAGGGTGGATGGAGTCTGCGATAGGCTGAGTGGGAACGGTGGACGTGTAAGTCGCCAAGGACACAGTCGCTTCACGCTCGTGAGACTGGTCGGGCGAGGGTTGCATCTTAGGGGTCAAGACGGGCTTTGCGTTATCCTGTTCCAGAGAAGACGGCGACTCGGGCTCGTCAACCTCTTGCCTAGCCATATCTTCTCTATCCAACGAATGGTTCTCTTCCTCGCTTGGTGCATAGTGATGTGACTTGATGTCTTCAATTGGAGAATAAGAGTCGCTCTGCTCAGTCGCATCTGTTGGGACTTCCTCTTCCTCCTCTTCCTCCTCATCCAAGTCATCTTCTTCCTCAGGAGGTGGAGGCGCTTGGGTCACATACTCGGGAAGGACGCGAATATGTATCCGAAGGGCCTGGCTGATCTTGGTCACCATGCTGCTGTTGAACGTTGCAGCGACCGTCTCAAATAGTCTGGGGTTGACCAATCGAAGATGCCCGACGAGTGAGACCAGGGGCGGATGCACCATTGAGCCTGAGGACGAAGTGCTGACCAAGGGCAAGAGGTGATGAAGATATTGTCGTAGGTGCGAGTCGGATTCGAACCAGTGACAGGCGATGTTGCTGTCCTCGCCGTCCAACCATTCACTGGCTGCCGCTGCTTCCTCCTTACTACTCGGGGGAAGATCGGCCTCCATACCGACCATGGGCAGAACCAATTCGTCCATCCACTCGAGATAATGGCTCGTCAACTTGCGGCGGTTGGCAGGGCTGCGCGTCGGGTCCTTTTTGTTGGCCGTTTTCTTGGGTGCACCTACTTCGACCAGAGCAATAAAAAGCCGTTCGGCCAGCTCATCATCGTTCTTTTGCAAGAAGCGTTTCGTGCGCTGGAGAGCGACTTTGGCATTCTCCGCTTTCGCGACACCCTCGTCCGTTTTGAGAGAGGGTGGATCGGGCGCACTGTCGAGGATAAGCTTGGTCACATAGTCCTCAAAAGGTACGAGCTTGAGCATCAAGCCCACCACACACTCCCAGCCACACAGCACCTCATAGAGTCGCGCATTATCTTCGTGAAACATATCCCACACCATGTCGCGGAGGACCTCGCCGTTCACCGGGCCAGAGGAGCCCTCGATTTGGATCGCGCCCAGGTTGGGCTCGATGGTGTAAGGATAGGCGGTCAACTTTTTGGCCAGCATATGCAGACCGTCACAGCGCATGGTGAGATCGTCATGTTTAAGCATAGAGACAAGGCTGAGCTTGCGCTTACTCGAGCCAATGGTGGATTTCTTGCGGGTGAGACCAGGTACGCGCGTCTTGCGTGCAGATGGAGGAGATGTGGGAGGCATGTAGGAGTTGTGCAAGTGGGATGGCACGGGCGGTGGTGACCCAATCGATCGAAAGACTTGGGGTGACGTGCTGCGAATAGACGGCGACGATGCGCGGGGTGATATGGAGCGGGTGATGCTTTTGGAGATCTCATGAACGTGGGGCTCCCCCGACCCGGCCGAGCCGTTGGATGCGCTTGAACTCGAGGGCGAGACGGCGTCATGGTGAATGTCAGAAATGTTGCGATGGGAACCCAGCGAGCTTGTTGTGCGCAAAGAGCTGCTCGAGTTGGTTGGACTATGTATGCTTCTCCCTTTGGGGAGGGCCGCGCTCTTGGACTTTTCCAAAGCCTTCTTGCTCGCAGGTGGGAGTTTCCTCAATAGACTACAAAAGGAAGAAATGAGCTTAGGTCCAATTTCATAATGTTTGCAAGTACGTACGCTTCACCACGATCACGCCAGTGCTCCCAGAAGATCCAGAAGGCTTCACGGCAGTTTTCTCTGACGGCAGGGGTCGCATCGTTGAGGCCTTTGTCGAGGATCTTGTAAATGAGTTCGGTGCCGCCTGTTTTGTCGAGGACGGCACGACTCTGATCTCGATGGCTGTGGGCTTGCAGCAAAGCTTTGGTGTATGTGACAGTGAAGAGGCGGGCCTGGTTGTTCTTCTCGTTCATGTTTGTCGAGAGCATATTGACGACCTTGTGATGGAAAGAAGAATGGTGGATCAAAGTAGTGGTTGTTTTAAGTGAGGCGGAGGCAACGACCTTTTTGGTGATGGCGGAAAGTCTGATCATGCAATCCATCAAGCGCTCGTAAATATAATGGTCAATGGATTTGCCTAGATAGACGCCAATGTCGGCTACAAGGGCAAGTGCATTCAACGCAAGCGAGGTTCGTAGACTCTCGACCTATAAGCATGGTACATCGTATGTCAATTTTCTTATGCCCTCTATTACCACGACGCCCACCATCACTCCTCTCCTGAAATGGATGTATGCAAAAAAAAAAAAGAAGAAATAAAAATATTAAAAAAGTAACTTACCGCCTTGAGAATGCCGTCGACCATCTGTCTTACACCGAGGAGCAGATTATCGAGATACTTGTCTTGTGCATTGCCTCGTAGAATGCCTCGAAGCCGCGTTACGTATTTGTCTCGTGTTTCCCAGTTGTGTTCTGTTTCTCTGTCTCGGAAGGCTGCCAGCATGGTTGCGAATTCCGCGTCGAGCTCCTTGGCGCTCCATATCTTTTCCAAAACAGACGTATAAGCAGACCGTAAACTAGGACAGCAGAACAAGTTATCAACAGACCTGGACAGCATCAACATCTGCGGTGTTGTCTTTCGGGGTCATTGACGAAGAAAGAAGCTCATGGGCAGAAGGAACAAGACCCGTCTGGGAATGAATTTTTTGTTCTGTTAAAAACGTGGACAACGTCCTTTGAAGCTTTGCCTTCCTTTTGCTGCCCCTCCCTCCGTTTCTTCCGTTTACCTTTGCGACCCATATCACTCCACTTTTCCTTGTATCCATCTTCAGAAATACCATTACATGGCATCCCGTGTATTCCGGTTCGTCTTCATCGATTTCCATTTCTTGCTTTCGTTCAAACTACTTTCTTGCACGTGGATATTTTACGAAAGTACCAAGACACGCGGGAAAATGAGGAAACGCAACAAACGCAAAAGACTAGCCTTGTCATTGACCGAAAGAGGGCGCTATCTTTTTCCCGCATCTTGAATATTTTACCGCATCTACAGTTTGCCAGTAAGAACGAGCTACACAAGCAAGACGAGAACCTGGTAAAGGACGGAGACATCGCTTGGTCAAGTAAAGCTGAGACGTCTAGTGATCACGGGTGGTACCTGAGTGACCCGATGAGGGTCCAGGCAGACAAAACAGCGACAGGTACATACTTATGATTGGTTAATTGGTAGACGGACTTCAGACACGTCGATCTTTCAGTCCGTTTTAGGCCAACTTCATGCTTTTAATGTCACGCATAAGGTACGTACATTGTGTATGCATGGCAGCAGTCATGACCAGCATCAGCGTCATCTATGTGAGATAGATAAACGGGATATGGTATGTACACCATTGTATGGCAATGGTCAGTCGCATAGCAATTATTCGTAGTTGTATCGGTGTCCGTCGCGGCACTTTACGGCGTATATGTAATAGGTATGTGATCGCATACATGAATTCATGTTAGGTACCACAACGTTGGTTTGGCTGTGTGTCCTGGAAACAATAAAGGGTCAACAGTAAACAAAGGTGTTATGGAGAGAGTTGATTTCATGCGCCCTGCTCGAACGCTCTCTACTGTCCTCTGCGAAACGATCTATCGGAGACGTGTCTTCTGGTGGTGCAAATCTTGCGTCCGTAGGTATGTGGCCTACTCTTGAGGGATGGGAGGATGGACCTGGGGGATGAGCTCGATAGCCATATGTTCTGCCTAAGTATTCTGGATTTTAGAAAACGTGCAGAAACAATAAATAATATTGAACCTACCATTCTCTGGCTCTGGCGGGAAGCCAGAGTTTAAAGGCGCACTTATGAGGTGAAAGCCACGGACATGGGCAGTATAGGCCGCTGCTAGATACAGCAACACTACATGGCAGGAAAACATGCCTGGATCTGCCCCACTAACTTTCTCTTACAATAATCGTAACATGAAAATCCTGGGCTCTTGGCAAGGTAGAGGTTAGAAAGAAGTAGGTAGTATGGTTGATAGAGACAATCAAATGAATAATTCAATGGTACGTCTTGCTTAAGCTGCTGCTCATACGTTTAAGTATGAGAAAGACTTCTTGGACGAATTGACTTTTTACCTACGACGAAAAACTGCGCTGAAAAGACTTTATAGGTAATACATACATTGAACTCGTAATCTGAAGCTTGAGATGATTACCTATACCAGTCATTTTGCGCTATGCACTGGCTTTCTTCTTAAAGCCCTAAGTTACTCGGTTAATGATACCGGAGCTCTGAAGTCAAAGTCTGATCAACATACAGCAAGTCAGTGCTCCAGTTAACGCGAAGTATGACCAAAGGAGTCTACTGTTTTTGTACATGCTTTAGACTATCTTTGGTGTAAAGCTAGCCCAGCTGCAGACACTGTTTATAATTACTGTGTGGCGGCGGGATACCTACTGCCTGCTTCTATCTGTCATCCGAAGGTATGTACAGTATGTAGGAAGCAGTCGTTCACGGAAGGAGACGGGTGGTCATGACAGCCAGACATCTTACATTGTCGAAGTCAATTATCTATCTCGGGAGTGAGTGATAAGAAAGTCGGTTTAAATGGCCTCGTTTTTCTTTGCCAGCTGCGTACACCTCCTTCTTTTACAAAGCATCCTTGGTCCAAGCTTTAAAAAGTCAGTAGATTGATCCTCATATTTCGGCCTTTATGTTTATTTCCCCTGCAAGAAAACTCAGAGCTCACAAGCCAGAAAGCCACCAGCCACTCCAGGCATGAAACGATAGCACGCAGATAACCCCCGAGACAGGGCGGTTAGGGCCATAGGCCTGTACAGTCGAAAGACTTGTAAATAGCAAAACTCTGATTCTTCGATTCATTTCTGGTGTGTAACATCCTCCTCTTGTTTCTCTTCTTTCACTATTTTAATGCGTCGAGATGGGCAGTATGAGCCTAGCCGTGCCTTAGTAAGGAAAAGCAACGAAAGCGACTAGTCAACTTCTGGAAAACAAGTCATCAGCCATGGCCGACAAAATACCAACTCTTTCATGTCCAAAGAGCTCGTGCTCGAAAATCAGGCAACTCTTGCAAATGGAGTAGCGCAATTTTCATCAATGCAATATAGCCAATGTTTCCAGAGGTACAAGTCCGTCAGCTTCGGTCATATTTCGCGTATGAGGCTTGATTAAGATACATTAATTCTCTTTGATACTGAGTCTGAGGTTTCATAACCATATTTATATAAGCACACATAGCATGACTTTTTGTGACAGATGTAAGTTGTATGCTTGTCTGCTTGTCTGAGGTCCGCGGGTTCAAAATAATCTTTTTCTTTCTACCTCACTCGATTTTATGCGGGTTCTTTCGCAGAATGATAAATTCCCCTTTGGCTGGAAAAGTGGATGATACCGGATGAAACATTGTCCGATAAACAATTGTGTTCAAACTTTCGGCTTTCATAGCTGGATTCGACCGAGTTTGACCCAGCACAGGTCGATTCACACACCGTCTGAAAGACTTCACACTTTTCAATCGTTGATCAAAGATATTATAAGTGGTGTCAATTATCGCATTCTCGGATTGGTTGCTCCCTAATAGAGGTTGTGTTGTTTCAGAACTCGACCTAAATGTTATGACTTTTGTCGACGAATGCTACAGAAAAGTCTTTCCAGCTTCCAACTGTTACGAATACTTCCTTGCAAACTTATCTATATTTCTCTATACTAAACAGCTGAATTAGTATAAAGGAATCAGGCAATTAGGATCGTTTATGTTTATCAAAATGAACCCAGAGAGACCATGCTTTCATAGGGTTCATACCGCACTGGTGCCCTAAATGTTCGGCAAAATAAAGAGTATCTATGCCAAGGCCGCGCTACGGACAATTATCTAATCACCGACACCAACACACTACGTTTCATGTTTAAAGACATAGCAGTGAATCTGAAAATTCCTGGTTGGACAATATAGAATAATATGTTAGGCTCGTGTAATATTTATTCAAATTTTGACCGCCAAAGCCATGGATACCGTCAGATGAGAGTAGTGATGAATGACTGCTCATCATATATTGGTGTTCGGCCTATTTCCTTTTAAAGTAATCGAGTAAAAAATCGCTGTCTGGCTTAGAACTTCTACTGGATGAAGAGGTGGAGATACATATGCGCCAACTTCAAAATGATGTGTCTCGAGACGACATTAATCCGCTTCACGAGTGCCGGAAAAGTAAAGAGATATTGTACTGTGTGGTAAAACGAGCAAAAAAGGAACATTCCTCAAGCAGCAGTAAGGTGTCATATGATGCGATGTCGTCAGAAATAAAGCGCCACCCGAGTGCAGCTGTCAGTCAGTACAACGTGCATGATTAATGCATGAAATTTGCCTCCATATGTTCTGCCATTAGAAGATAAATACGTATGTATTTGAGGATTGATACATGAGCCTCCTTCATATAAATACGGTACAAGTCATGTAACTTTGCCACATTTTGCTTAGATAAATCAAAACAGGAGCGTGAGGTTAAAGGAGGCTGGTTATGCGGTGTACTCGTCGTGGGCTGTAAAGACGAGTAGCGTATAAAAGGTCGGTTACTTTTTTTTAACGACATCTGTATCCACCTGTTCTACTGCAAACAAAAAATCTATGCATGATGTACATCAGCCCTGTGCCTTTTTTGCAAGAGGGTGGATCAAATGAACGACGTCATCATCGATGGATGATCAAAACCACTGTTATTACGAAGCACTTTATCAGGAGAGAGCACACGGGATATCACAGGGTATGGACGAGAATGTTATTGGTGACACTGACGGGGTACTGGCGGCCGACCGGCGTTAAGGCCGACGTGTACCGTACAACTGGAGAGCAGTAAAGCTAAACGATGAAATCATTGTCGAATGCTTTTGTTTCTGTGCCGAGGATGTCAATATGAATATTACATGATGATAATGAGAAAGGAAGGATAAGCAAGGTGATGAAATCCAGGTCTAGGAGATGAAACGGACAACAGCATTTT
Organism: Syncephalastrum contaminatum; assembly: GCA_013461545.1. NCBI lineage: Eukaryota > Fungi > Mucoromycota > Mucoromycetes > Mucorales > Syncephalastraceae > Syncephalastrum > Syncephalastrum contaminatum. Next base: position 136,106 of record VAFG01000311.1, on the reverse strand, counting down.
TTTTTCTTTTTTTCTCTTTTTTTTCTCTCTTTTTTTTCGGATTTGTCAGAGGTATCCGATAGATTGTGTTCGAGATATCATTGGCCCCCGCCTTGATCGTCTATTTTGCGTGATTATCTATCCATCTGATGTCCGCACTGTTTTAACAGACCTTTTCATTCTCTCTCTTCTTCTTTTTATCATCATGCCACACACCGTTTCTCCCTCCGCCACCATGCCATCCATTCATAGCATGCGTCCATTGCAAGATTATGACATTGATCCTGTCATGGGCTTCTTACCCACCGAGCCACCGTTGCGAAGACTGTCCGACCCATACTACGAGCCATGGGAGAACATGTTTGAAGACTTTAATGGCCTGCTCCTGGCGGGCAAACTGCGCGAGAACATACACAAGGTAACAGGAGTAAAAAAAAAAAAAAATCAAAGTTGACATCATTTTATTGTAACACCATCTTATCGTTGTTGCAAACAGATGCCTCTCCTTGACACGAGCCGTCTGACAAACGTACGAGAGTACAGACGAGCATTCCTTATTCTGTGCATGCTTTCGCACAGTTATGTGTGGGGTAAGCTCGAGAAGACTTCAGAGGTGAGTTTTCAGAAGGGAAGAGAAAAAAAGAAAAGCTTCTTTGACAATGGTATCACGGATAATTTACCATTTTTGGAATGATTTTCTCACGGTTAGACCTTGCCCGCTAATCTGGCTGTACCTTGGTCCGCTGTCGCTAACCACCTTGGCTTGTGTCCCGTCGTATGCCACGCCGCTGTTGTGCTTTGGAATTACAGACTACTCGACCGTGATGGGCCCATCGATCTCAGGTAACAAAAATCCACTCGTGAGGGTGGGAAAAATTGGAAACTTTGATATGCTGACATCATTTGATTTTTTACTAGCAACCTGGCCGCTCTGGCTACCTATTCAGGCTCTCTCGATGAGGCATGGTTCTATCTTGTGACGACCGGAATAGAAAGCGCGGGCGCGCGCTGTGTCAGCGCCATTGTTGAGACGATCCATGATATCCACAATAACAACACGGAGGGTGTCCTCAAGCATTTGACCGTTATCCGCGAGGGCCTGGAGGCGATGAACGACGTTCTGCAACGCATGTACGAAAAGTGCGACCCCTACGTATTCTACTGGAAGATCCGTCCCTACCTTGCCGGCTGGGAAAACATGGCCGAAGCCGGCCTTCCCTTTGGCCTGATCTACGAAGGCGTTGACTCGCTTTGGTCAGCCGAGACGGACGAGTACGCAGACATGAGCCATCTTTCCGAGGGCGAGCGTCTTCTCAGACAGTACAGACGCTATGCGGGCGGCAGCGCGGCCCAAAGCAGCCTAATTGCCGCTCTTGATGTAGCGTTTGGCGTCGAGCACTATCCCACGGGTGAAAAGCCGCCCGTGTTCAAGCTCAACGTGAACGACCGCTACACCCGGCTGCCGACGACCAACCCGGTCGACGAGCTCAAGGGCGCGCCGTCGTCGCGGTCGACTCCCACCGCCTTTGTGCGCACTAACCGCAATGCATTCTTGCGCGCAATGCGCAAATATATGCCCAAGCCGCACCGCGAGTTTTTGGAGGACCTTGAGCTGGCTTCCAACATGCGCTCGTTCGTCATGCATCTCGACGACAACCGAGCTGACCTTGACGCGACCGAGATTGCCATCCTTGATACCTACAACGCCTGCCTGGGTTTGCTCAAGAGCTTCCGCGACAAGCACGTCCAGATTGTCACGCTCTACATTGTCAACCAGGCCCGCAAGGGTCCCAATATTGCCCACGGCGGCTTTGCTATTGATAAATCGAAAGAGAAACAACCTGCCCCTGAATCCCCCGTGACCGCCGACACGAAGCAGCCTCACAACGTGCTCTATCCCCAAACTGCACTCGAGACATCACCGGGTATCAGAAAGGGTTCCGTTTCAGACAAGGTCAGCCACCTCTTTCCCGAGCTCGGACTTGCCAAGCACGTGGACCCCAAGACGGGCGTCGTGCGTGGCACAGGCGGTACGAATGTCTTGCCGTTCTTGAAGCAGTCGCGCGATGAGACCGCTGATGCGCGCCTATTGCCTGGCAAGCCTGCGTCGGCCGCCGCTTCTCCTGCGTCATCCCAAACTACCACGAGCACGGCGACGACGACGACTGCTCGTTCCTGGAAAGAGTGGTTCTCCTCCCGATAAATGCTGTCTTCCTTGTCCGCTCTTCATTGTATCATTATTCCTTGGTCCCTTTCTTCCTCCTCCATCTCTCTCTTTCTCATTCCCTTGTTGCCTTATCATTGAATCGTTTTTTAATAGTTCCCCTTTCTCTTTTTGTCATCATCCAGAAATACACCCTATACATATGTATCAGTCTTTCACATATCCTCTATTTACTATATGCGTATCGTGGGAAAAAATGCCGCCAGGCATGATAGGCAAAGGGCTGTTGTATTTCAGTGTAATAAAGGGCATGTCATACAAGGCATGTATGTCATGTCCTATGCCGTGTCACGCGAGAAATCGTAGCACACGGTATGTTGATTCGAATTGATGACTTCCAGGGAGTTCGTTGTTCCATTGACTTCCCAGTCTGATGGCCGTATCCCAGTTTCAGACTCGGCCACGGGATCCGTGTTTGGGTCAGGTCCTCGTCGCTCGGCTTGTGCATTCAATTCTATCTTAAATTTGGTGTAGAGTTCGTTTTTGTCGCTATGCTGATATATGTACATGTCCAAGATTTGCTGACAGACGTCTGTTTCTTGGCTTAGATAGAGGGCGCAGTGCACTGTTTTATCATACCTTCGATATCCTCCATGCGCGAGCAAAAGACTTGGTCCCAGTGATGTCCTGGCAGGATTTGACACTGGGCCCCTTCATGGGTCAGCATCATGGAGGCCAAGTATATGCAGCCAGCTGCGATCGTGTGTGCAGGGTATTCGACGCTTAATGCTGTCCGATAGCTGATTCTGGGCATTAATAACGTAACACTTCGTATAACACCCTTCTCTTGTTTTTACCTGTCGACAGCAATGATGTAGGCTCTTTGGGCAAGTAATTTACCGTCCACTGCTTGATAGGCTATATAAGGCTCACTATAAGCATGTGTCGAATCATCATGCCATGGTAATTACCTTGGATCCATTTGACAAACTTGACGATATAATCATAAGGATGCTGCAGTTGGAAATCAAAGCAGAGCGTCTCCAGCAGTAGTTTCTCGTAACCAATAATCTTGCGCCGTCGATCTTCCGATATCTGCATACAAGCAAGATGTGTGAGCAACCAGCATGAATCAGCAGGATAGGGTGGACTTGCATTTTCTGGATCGAGTTCTTTGCTATCGGGGTATCGTACGCTATGCACGGCGACAATGATATCCTTGAGCTTTTTGATGGTTTCTTCGATTTTTGAGGCCACGAGCATGCACGTAATGCTAATCTCCTGCTCAAAGGTGTCAAAACGGATAAGCCGTCTCTCATAATTCATAATTACCTGAGGTGGGTAGTCGCGGATAGAGTAAAAAAGGAAAAAGCGGTGGTATAAGGACTGGGCGGTGCTGATTGTGTTTTGTGGACTGTACAGCATACTCATGAGCACATTATAGAAACAATCACGTTTGAACGTACAAGCCAAGCTTTTTGCCAACTTGCTGGATAAACTTGCACGACGCCATGCGGGCCATGACTTCTTTGGAGAGTGTTGCACGGTTGGATCGGCGTAAACTGGCGAGCGTGGCGAGTTGGCGTCGCGTAAAATAAGGAATATGACGACGTCTGAACGCAATGCCAGACGTGATTGGCACTGGTGTAGAAGGCGCAGACGATCGAGGCGAAGATCCACTCATAGGCAAGTGCAGAAGGAAAAATAAGAAAGCAAGAATAGAGAATAGGTGATTGAGCGGGGAAAATGGCAACAAAGCAAAAAGTATATTCTACACTTTTGTTCGGATTTCATGTGTATCGTCTCTCTTCCTTTTTAACTTCTTCAGCACACTAAAATGGACGTAAGGATTCACTTTTTCGCTCTCTTTTTTATAGTTGCTTAACCTGCTTATAGTACGATGGGGCACTGACCAACAACGAATCCGAAATAACGTAACAACTTCCGTTTGAAACAACATTGTAAACCCTCTCACACGCGTATATGTCTTCAATCAGCGAACCCGTCGATGACACCTTGACTTCGGATAAGCCTCGGATACTTCTAATGGGTCTTCAGAGGTAAACTCGTCAAGCTTAAACAACATGTATACATTAATATCTGTGTGCGTTTACTAGGAGTGGCAAGTCGAGTATTCAACGAGTCGTCTTCGGGAAAATGCCGCCTAACGATACGCTTTATCTCGAGAGCACCACCAAAATTCAAAAAGAAGACGTGACGTACGTTGGATCGTCACCTCTTTCCTTTTTCTTACTCACAAGCTTGTCATAGACGCTCATTTATCGACTTTCAGATCTGGGACTTCCCCGGCCAAGTCAACTTTTTTGATATGGCCTATGACTCACAGGAAATTTTCGGTTCGGTGGGTGCCTTGATTTTTGTCATTGACGCACAGGTAAAACAAAAAGCACACGCTGATCGTCAGTCATCTATAGAGAAGCTCATACTGCTCTAGGACGATTACAGTGAAGCTCTGCATCGTTTGTTTTACACAGTGACCAGCGCATATCGTGTCAACCAAAACATCACGTTTGAGGTGCTGATCCACAAGGTAGATGGTCTATCGGACGATTACAAGATTGGTAAGTTTTATCATGGGGTAGTCATAGGTAGAAAGGGATGGCTGATTGATGAGTTACGTATGAAAATAGATACGCAACGGGATGTACAACAGCGCATGAGCGACGCTTTGGCCGATGCTCAGCTGGAGCATATCCACCTCACTTACTACCTCACGAGCATTTACGACCACTCCATCTACGAGGCGTTCAGCAAAATCATCCAAAAACTCATCCGCGAACTTCCCACCCTAGAAAACTTGCTCAACGTGCTCTGCTCCAACTCCAGCATCGACAAGGCCTATCTGTTTGATACACTCACCAAAATCTATATTGCGACCGACAGCTCGCCCGTCGATATGCAGTCATACGAGCTGTGCTCCGATATGATTGATGTCATTATTGACATTGAATGTATCTATGGGTAAGTATCAACGGGGGCGATGCGCGATACGTTTTGCTGATACTGGGAATAGTGCGCAGAGCGCCAGTCCAGAGGGACGGCTGTCCATCACAGAAGAGAACGGTGACTATATGAGCGACGAGCCACGGCATAGCAATGGTGATCTATCCCCCGTTGAAAACGACAGCGGCTCGCGGTTGCAACAGCGGCTTTTGGATCATCAAAAGAACGGGCATACCGAGGCAGAGGCATCCAGCTTGAT
>VAFG01000311.1:113072-130548 GCA_013461545.1 Syncephalastrum contaminatum | reverse complement strand
AGAAAAAAAAAAAAAAAAAAAAGAACAAATGGCATGATCAATTTCTCCAAACTCACTTCCTATGGTAGACTCTTGGTGCTGATATGTCTACTGCGACAGGACAACTTTGAGAAGCACGGCTTGATTGACTACAATTTCCAATGCTTCAAGGAAGCCGTGACCGAAGTATTTGATTTCTCCCAAAGAAGACATACCCAAAACCGATGAATACACACATTTTTCTTTATTCTGATCTCTTTAAAGCCTCGGATGGGAAAACGGCCACGGCGGTAAAGATGTGCAAGAGAGAAAAAGTGCCGACCAAGACAGCTGCGACGAGGACAGGCGTAAAGAATCCATATACGCTCCAGAGCGATGCATGAAAAGCAAGGATGGTTGCCACGGCAGCGAGTGTAGCGACTTGAATGGTCTGCCGTGTGCTGGGATCTTGCTCCCAGTTGCGATAGGATGCACCCTCCAGCTGAAGTTTGACAAACGCGGCACTGACGACTGCCAGACCCGCGAGTGCAGTCATCAAGAGCCAGCTTGAAAGGGGTTGAGTGACAAGAGTATGGCTGTGTTTTATGTGTATATTTTTTACCTGGTCTGCGGCTTTCCCCAGTGAGTGGCATAGATGAGAATGGCAATGGCAATGGCAAGCTGCGGTAATGAAGTCAAAGCCGAGACTTGTTTTCTTTCTCTGGGCTGCATAAAGAGCGAAGAGGGGCCGGAAGAAAAAAAGAGAAGAGAAAGAAACGGAGGGCGCGTATCATCCATTTGAGTTATTCCTATTTTCCTTCCTAATTGGTCTCCGTCCAGTTTTCACTTATTCTGCACCTTCGCCCCTCCGCAATGAACGAGTATAAAGCCAAACGAGATGCAAGCCGGCCACGCGTTCTCGACAAATACGAAATCATTGGCTTCATTAGTTCGGGTACCTATGGTCGTGTCTATAAAGCGAGGTCCCGCAAAAAGTACGATCCTCCTCTATCCTTGATTCCTTTCTCTTCCTCTTTTACTGAGTCTACCTGTCTATCTATCTATCTATCATAAAGGGACGATCTAAGGGAATTCGCCATCAAAAAGTTCAAACCCGATCGGGAGGGCGACACCCATCATTACGTCGGTATATCCCAATCCGCCTGTCGAGAGATCGCGGTAAGTACTCATTCTCCCTTTCTCCCTTATTTGCAAGTCTTCCTTCTGGCTCATATTGAACAGCTTTGCCGTGAGCTCAACCATGAAAACATTATCAGCTTGGAGGAAGTCATGCTTGAGGACAGGGCAATCTTTATCATTTTTGAATATGCAGAACATGACTTCTTGGTAAGATTACTAGGTTATATATAGCGCTTGCTTTCACCATGACTGATATATACATATATAACGTAGCAAATCATTCACCACCATCTGCATACAGAGCGGAAACCGATACCTGAAATTATCGTCAAATCGCTCTTGTGGCAACTCATTAATGGGGTCGCCTACCTCCATGCCAACTGGGTTCTCCATCGTGATCTTAAACCTGCCAACAGTATGCCACATATACTCCACTTTTTGTTTGGATGTACATCTAATTCACCTTGTCCTTACGTAGTCATGCTGACCAGTGAAGGCGTTGTCAAGACAGGTGATTTGGGTCTCGCACGGTTGTTTAATCGGCCATTACAGCCGCTATTCAACGGCGACAAGGTGGTCGTCACGATCTGGTACCGCGCACCTGAACTCTTGTTCGGTGCACGCCACTATACCAAAGCAGTCGACATGTGGGCCATTGGATGCATCTTTGGCGAGTTATTGGCGCTCAAGCCCATCTTTAAAGGTGAAGAGGCCAAGATGGATAACAAAAAGAATGTTCCTTTTCAACGAAGTCAGCTATCCAAGATTTTCGAGATTCTCGGCACACCCAACAGTAAGTTTTTAAAAAATAGAGGAAGGAGAGAGAGAGAATATATCGCTAAGCCGTGTGTCTAGAGGAACGATGGCCTGGTATCGATCAACTCCCGGACTACCCGCACCTCAGTTCATTTCCTCAGTAAGTCATGTACTACAAAAAGCATAGTATGATAACGTTTTCGTTAGGACACAAAACAACCTCAAGCAAGTGTATCAGTCCATGTGTGGATCGACCAAGAGTGCTTCCGGGTTCAACCTACTCGCGTCCTTATTAGAGTATGATCCTGCAAAACGAATTACAGCCGACAAGGCATTGGAACACCCTTACTTTCAAGAGGAACCACGGCCGGTAGCGAAGTAGGTTTAACGCTTATTCATTTGAAAAATGGAATTACTCATGACTTGCTCTAGTGTTTTGAGCCAACAAGGCACGGAGTATCCTTTAAGGCGAATCCACGATGATAGCAATATCAAGACGCACAAGATGGCTGTTCCTGCAAGTGGCAGTGTCGATAACCGACCAACTAAGAAGCCACGCAATGGCTGATAGATGCCAACCTATTTTCCTCTCTGTAACAGTAGAGTACAGGGTATTTCTTTGTAAATAGATCACCATCATACCAAAAGGAAAAAAAAAAAAAAGACAGAGGACCGAGATGCCGCGCAGCACAGACGTACCATGTTCTCCGCTTGAACAAGGTTATTCATTTCTCTACCACAGACAGAATACAAAATTTCCCCTCATGGTGTTATTGAGGGCGTTCAGCACAAGTGCGGTCAAAGCACCGTTTCGACTGGCCGTCGTAGGCAGTGGACCTGCAGGCTTTTATGCATCCCATCGTGTCCTGCGCGATCTTCCCAATGCAAAGATTGACATGTTTGACAGTCTGCCTGTTCCCCATGGTCTCGTTCGTTTCGGTGTTGCTCCCGACCACCCCGAAGTTAAAGTAGGATACTGTTCATAATCGACTTCTTGTCGCTAAATATATACGTCTACAGAATGTCATGTCCACCTTCGATCGGGTTGCCGAGGACGACCGTTTCCAATTCCTGGGCAACGTGACGATTGGAAGTCAACCCGGCAGTATTACCGTCGACGAGCTCAAGCAGCACTATGATGCCCTGCTATTTTCGTACGGTGCGAGCGAGGACCGTCGGCTGGGCGTACCCAACGAGGACGCATACGGTGTCGATTCAGCGCGCGCATTTGTCGCGTGGTACAATGGCTTACCCGGCTTTGAGAACCTAAAGTTGCCACTCGACGACACAGACACGGCAGTGGTCATTGGTCAGGGCAACGTCGCCCTCGACTGTGCGCGTATCTTGTTGAGCCCCATTGACGAGCTGCGCAAGACGGATATTACAGAATATGCCCTCGAGGCCCTGTCCAAGAGTCGCATCCGCCATGTTCACGTCGTCGGACGTCGGGGTCCTGTTCAGGTGATATAGTCCTTTGAATATTTGCGTCGAGGTACTCATTCGTTTGGGGTTAGGCGGCATTCACAGCCAAGGAACTTCGCGAACAGATGAACCTACCCAACGTAGCTTTCAAGGCCGACTATGACTGGATCAAGGCCGAGATCGCCGCCTCCAAAGACTTTGTCACCAAGAGCCGACCGCTCAAGCGGCTCATGGGCATCCTCGAAAAGGGCTCTCCTCTTCAAGAGGCCGATCGCACCTGGAGCCTTGAATTCTTGCGCAGCCCGCACGCGATCCAAATCACAGACGACCGCCGCGTGCGTGGCATCGAATACGAAATCAACCGCCTCGAGGGCCCGCCTGAGCAGCGCCGCGCGGTGGGTACGGGCGAATATACGAGCCAGGCATGCGGTCTGGTGCTGCGCTCCATCGGCTACAAGAGCGTGCCGATGGAAGGCGTGCCGTTTGACACGCGCCAGGGCCGCGTGCCCAACACGTATGGCAAGATTATGGACAATGGCCAAGAGGTTCCCGGCATGTATACCGCGGGCTGGCTCAAACGAGGACCCACAGGTGTGATTGTGTCCACCATGAGCGATGCGTACGAGACGGCAGATACCCTCGCGCAGGACGTTCAGGATGGCAAGGCCATGCTCGCTCCGGGCGACAAGGCAGGCGCGGCAGGATTAAGCGATCTTTTCAAGGCGCGTGGTATCCGCCCTGTGAGCTATTTGAATTGGAAAAAGATCGAGGCCGCCGAGTTTGCGGCGGGTGAAGCGCTCGGCAAGCCGCGAGAGAAGTTGTTCCGTGTCCAGGATATGCTGGCCGTCCTTGACAAATAATAGCGACTTTGAATACTTGTACAGATAGACTTAAATAGATCCCTCCTTGCCGAAGACAAACATATACACGTGTCGATGTGAAATGAGATGCATTTAAAATGATACGATTATAAATGTAAAAAAAAATATGTCTAGATCTCCCAAGCGCATTCACCAGGCTTCTCAAAGGCCAAGGCAGGCGCCTTCTTTTGCTTGCGGTTGACCTCGTTGTCAAAGAACTAACCGTCAAAAGATCAGCACACTGAACGACCCTCTTTTTTGTTTAACTTACTGTCGTGTAGGTGTGGTCCATGAAATCCTCGAGATCATACTTTGGCTTCAAGAATTTGTCCGAGAAGATTTTGGCCAACGTCGAGACGTTGGCGTAATAATGCTCAGCGAGGGTCTGGACCTCCCACAAGGAAGACTCCATGGCTTTGCACTTGTAAGGGTCTTTTTCTTCATAGACATACGGGTCCTCTGCCTGGCCGACCGCATCGTTGCGATGGATCATGGTCATACACGTTGGATGCCGGCGCATCAGGTTGTAGATGAAGGGAATAATGATCACGACCGCAGCGGGGGGTGCGGTCAGGGACAGGCGTGCGAGACGCTTGACAAATGCGGCCACGAGACCGACGGGCAAAAGGCTAATTAGAAGAAATCAGTTTCAAACTGAGTTATGCCGTGATAGAACTTACGTAGATGACAAAAAGACATCGAGCAGACGGAAGAAACGGGAGCGATACTTTACGTGCATCACGTCACGGTCTAAAAGGTTGTACAGTTTGGGATAGAAATCGGGAAACTCACTAGAGAAGTGTAAGTCATAGTCACACGATGGACCCCATTGACTTACAGGCTGTGTTCTGTGATCAGGACAAAAAGGCCATTCAGGGCAAGCAGACTGACGGAACCGCCTGGATGCAGGAGGTGAGCTCAGAAATCACGAAGAATTGCAAAATTCGACTTACCAACTTGATACGAGTCGGATAAAAAGTCCATGAGGATGTTGGGGTGCATCATGTGGGGCAGAATACGCTTGTGCAAGATCAAGAGCGTCTTTTTGTAGATTTCCTCGGTCAAGGGCAGGCGCAGCAGATTGATCCAGCAGTCCGCAAACGCACGCTTGTGGTTCTTGAGTTGCAAGATGTACGACTGCTTCTCCTTTGGCTTTTGTTCCTCCTCCTCTTCTTCCTCTTCTTCGAGACCCTCACCGAGGAGCATCATGTCGTCTTCATCCATGCCTGACTTGGTCTTTTTCGTCTGTTTACGCTCAGTGGCGGGTGTGATGCAGAAAAACTCGTCAATCTCCTCGGGCTCAGTCGGGGTGGACCGGATGCCCTCCACAAAGCGGAAGACGGTCTGTGCAAGACGGGTGAGCTCTGCTTGGGGTTTAGGTGCTGTTGTCTTTTGCTTCTTCTTTTCCGGTCTGGCTTCGTCTTGTTTAGGACGCGCGGCGCTGATGATCTCGGCGACATCGGTATAAAAGTGAAAGCGCAGATCGTCGTAGGCGTTGACGTATTTTTCGAGGAACTCCTTGAACAAAGGGTCCGAGAGCTGCTTCTGCCATACGACGGCCTCAATCACAGGGCGATAATAAACGTCGGTGAAATTGCGCTGGTACTCGGACTGGACCTTGAGGTTCGTCATCAAGATATTCAGCGCAGACACCTGCAGACCTGGCTCGTCGTGTTTCAAGAGGGATTGCAAGTAGCGAAGATATGTCTTGTATTGATCGCGCAACCACTGAGTCACAGCGCCTTGAGCGCCCTTGTCATTCTTTTTACCGAGATCGCCTGCTTGAATCAGACGAGTGTAGACACGGAAGAGAGCGTGAATGGCAGCATGAATGGTTTGAGCTGTGCTGGCATCGTCTTGAGCAACGTCGAGCAAGACGACAAGATTATTGAGATTGGTCTTGTCCGATAAACTCGCTTCAAGAGTCCGGATCTTTTGGCGAGCTTCCTTGAAGTCGGTCTATAAAAGAATAAGAAAGTGTTATAGAAGGGTGAGCGGTGGGTTACCTTGGAATGGGAGCGAGATCGCTTCTTGATAGGCTGTGGCATATTCGAAGACGGAAAAGAAATCTGTCTGCTTGTCAGCCACCGACCGTCCGATACAAAAAATTGAAAGCCGCATGATTTGCACAACTCATTATTTTGGTCAGCCAAACCATTTATTCTACTGCCCCCATTTCACTAATCTTAATATTCTGCTAAGGTTTGATATGATCCAGCCTTGGCAGCTCTAATGGCCTATTTGACATAATGCAACCAATAAAAGAAAAGTATAGTCCTTTAACAGTACATCTAATCAATAATAAAGGCCTGCAGTGCTCCGGTTAGTGATGATCAATTTTGCATGTACTATTGTTTGAAAATGAGAAACCATACTTTCAAATCGCATGTTTACGAAATATCGGGAGGATGTAAACGTTAAGCGAGCGAGCTTAAAAAAACTTCGACCAGAAGAAAACACCATTAATCAAGGAAGGTAGAAAGATCTACAGTTAAGATTATAGGCCAAATCATACTTCCCGATATCGAGATATATGTACCTTTCACGCTAGCAGACAAGCTGTTTGTGGGCGTGGTCAGTCTCGCGAGTATCTTTCCCGACTCATGATTCCAATAAATACCATGCTCACCTTTTATGCTTAGAACTACAGATATATGGACATTACATACGCTGATACATTCGATTAATAGCACCGAAACTACTCACGTACAAATCAGCGATGAAGGTGCAAATACCTTGTTCCTTGTATTGAAGCTGTCTGCCACATTATCAAGGCTGAAGCTTTCCGATACGCATGCACGATCACGAGTTGTAACCATGATGGGGTACAATTTATTACTCGCGCTATGCCTAAACGAAATGGAGAATACTACTATACATATACAGAGTAGATTCTTCTCTGTGCCTAGAGCACATGTACGTATAGCTCACGAAACGTATTGAACAGACTAGCTGTACAGATACGACGCATCAATCACCATATACATTTTCTCGCCATGCTCTCTCTAACTTCCCTGTGTACTCAGGTTTTATCCACTGGTATCAGTAGTATCATAAGTATGCGCCCGTGGGCATAATGAATGCTACACGGATACTGTATAGAGGATGACATGCCAAAGTCAAAATCAGTCGGAGCACCTTCCAGAGACCTAAAGTCGTTGATGTAGATGCAGCAAATATCACGGTTTGGAAAAACAATTTCAAATATATATGAATGATACCATTTATTTATCTAAAAATGACTATATACAACCGAAAGAAGACGGTAGGCCTATCTTAAAAAAAACAGTTAGCATTGAGTCAATGATACTGACAGGGAGACCGGTTTGCAACAATCAGCCGTGTAGGATTTTTCTCAGCAAGGACTCTTATGAGTGGTGCATGAACTAAATCATCATGGTAGCAAACCGGGCATCCCCTTGGAGGGAACAGTAACTTACCATGCCCATTTGTCTTCTTGTATAGTGTGTCTGAGCAATCCAGGCACAGGATGCTTACCGGTTGCAAAAGACACACTGTTTCCAACCCATCCGGGGGTTGGATGGATGGATGGATGGACGGATGGATGAATAAAGGGGATGGATGGATGGGGAGAAAAGGTACAAAAGTAATCAGTCTGGCGCGCCTGCGCCCATTAATAAAGGATTTGGGCTGGGATTTAGGCGGCGCCCTCCTGCGCAGGTAAAATGGAACGGAGCTCGCCAAAGGGTGCCAATGGGTGGGCTGCTGTGCGCTGAGCCGCCCGCAGTTTCGAGGACCGGCTACGCGCGTTGTGCTCGCGCTCCTCACGGCTGGGCTGGACTGGCTTGCGGGTCAGAATCTCAAAGGAGGGCTCGCCTTCGGGCGTGGTATCCTCGACTGCAACAGAAAACGCGTCTTCCTCGTGCTTGTGCTTTCGTGCCGCACGGTGGGCCGCTCTGAGCTGGCGAAAGTTGTGACTCTCGGCGTGCTCCACGCTGCGCTTGCCTGACGTGTGGTTAAGGAACCGCTTGACCATCCTGTCCTCGAGGGAGTGGAACGTCACCACAGCCAGGTTGCCGCCGGGCTTAAGGAGATACTCGCTCGCGCGCAAGGCCGATTCGAGCTCGCCCAACTAACACAAAATGAGTGATCCTGTAAAAGCGAGCCGTAGGCCAAAATATACCTCATTATTGACATAGATGCGGATGGCCTGGAAGGTACGCGCGGCAGTGTTGCGAACCATGTCATCATCTCCACGTTGCCACCGAGGCTGAGGGCAGGCTTTGTGGATGAGCGCCGCGAGCTGGCTCGTCGTCTCGATCGGTTCCTGCTGGCGGGCGGTCACAATCGCTCGAGCAATCTTGCGTGATAGGCGGTCACCACCAAACTAAAGGAAATAAGAAAATGAGCTTGAAAGGACCAGGCCACGCCTATAAAAGTTCTACCTGATAAATAATGTCGGCAATCTGTTCCTGGCGGAAAAAATTGACGACCTCGTAGGCAGAGATGGACTTGTGCATCAGGCCGCGCTCTTCTTCAAAGGTCGTCTCCGTGCCCTGGCCCCGCGAGAACATGCGCATATCGAGCGGGCCGTCCAGCTTGTATGAAAAGCCACGCGAAGGTGTTTCCAGCTAGAGTATTATCAACTTTAACAAGAGAGTAATACGAGAATGAGAGCTTACCTGGCTACTAGACACACCGATATCCATGACCATGCCGTCAAAGCAGGGTATGCTATCCATTCACGCAATGAGCTATGCCGTCCTTTTTTTCTACTTTCTATTTACCTCCATCGATCCTGCACCAGTCGATCAATCTGGCCAAAGCGACCCAACATGGGAAAGAGCCGACCCCTATCGAATATTCAGTGAGCTTGTAGGAGCAGAGACAGCGTTACTTACTTGTATTGACTCATATCGGCCATTTGCCGTGCCTTTTCATACGCGGTCGGATCCTGGTCGACAGCAACGACGTGGCAATCACAAGCATCTAAAACACCATTATCAGTATGGCCTACAGGGTATAAGCACACACTTACCCAAGATAGCTCTTGTGTATCCACCATCGCCGAAGGTGAGATCGCAGTAGAGACCACCATTCTTGGGTGCGAGTTGATCCACGACTTCAGAGAGGAGAACTGGTTTGTGAACAACCTGGTAGGGCGATTCAGTCGAGTAGGATCGCCATTGTGCACTGATCCTCCAAAGTCGAGGCGCTTTCCATCTAAGAAGCAGCATTAGGGTCACTGGTTCTGTCAAAAAATTGGGTATTGAAGTGGGTGAGTTTCTTTTGCAAAAATTTATATAAAATTAAAAATATGCAGTGCTTGTCCTTTCCAGCCTTTTCGCGCGCACAGGACGACTAGAATGTGTATACAGACATAGCTGAAACTCTTGCTCGTTCTCTCTAAAGCTAAGTAAGCTCTACTTGTAACTGATAGGTATGAAACTACATTACATCAAACACTGCATCTTCTGCCAACCAGGTGGCGGTAACGATGACTTCAAATATAACAATCCGCTGGCGCATTACCTACGTACTACAATCAATATAGAGAGCAAAGATAACCGGCTTGCCGAATCACTGGTCGCACTCCAGATAGTTCACGAATCGCACTGTTTCTGGAAAGAGCGAGTTTCATGAGTTTACGCAGTAAATTATGCATGATCATATTACAACGTTTTGACACGAGAGAATTTAATTCCTCCCTTTCCCGCAACCGCTCGATTCCATTAATAACTTGTATGGATAGAAAGAAAAGTAGGCCTGCATTAAATATGATGACCTGCGAGCTACATGTATACGCACTGAATATACATTGAATATGGTACGAGTGGGTCAATCGCGCAAGCGTAGCTTTCCTTTCTTTAGAAGCGGAGTCGACCAAATCAGCTCCTGAAAGTTGACTTTTCTTTTTGCTCTCACCGATGTGCGTACCTTGCCATTACGTGCTTTCTCCCTAAGGAGTCTACCATGACAGTTTGTATACCACTTCTGGTTCACAGACTACTTTTCCAATCCAAAATTAATGTGGGATGATCCATGTTTATACTGTAAGAAGGAAAAATAAACGCATTTTGTGTAAAATAAAACTATGAACGGGCAGGTCTTTGGTGTGCGTGCGTGGGTGTGTGTGCGAGCGACTATGTGCGTGAGTGTGCAAATGTGTGTGCGAAGAAAAAAAAAATAAAGGCTACGACGGACAGAATACTAGATAAAGGAAAAGAAAAAGTGTAAAGGCTTGTAGGTAGTATAGAAAGAAAATCTACAGCATGGGAGGCTTTTTATGCACCGTGTTGACCGAACACCTGGATCAATTGTCAGCCCTCATCCTTTCCGCGTGAGTTATGAACAAACAACTTACATCCAAATACGCGTCTTGTAAATTTTGAACAGGTCGCGAACCAACTCTCGAAAGTCCACGCGGCGCTCGGCGACAAAGAAAAACGTGAGCTTACGGCGGTCCCACTGGTACTCGGCATCGACAATATCCATCATGAGCTTCTTTTGCTTGCTCTTGGTCTGGCAGATCAAAAGCGCCTTTTGCTCATCCTGGCGTTTGGTCACGAGCAGTGTTATCTCGGCCGTCGTGGCCAAGCGGCAAATACGCTTGGGTGTCGGCTGCTTGGGAGGCTGTTGCTGTTGCTGTTGTTGAGATTGCTGCTGCTGACTTTGCTCGTCTCCGTGCTGCGGCTGTTGTTGTTGCTGTTGGGCGGTCGAATGGATCTGCTGCTGCTGCTGGCGCAGCAAGAGATTGACCTGATCAGCAGGCAGGTCTTTAGCGACGACCTTGCCAAGGTCTCGCCCCCGGTCAGCCTCGACAATGACCCAGTCATCCTTCTCGACCGGCACCGCACTGTAGTAGATCTCAGCTCGGCCGGCCTTGAACTCAACCATGCACCACGACATGCTCGGCAAGTTACACACGATATCATCACTGGACGAGGTCAACAAGTTGCTTGGCAACAGGCTGTCCAGCTGGCGCTGCTGACGACGCTGTGCTTCAATGCTGTTGTTGACATTCAAGAGAGGACCCCCAAGGGAATGGCGGCGATAGGGAAGCAATCCGGGTTGTTCTTCGGGCACACTAAGCGTGCAAAAGAACAAGTCAGAAATGGAGATTTTTCTTGAAAAAAAGACGAAAGTATGCTTATATACCTGGACAGCATGTCAGTGTGAGGACGGAAGTAGTCGTGCATGGGCTGATGGTCACTCATGCTCGGCATCGGCGTCAAGGACAGACGGCGACGCTCCCCGCCAGGCCGCATCATCTCATTCATACCACGAGTGGGGAAGTTCGATTGCTCAGATAAGGAGTGAAGATGGGCTCGAGGGAATAGGGAAGAGGAGGTGGAGGTCGGGGAAGGGGTATAGGACGGCGAAGAAGTCGAACCCTGGTCCCACAAGAACGACGTCTGGGTTGCCGAGGGCGAGTTGGTGGCCGACCATATAGTCGACCCAAAGGGCTCCTTCGTTGCAGTACTGTTAAAATGACTTTGGCTATTTGTGTTGCTCCATGGGGCGCTCAAAAGCGAGGCCGAGGGTGACGCGCCGCTCAGGGAGGCCCGCTTTTCGGACAAGCGCATCAACAGCGACTGCTGCTGAGGCTGAGACAGTAATGGCTCATGCGCGAGCGAATGCCGCCGAAAAGGTAAGGGCGAGGCGAAACCGTCGAATCCGGCAGCAGCAGCAGGATCAGAGGGTGGGTAGGCCTGATGCTGGTGCTGGTGCGTGTTCTGGTATTGTTGCTGGAATTGTTGCTGGCAGTGCTGCTGAGGGTGGTGAGACTGCTCCAAACGCTGGGTGGGTGATTCGACCATGTTCAGGTCCTCGGTCAACGGGCCGCCGAGCCAGTCTGGTGTATCGTCAGCTTCTTCGATCGTGTCGTAGCGCGGAGCGTAACTATCGGCCGTCGAAGCGGACGAAGCAGGGGGAAACTGGAACAGCTGTTTTATAAAAGAGGAAATCGATGAGAAAAAATGCACAAAAACGTAGGCGCCCGGTATGCGACTCACTTGGTTGTTGCTTCCGTCCCACGGGCTTTGAGTCATGGGCGGTGTCTTTTTTATAATGAAATGGTTGAGCGCAGAGAAGAGAATTATGTTTTGCCTGTACCTGTTCGAGCATGAGCAAAGAAAGAAGAGAAAAAAGAGCAAGCGAGAGAGAGGAAAAAGGAAGAAGAGGAAGAAGCGAAAGAGAGAGGTGATGCGATTTAAGCGTGTTACCCGAACACTTTATGCGTGTGGTATTGTATTCCTTTTACTATATCAAAGAAAGCGAAAGAGTCCGTGGGTGGGTTGTATTGTAAGGAGTGCCCAAAAAAATCAAGTGACAATCTCGTTCCTTGCTTCTCTCTTCTCGTGCGGGGAAATTTAAAGTACTCCAGCGCCATGGCGACGAAGCGCTACCATCGCATAGGAGTTCAAGGTTTCTTTGAGGGGTCTCTCTTTATTTTTCTCATTTTGAAAGGAGTCTACGTAGAACAAAAGGCAGGTTGTTGCTGGGGAAACCTTGTGTCTCAAAAGAGAGGGGCCCGTATAAGGGGACAAAAAGAATATATAGCATTACCCCAATACAACCCAACGCATCATGATCCTGTAAAAGGAACGCACGTACATCACCTTGATTTCTTATTTTTCTTCCTGGAGATCGCCCGTTTAAACATGGAGCCAATGTCTGTGCTCTCTCTCTTGCCAATCAAGGCACTTTTTTATTATTATTAGGTATTGCTTTTCTCCTATATGCTCATCATCTCGTATTTTCCTTCTTTCTTGTCACACACTGTGTGTGCGAAAGAAACGGACGAGTGGACTCCGATGTCCATGCAAACACAACGCGGCGCGCGTCTATTTTTTTTTTTTGGCTTGTATAGTATGCTATGCGTGCGGTTGTGTGTACGTGTGTGTGTGTGTGTGTGTGTTGTGTGTGTGTGAGCGCAAGTGTGTGAGAAAAAGAATGGTCGGCTTCGCCGCCACGATGACTCTATTAAACTCGCACTTCTTTTTCTTTCCATGTCAACACGCCAAACAAAGAATCCTGGACGATGGATGTACGCACATTGCGCTTCGCACCTTCCTTTTTCCTTTTTCATTCTCTTATTTGAGCACTCGGAGAACTCCTTCGCATTATACGGAAACAAAAGAGTGCTTCTCCGTTGGTGGTACAATTCTATTTGTGTAACGGATACACGCTTTAAAAAAGTAATCCTAGAGCGCTTTATGTATTCATGTGTATGGCAATGTAATATACTTGAAGCTGATGCATAGACTATACTGTAGACTTATTCAAGAGTGGGGATTGGCCCATTCGCACGCCTTTTTTTTTGGGGGGGGGTTTGTTGATAGTTGAAAGGTGGGTCAAAGCTTCCATGTGCAGAAACCACCGCAATTAGGGTGGGCCGGTATCCATGATACGGAATAGAAAGAGAAGTCTCCGGTATTTGGGGAGCACACATGAAGCTGACCCGAGAAGGGGGCCGGACCAGAACCGTATTCTGGTCCATGCCATACCACTTGGCTGGAGAGAGCAAGAGAGTCAATGTACTAAAAAAATAATCAGACCACCACTCCATACAAGTCATCTTTCTTGCTTACCACGTCCACGATGGTTGCGCTTGCCCTTCTTGTGAGCCTTTTTGTGGGACTTTTTTCTCGCTTGTTTAACGCAAGAAACTTGCATGGCGGGCTGCTCAACTGACTTCTTGAGGCAGCTCTTGAGCACGCGTGCTTGAGTGCAGTCCTCCTCCTGGGAGTCCTCATCCGACGAAGAGGATGATCGTATCTCTTGCTCAATCTCGGACACAATCGTGTCACACAGCATAATTTCGCTGAGCATGCGACGTTGCAATTCTTCCCGGTTACGGCGCTCAATGAGCTTGCGGCATTGGCGGTGGGAAGGTAGAATGTGCACGGTGTTCTGGCCCAAGTCAAAACTGACACGCCGAGTCTAACAGCAAGCACACCAGGAATAAGGGATAAATATAGGGTGGTGGTTAGGAGATAAAAAATAGCTTACAGGTTGCTGAGTGAGGACCAAAGATTGAGCCATAGTGGATGAATACGTAAGCGAAGAAGAGATAAAGATTAGAGACGTCAATTGTCGCGATAAACTCACTGAGTCACGTCTGCGGCATGAACCAATCACGTCAAGAGGTCTTCTGAGTTGCTGTGTTCTGTTTACAATTCGAAAAAAGACAACACACAGCACATCACAGCGCTGCTGCTGTTGCCCTTTTTGTTTCACATCATATATCACATCCTATATGGATACAGCAATACACTCTAGAATACTACTACTTGCTTAAACTATCATCCGTTCCTGTTTATCATGCACCAGTGACGGGCTGAATGCGCGTCAATGAACTCGGGCGGTGCCTGAGTCTTTTTTCTTATTTCTATTTTTTCTGGTTGCGCTGTTTGAATCGTCTGCCTTTCTTTATTCTGTGAAGAAACAGCCCACAACAACTCCTTAGATAGACGATTGTTTCCATTTAGTGGGGTGGAAACAATTAGGAATGACCGCTTACGAACAGGATAATGAGGTCGAGTATGACCTTGCACCGCCCGCACCGACCTACGCCTCTGTTCAGATGCCTTCGCACAACAAGTCCCTTTTTAATCCCGCCTCGGATTCGCTGACTCCTACCCATCCACCTCCGCCGCCTTCATTTGCCGTTCCTACCGATTATGCCGTCCCAAAACAAAAGGGCTTCAAGAGCAATTCGTGGTTCTCGACCGTCTCACTCCAATCCTCCAACAAGGCTGTCCGTCGAGTCGCTTCTGCTCCCAATGCCAAACTTTTGAACCTGACCAGACAACAACTACCCACTGAACAACAAACTCAGTCCACTGTCCAACTCGACAACGTGAGCAACAGCGACTTGTCCACCACCCCGACCGTCCAACGCCTTCGACTCTGCCGCCGCACCTACTCGAGCTCGAGCATCAAAGTCAAAAAGGTTGAGGTCGGCCCTTCCAGCTTTGCCAAGGTCCGGATGCTTGGAAAAGGAGACGTCGGCAAAGTCTACATGGTCCGCCAGAAGGAAACCGACAAACTCTATGCCATGAAAGGTACTTTCACATTCAACATTTACTCTTTTTTTTTCATTCCATTGACAACCGTTTATCTAGTGCTATCCAAACGAGAGATGCTCAAGCGCAACAAGGTCAAACGTGCGTTGGCCGAACAGGAAATTCTTGCCACTGCCAACCACCCGTTCATTGTTACGTTGTACCACTCGTTTCAGAGTCAGGACTATCTGTACTTTGTAATGGAGTACTGCATGGGAGGCGAATTTTTCCGAGGTGAGCATTGTGTGTATACATTATCTTATGAAAATAACAAACGATCTTGCATAGCCTTGCAGCTGCGTCCGGGCAAATGCCTCAACGAGGAAGGTGCTCGTTTTTACGCAGCCGAAGTCACCGCTGCGCTTGAATACCTCCATCTGCAGGGCCACATCTATCGCGACCTGAAACCTGAGAGTACGCCAGCCCTGATGAATCCGACCTTACGATTGACACTCATCTCCTGTTCTACCTAGATATCTTGCTCCACCAGAGCGGCCATATCATGCTGACCGACTTTGACCTCAGCAAAGGCTCCAATCCTCCCGGCAAGCCCAATGTCATCAAGTCTGGCTCGCCTTACATCGTACGTCTCACCTTTCAATCGACCCCTATTTACTCACCTGAATATATAGCCTCCGGCATTGGATACCCGTAGTTGCGTCAATAATCTGAGAACCAACAGTTTTGTCGGCACAGAAGGTAATTTGCGATATGGATCTTGATGCCCATTCATGGAACTGACCTGTGCATATTTCTCTGTCTAGAATACATTGCGCCTGAAGTCATCAAGGGATGCGGCCACACGAGCGCCGTCGACTGGTGGACGCTCGGCATCCTTATTTACGAAATGCTCGTACGTATCTTTCTGAGAGTTCGAATTTTCTTTTTAATTTATGCCAACTATCCTACAGTACGGTACTACTCCCTTCAAGGGATCCAACCGAAACGAAACATTCACGCGCATCCTGCATTTTGACGTCACCTTTGCCGACCAGCCGCCACCTTACAAATCGCCCGTGTCGAGCAACTGCAAAAACCTGATCCGCAAGCTGCTGCACAAGGATGAACATCGTCGTCTCGGGTCCCGTGCGGGCGCCTCCGACGTCAAGACACACCCTTTCTTCAAGCCTGTCAATTTTGCCCTTTTGCGCCACCTCACCCCGCCCATCAAGCCACTCATCCAAAAGCCGAACGGGGTGGATGCCATCAACTTTAGAAAGATGCCCCCGGACAGCATGAGTCTTGACCTCGAGTCGGATCATGTCATGGTCACGTTCAAGGATGGCACGACCAATAACCCGTTTGACAAATTCAACTCGATTACTGTCTATCACGAAGGAGACTCGGACTCGGAGACCGACATGGCGTCCGTCTACTGAGGACGATATACCCCCCCTATAATCCATAACAATTTTCTATTCTTATTGTTTTATCATTCTCTTGCTTAGTACTGTATAACCCATTGCCTGGTTTTTCTTTTTCCTTCCTTATCTTTTCTTTTTACTGTTCTCCTCTCAACACTTAATTCCTTAATGCTTTAATGAACAACTCTTCTTTTCTGTTTGCTTTTATCTGCAAAACTCTATTTGGCGCCGTATACATTTCATTCTTTTCGCGTGTGCATCCCATGGCTCACAATAGGGAACAACCATGACACAACACCCCGCTCTCTGTACTTAACTAAAAATGCTCCGTGCTTTTTTCAATTGATATGCAGAGCGGTCATATATACCAGTACTAAGAATCCTGGGAGTGTCATATAAAAGGTATAAAGCATAATGGCTGAAAATGCATGTAGTGTACTTACACTGGAGTTAATCTTTTCTTAGTTATCTAAAGGCTTATTCTCATGTACATGACCAAATGCCTTTCCAGTCTCTAAACGCATGAAGCTACAAGATTATACGCTGCATCCGATGAAGGTCAGTTAGACAACAGAGTGATTATACTACACTGTGCAGCGACAGTGTGAAAAGTAAATGCTGGATGATTCGCGTGACGAATCGGAAGCTTAGCAACACAGACGCTGGCGGTCAAGGGACAAACGCCCATCTGTAGCTCATTTTTCGCTTTCTCTTTCGTTTATTCTGTTTCATGGTTACAATATAACGATACTTCTCTCTCGTGTGAATTTTCTTAACGACTTTTCCTCCTTATAAGCTGATATGTTACATTATATACGCGAAAAGTGCGCAACATCTTCCGTTGTCACTTTGTGTACTCGAAGGTAAGATATGCAGTGAAATAGTATGTTGTGCTCATAAATAACGGATCGACGGCGCCATAGGGTCAGAGTCCGCCATGCGAGGA
>VAFG01000311.1:68735-105306 GCA_013461545.1 Syncephalastrum contaminatum | reverse complement strand
TTTTTCTTTTTTTTTTTTTTTTTTTTTTTTTTTACAGAGCATTTTACATGTGACATAGAAAATGCAAAACGCCGACTACCCAGCCAAAGGAAATATGTACGTAGATAATGCCTATTTTATATATCTTTTTAAACTTTCTCGTGACTCTTGGGCTGCTGGACTGGCTTATTTTGGCATGATCCGCCTTGGAAAGTAAACAGAATCATGCTGGATCGTAAGTTTGGTGGGCTGCGTTGGACCAAACAAAAGAAAACAAAACTGTGCTTCTGTGATGGGCGGATTGTTTTTTGCTTTCGAACGACGATGCACATATACATAACTTATCCGTAATGCTGCTCGTTAAATGCGCGCATATACTAAGAGAAGAGGTATAGAAGAGGATCTTGAGGCATATGGTAGGAAATCGTGTGAAAGCGGGCGAGTCAGCTTTTTTTGCCGGATATGAAATTAAAGGTCGCTCTTTATGCGGACGTTCGTCACTCTTTTGGCTTTTTTCTTTACCGCTTGTCAATATCACAAAGATGAGTCAGAAATACGAGCCATTCCCACTGCACCCCGTTCTGCAACACTTGTTCCAAGACTCCCTGAAAGTCTCGCCCGAGGAAGTGACACAGCCTGCGGTTGTGCGCAAAGGCTTTGATCAACAGGCTGCAGCGCTGCTGTCTGTGCCTGATAACGTCCTGCGAGAGACGCGTGAGATTGCCGCAGGCCCTCACGGTGCCAAGGTCACGATTACTATCGTTCGGCCGGTCGGCTCGGAGAACACCACACTGCCTGCCATCCTATTCCTTCACGGTGGCGGATGGGTCTTTGGTAGCTTGAATACCCACGGCAGTCTGGTCTACGAGGCAAGTGCCTGTGTATGTGCACCTTTCTTTTTGCTGACATAGAGTGCACAGCTAGCGACCAAGATTCCTGCCGCGGTCGTGTTCGTCGACTATGACATGAGCCCCGAGGCTGTGTTTCCGACTGCGTTGGAGCAGTGCTATGCCGCCTTGTGCTGGACCGAGGCGAATGCGGCTTCGATCAAGATTGATCCCAAACGCATTGCTGTGGCAGGCGATTCAGCGGGTGGAAATCTCACTGCGGGTCTTTCATGTGAGTTCACGATATAAAACATAGGATATACGATAGATTATAAGCTCATACTCTCGGTTATATAGTGCTCGCGAAAGAGCGAGGTAACCAAGCGATTTCGCTGCAGATCCTGTATTACCCTGTGCTGGGAACTGATTTCGAGAACGAGTCGTATACCAAATATGCGGAGAACAACATGGTGCCTCGCGAGACAATGAAGTATGTCTGGCGTGCCTACGCACCAGATCCCGCCATGCGAGAGGATATCAAGGCCGTGCCGCGCAAGGCCACGACGGAGCAGCTCGAGGGCCTGCCGCCTGCCCTGATCGTGACAGCCGAGTACGACGTCTTGCGTGATGAAGCTGAAGCGTATGCGAAGCAGCTCAACAAAGCCGGCGTCGACGTCGTACCTGTGCGCTACGTCGGTGTCCAGCATGGATTCCTCACTGTCCCCGTGCTGGATCGTCCTCAGGCGCGAGCCGCCATTGCCCAGACTCTGGAATGTTTGCGTACGGCCTGGGCGAGGGACGCCAAATTGTAGCCATTGTAATAATAATACACAAGGGATATTTAAAAGAGAAAAAAAAATAGATAGCGTTTCTTATTTTACATGAGGCAAAGTGTTGGAAAGAGAGGGTGCGGAAAACCAAAAAGAAAAAAAGGGGGGATGTTGCGTTAAAGTGGAAAGTAAAAAGATGGATGGGAGAGTGACAACACTTTAAGCTTCCATCTCAAACATATCGTCGTCGTTGAGCACAGCAAAGGGATTGTCTTTTTTTGAAGGTGAGAACGAGTAGATAGCAACGTAAGAATTGACTTACAGGTCTTTTTCTTGGCTTCCTCTTCCCGTTTCATCTCCTTCTTCTTTTGACCTTGCAGGGAGTTGGGATGCAGCGAATCGTTCGTTGTCTTGGTGACACCCGCGACAAAAGCCATTTGGGTGGGAGGTGTCTTGGCCAGCTGACTGTTGGAAAGTGCCAGCAGCGTATCACGGTCATAAATAACGCGAGTGCCTGGATAATAACACAGAGAGAAATAAAGAGTGTGTATATAGATGTGTCGAGGTCAGGCCATGGAAGGAATAAAAAGAGAAGGAATGGGTATGAAAAAGAAGAAAGGTCATGTACCTCCAGGCGTGGAGCTATAAATAGTGCCGTGCGGTGTAGTCGAGTAGTCAGTGGGCAGACTCGCGTTGGCGTCGGCGCGACGAATGTTGACGGGAGCAGCAGCAGCAGTTGACATTGTAGAATAAAAAGAACTTGAGAGAAAACAAGGTTTCTCTTTTCCCTTCCACCTATTTAGCCAACCAGACAGCTGGTTTCGCCAGTCACTCGCTCTCTGAAATATCCAAATACGTTTATTCCATTTTTAGGATGTATATGCAGTGACTTGATCCAAACGAACACATACACATAGTATACCAAGTCGTGCTGTGATAACTATATCCTGCTGCACTCGGGACTTGCTCGGCTACGTACATTATCAGTGTTATTGCTCACCGCTCTATGTGGAACATGGTAATTTTATGTCGGTGTTGTGTCATTCAGTCATTGACTGGTTTCTATTAACCAAGAGTATGTCTACGTAATAGAGATATTTAACCATACACCCCAGCAAGCGATGTGAATACGCAGAGAAAGTAAATGCAACCCGAGCGGGGAGGGGGAAGGAGACAGAAAGGTTCAGACATTTCATATTAG
The DNA here is from genome assembly GCA_013461545.1 of Syncephalastrum contaminatum. NCBI lineage: Eukaryota > Fungi > Mucoromycota > Mucoromycetes > Mucorales > Syncephalastraceae > Syncephalastrum > Syncephalastrum contaminatum. Next base: position 102,529 of record VAFG01000311.1, on the reverse strand, counting down.
ATATGGTAGGAGGTGACTGTTGGTCTATTATGGCAAGTGACTGTAAATCTGCGTGCATCGGGGCAAATGAGCCAGTAAGCAGGTTCTCCACACTTACTTAAAAGTGTGTGTATGCGTATGAAGTTACTCAAGAATAGAACATGTCGCTTATAACCGATGCGAACTTTCTCATCCATGAGATGCGAATTAAACTGCTCCGTTTCGACGAGCGAGGCGACCGCATAATATCCTTTCGACCTGCAGCAATGTCAGACGACTATACGCGATTAGCTGCTCCCACTTACCCCGAAATGCAGTATTGCTACTCGCCCGTCTACGACTCGCTCTTGTCCAAAGGCTCCAACACCACCCTTACGAACAGTCCTCGCACAAAACGAAGCCATTTCCGTCTGCGCAAAAAGGAAATCCACAACCCACCTGCTCTACCACGACCCACGCACGCCAATGGGGAGGAGAACACCGAGGAGTTTGGGTAGGATAAGCAACATAAAGCGTCGCGTAGAGACAGACTGACTGACTCTCACGGTGCATAGGCTCAAGGAGGATAAGCCGCTGCCCGCGGTACCGATGCGGAAACAAAGTGCACCCACTCTTTGCGTCACCGAGGCATCCAAGGCAGCCGCCCATCCAAGCAGCGCCGCAAGCAGCATGAACAGTAACAACAGGCCCAAGTTCACCACCGCAGACGAACATACGACTTCTTCACTCCACAAGGAAACCGTTATCCGATCTCATACCCGCACCACGTCCAGCACCACCTTCTCCTTCCACGGCACAGCCAGCGAACATGCCACCATGTCCCTCCACCCTTCGATCGAATCCACCATTGACGCATCGCCGCGCTCTTCCCTCGACGTCGACGCCAATCAGGCCTCCTTCCCGCTCGAGCAGCCTTCGGGGGACACGCTTCTTTCCGACGATATGGAGCAGCACAAGAAGCCAAGTGCTCAGACCCATCCACCGCCTCACTCGCACGTCGCGCCTTTGCATTATACCAAAGTGGCACCGCATCCTCCTCCGCAGACGACGAAATCGGCCCTCTCCGCCCTGATTGCTGAAAAGGCCAAGGGCGAGGAGAACCCGTTCAGCGATTTCTCGTTTGTCTCGGGCCGCGGCGAATCAAACCCGATCACGTTGTGTGTCTATTTACCCCATTCCTTCAAACCGTTTGAACCCGTCAGTCTCGTCGTGCGTCCTGATGCCATCGTGGACGATGTCATTGGCTATATTCTTTATGACTATATCGAGAACCAGCGCACCCCCCAGATCGAAGAAGACTTGTATGATATTGCACAGTGGGTGCTCCGCATTGCCGAAGATGACGGTGAGATTGAAGAGGATTTGCCTGGTAAGTCCCAGCAGGAACGTTCTACGGACCTATGTTCATCTCTTTGGGATAGCGCTGGATCGCACACGCCAGATCAATATGGTGTCCTTTGACCAATTTGCCCTCTGCAGAGCAGCACCCGGCCAAGGTAAGGAAATAACTCTGTGGCCTTGGCGTTGAAGGGGCTCATCTTGTTTACAGTCAAACAAAATGAGGCGATCCGCGCCAAGCTCGGCAGAAAGTACGAGCCACGCAAACCGGTGAAAGCACCGCCCGCGGCGGTGGAGCCTGCTGCCCAAGGCTTGGCTGTCCCGCCCACTGCCGCACAGGCTGGGTCAGTCTCACCCACCTTCCCGCCGGGGGTAGACGTCGGCCCGCTCGACCCGGTGCCTGTTCCAGCCCAGACCCACCAGGAAGCCGACTCGTCTGCGGTGGCCGTCCCCATCCCGTCCAGCAAAGCCATGTTGACCAAGTCGACGATGCCCATGACGCCGCTCAAATACTTTCGTATCCGTCTTATGACCAACGAAGAAGTCTCGGCCACGACGACCATCCCCGTATATGCCGAGATGTTTATCGGCGATGTGCTCGAGCTCGTCTCGCGCAAGCGCAAGCTGGATCCGGATGAGTACATGCTGACCATCAATGATACCAACGTGGTGGTCCCCAATGATACGACGGTCGAGAGCATGCGGGCCATCACCGAGCTGTGCTTGATCCGAAAGGGAGCTGGCCTCACCATGCCGAGCTGTAAGTTGGAAATGAATGATTTTTGTACTGTGTCTCATGCGCTTGGATAGCATCTCATCTATGGCGGTCCCCCAATAAGAAGAAAAAGGACGAGGTGTACTTTCCAGCCATGTTCAGTGCAAGCCCGTCTGGCACAGGCGCTTCGAACAATGCTCTTTTCTCTCAATACAAGGTAAGTTCAGCTCGAGCACCTCTATCTAATATGTATAAAATTTACCGTGTTCCAGAAATATGCCGTCAATCGCAAAATGCCCATGTTTGTCGGCCGCCGCGAAAGCAATTTAGCCATCGATGGTGACTACATTCACATTATGCCTCCCGAACACAAGGGCATGTTTGATTCTGTCAAGACCACGTCCTTCCACGTGAATTCTGTGGTCTCGTGCAAACAGAGCAAAAAGGCACGCAACCATTTCAAGATCACGGTTGTCAAGGACCAGAGCCACAAGACGTACGACTTTGAGGCTGAAAATGCAAAGGAAGCGCGTAAGTGTGTGTACATGTTTTCATGCTGATAAGACTAATGTTGGATTCTAGAGGAGATCTGTGCAAGGATAGGTTTCTTGATGAAGGTCGCTAAGGCCCCGTAAGTCTTGCTTTGCTTGCAATAAATGGCCATGATACCCCCCCACACCATATATTCGTGCTTCGTGTTTGTACATACTTTGGACATATATACGAAAAAATACGCTCTGTCACTTCACGCCTTCCCTAGGTCATATACATCCATTGTTGGCACACCCATCGTGGGAGGAATTGGGTGATTAAAAGGGGCATATTCACAGGTTATATTATACGAAAAAAGAAAAGGCGAGAGCGTTGAAAACAAGGAAGCAAAAGACAAAAGCAGTATATACAGATCAGGTTTGGGACGAAGTAGAATGAGAACCAACAGCGGCCGTAGAGGTTTGAGCGAGAATCAGGCGAGACAGCGAGCTCTTGTTCTTACTTGCATCGACAGCAGTAGCCAAGCCCGACGGCTTGGGTGAACTCTGCTGTTCCTTCATGGCGCGCTCAAACGCGTCGAGGCGTAGTTGCATACGTCTGTTCTCTTCCTGATAGCGTTCAACCGTGTCCTGCAAGGCGGCTATGGTTTGGTCCCTGGTATCAAGCGCCACGGATTTGGCTTGGAGCTGTGCTTGAAGATTACTATACAAATCATTTTCCTATAAACAGTGCGTGTGTCAGAAAGCAACTTATGCCTATATAGCAATGGATCCGTTTTTTACCGGTGTGCAATGGTGGGCAAACAGGTCATATTCCAAAAGCTGAACGGCCGAGGGCCGATGGGAAGGCGTACTGTCCATCATCCACAGAATGAGGGCAGATTCTTTTGCGTAGCGTTCCACAAAGCCATCCGGAAACACGCCCTTTTTCAGGCGATGAAGGGCGTCTGCCCGTTCCATGGCGGTTGTGAAGGGTTGATAGAGCTCGAAAAAGATGATACCAAGCGAGTAAATGTCGACCTTGTCATCATATTGCTGAGGCGGCATGGCCAGTTGTTCAGGGGAAGCATACTAGAAAAATGGGTTTCGGAGTGAGTTGGTAACCCAAGGGGTAATATCCCTAAAAACTTACTGTGCGAGTGCCAATTCCGCTGGTCAGCGTGCGATGCAGCTTCGGCCGGGTAAAGTGCGACCCACTCGTGCTGCTGGTAGAACTGCGGCGACAGTGGGAAGAAGCGGATATGGAAAGGAGGCTTGAGGACGTGTGATCGGTAAAAGAGGATGTCGGAAGTTGGTCTGAGCTAAACGAATGGGGAAGGGTAGGGTCGGCTGCGCGGGTCACGGTGGCGGCGAGACCAAAGTCGCCAATCTTGGGCACCCACGCTTCTTCCCACATGCACTCCCTCAGCGCGCCTGCGGTGAGGACCGAGTCGTACGAGAAGCCGTGCTCGTGCGCGGCGCTGGCCCGCCGCTCGTGGCGTCGGATGTGGCATTCGGGCATCCCCAGAAAGATATTGCTCGGCTTCAAATCGCGATGGATGAGGCCTTGCTCGTGGATGTACGCCGCGCCCTGCAGGATCTGGGTGAAGATCTCAATGTTGCGCGCACAGTCGACTTGCTGGCCTGTCTCTGCGAAGCGGCGATTGCGGAACTTGATGTAATCATGCAAGGTCGCTATACAGTTACACCAAAACGATACGTGAGCTGAACAGTCTTGTACATACATACACGCGATGTGAAATTACCAGGACAGAGGTACATTTGAATATACAGGGTCCAACCATTGTGGCAACTGTTCTTTCTGCTTCGGCGTCCGTTCATGCTCGTCTTCCGTTGCTGTTGCTGTGCACCACAGCTGTTGGATCGAAAACGACCTCGCGTGGGGCGATAGTCCCACGTCGGAAGTCCACTCACCGTGTCCTGTGATGGGCGCCTTGGGGTCGGTTGAGGCATGGGTGGGGGCGGTGTATCTTTTTCCACGTCGTCGTGCGCGAAAAATATGTGATCGAGGTCCTCATGGGTCGGTTTCCACGTCGGTGTATCCTCCTCCTCGTCTTCATCAAAGGTGGGATCCTGACCGTTGAAGATACTGCCCACCGAGTGCGCGTCGTCATCATCATCATTGTGATTTTCTTGCTGCCCGTGAGTAGTGTCAGGTCGTTCTGCTTCTTCTCTGAGAATGGTGTCAAAGGCAGAGTATTCGAGCCAGGAGCAGTAATAGCGCACGACGTTGTGATGCTCCAGTCGCGCGAGGTGCTTGATTTCGCGAAAGATCTTTTCATACGGGCTTTTTTCGTCACTGTCTTCCAACCCCTCCCCAAGCGGAATTTTTTTCACAGCGTATTCAATCCCATCAAGTTTGTTGCGCGCGCGCCAGACGCTAGCAAACCCACCCCGGCCGAGGAGACTGATTTCGACAAAATCGTTGCGGTAGCGCGAGTTTTGGACGTTGAGGTCGAGGAGATTGGATGGATTATCTGACGAGGAGGCGAAGGACGAGGAAAGGTCGTCTTCGGAGCTCAGATCGTCTTGCCAAGGCGTGGAGGCGATCATCCGATGCCCTTCAAGGCGGAAATCCTGGTTCCGTACAGTTTGCACCGCAGTGTAAAAGAGCTTTTGGAAAGCAGTTTGGAACGTGGAGCGGACCGAGGCCACTTCGTCGATAAACTCAGAGTCGACAAACCCCAAGGAGCTGAGTGTTTGACAGATCAAAAAGAAGACGCGCCGATTGGCTTCGGGCGAATCGCCATGCAAACGGCAAAAGGATTCAATCAGCGACACGAGCAGCATTTTCGTCTGCCGTCGCTTGGAGATGGTGCCTTGTTCATCGTCGTCATCTTGGCTGTCAGTAGTGTCATTGGTCCATTCTTTGTCATTCTCGTTGCAGGCCAAGCCAAACGAGACCTCGTTGGGTTGAGCAGCAGTTTTGGCTTCTGCTGTCTCCAAGTTCACACGCAGGTTGAGCAAGTCGGAAGAAGAGGCGTCGCTGTCGTGCGCTTGTTCGTCATGGGGCAATGAGGGCTCTGGACTGTGAGCAGGGCGAGTCCAGAACTTGTTGGAGCGGTCGGACCATTCATCCGCTTCGAGGGAAGACGCAGAGGAGGGACACGAAGAGTCGTCGGAAGGCGTGTCTTGTGAGTCGTCATCGATAAAGAAATCGCCCGTTAAGGTTGCCATGGCTACGTATATTGATAGATAATATTGGAATAGATTTGAAAGGAAAGGAAAGTAATAATATTAAGGGGAGGGGGAATATTCAAAAAGCGGTGGTGTTCATAAGTAAGGTTTTGGGAAACTAAGATAAGTATTTGCAAGAGAAAGAGAGAAAGAAAAATAGACTGTGGGGTGCGAGTGAGTGAGAGAGTGTGAGTATTATGAGCTTGACAGCTGAGCTTTTTTTCCATGCCCAATTTCCATTGAGGTCCCGCATTCATTCCATTTCTCAAACACCACCACAGAGAGGCCGGAGTCTGTCTTGGCTCATTTGAGTCTCCAACACACACAAGACTGCAGAAGAATGACGCTATGATGGCGCATCAAAAATGCTATTTCAAGGGGTTCTCTAATCTAGAATGTTTTTCTTTGTTTGCTTCCAAAGTTCGGCATAACGAGTTGGCGTCACACAAGGTGACCAGAACTTTCTCCATTTCCTCTCCTACCTACCCCGGACCCCAGGATGCAAATCCCGTACCTGAGGACCATTGCTTCTACTTCTTATCAAGTCGCCTATACGCGTAACCCTGTCTCTTCACATCCGTACAGATAAAAATCGCTATAAATGCTTATAAATAGATAAGTCAGGCTATATCCATATCCACCTACCTAATATGGATTGCGGATGCAACCAAATACAGATCCTCCAACAAGCAATGTCGCAGCCAATTAAAATTGACCCCGTTGTATATCAAAATTGAAGCCATTGGAATCGAAATAATCGCAGACGCTTATCTTCAGGCGCGATCTTTTCCCCGAACGACAATTTCGACAAGGAGCTTGCTCCTAAGCTCTCAGTGCAGGTCGGCGTCGAATGATATGTCATTGGGAAAACCATGGTCTAAAGTGAATTGCATACCGCGAGTTAAGTGACAAGGCCTACCATGTGTTTGCGAAGTTTGTGCCAGCTTCATAGTTGCAGTGCGGAGTCATGTTGCCAAAATACACGGCCGCTAACAAAAGTAAAGATTAGGTCCAATGCTACTTACAGAGAACGCGAAAGGAACCAACAACGCGTTGATCATCTTAAAGCATAGCGGACTTAGAAGATATTATAACCAAAGGCAGACGTTGCAACTCAATTAGATCAGAAAGTTATCCGCATCCGAGCTAGCGGAGAATAACAAAGAAGCGAATGCAGAAGGCCAAAAGGAGATGAAGATAAGACTAAGTAAGCATGAATTCAGTACGTTTCAGTCATCAGCAGAAGGGTTGCAAATATGTACGTATTGGTAACCCAACCTCGCAACCTAAGGTCTGACCCATATTATATTTCACCTGGACGCACTTACTACTAGTACTGTACAATGAGTATACATCCAGGACTGCGGATAGTGCGGCGTTCTCGCATTGGAATTTTTGCTACGCGAGGACCACGATACGTGCATCAAAATTACATGTACGATTAACTCTCTACTACCACGCCTCTACAGCTGTGACATAAGCCATTACGCCAAAGCCATCTGATAAGCAGCTCGACCCTTGACCTCTAATTGCCTGTCAAATACGAATCGGCCTTACAGAATTGGCCATTTCTAAATAATGATGATAGGTACAAAGTAGGCATACATATGTAATTTCTATCCGTTGTTACTTTGCATGACCATTTGTTTACTCTCAATATATTTTACCCGCAATCGTATGTCTTCCTTTCTCTTTTCCCAATCTGCTGATTTTCGTTGAATAAAAAATCACCATTGGAACGACATCGATTTTAATTGGCTGCAAGGTTGCTTGTTGGAGGAACTGTACCGTACATAACGAAACGAGACTGGAATTTTGTTGTATTTAGGTGCGAAAGACGTCATGATCGTCTGAAAAACATCTCTGCAACTGACAGACATACCAAACCAGTACGAACCCCGATGGATTGTTTGCAGCCAGGCGTGCCTCTCGTCTGACTGCAGCACTACTGTTGTCTGTTGTCGTTCTGCTGCTGAACGCTGTTGTGTGTATGTGTGTACATATATTCCACCTCCGCTCCTGCTTATTCTCTCTCTCGCACTCGATCACAGGCTGACTGCCTGAGCCTTTTACTTTTATTTTTTGTTACTATTTCATAACGCGACGCATACCCCTCCCACCTTAAACGTTTATAGAAACTATATACCTTGGGGCCTCTCACCAAAGCCAAAAGTTAGTCAATAATGGAACCCAACGGCAACCTGCCCGCCGCATCTCCCCCTCCTGAGTTGAATGGGACATCCAGCAACGAAACGCCAACAAATGGGTTCCATCTCGCGCTGCCACCCATGGAGCGGAGCACGAGCACAAGCACGACCAAGTTTCGAAGCAACTATGACACGCTGCTCAAAGAGGTCCTCGAAGAGAACTCGGAAGACGACTCGGAAATGCTCTTGAGCTCGTTCGACATTGATATGAGTACTGCCACAGCGGATTTACCCGACGAGCTTCGCGCCGCTCTGGAGGATCGTTCCCTGGCAGACAAGTACCTTGCCAATCTCAAAACCTTCATGAGCCACCGAAGAACGCATTCCATCGGATCCACCACCAGTGGCAAGGGTGACTTTTCAACGTAAATGATATATAATATATGGTTCGTTGTTTTGACAATGCTCTATATAATCATAGACCAAGCACACCTATGCAACCCACCTTTTCGCATCACCGCCACAATGCGCATCATTATCACAATCAACCGCTATCACCCAACCCGTTCTTTAACGTCACGCATGACCCGCTCTCCAAAATACTCGATGCCGTGCCTTACCATACACGCCTCGTCAACGGTGTTCAATCCTTGACAGCGCTCGAACAAAAGTTTCAAGCCTTGCGGATACCTGAACTTGATTTACCCACCATCTCTGATACCATCATTCGCTCGCGCCTCGACGACATGTACAGAATTCAGGACGAACTCTATATCCACTTGCACGGCGGTCCCCTCGTCAAAAACACGAGCATGTCTCACAATATTGGTGAGAAAAAGAAGCAAAAGATCCTGTCCCTCCTGGATGATATTGCCCAGGAGATTGGTCTTTACGAGGAGTTTGTCAAGCGAGGTAAGCTGATGCATCCAATAAAGTGAGCTCTTTCTAATGAGTGTATAGCCAACTACTTGAACCTCGATAGCATTCTCAATGACTTTGAGGACGAACTGCCTCAGGACGATCAGACTTCGGAAACGCATACGAGCGTCGCCCATTTCGTAAGCATCTACTCTCGGAACCCATCCTGCCCTATTCACCCTGTCATTAGGACTCGTCCTCCGACCTCTCGCGTGCGACCCCCGGTACTCCTGGCTCGCCCATCACACTCGCATCCACCCCCGTCGGTGTCTCTCCAGGCACATTACGACGACCGCCTTCGAGCGCCACCCTCTCCTCGACCGATGCCAGACCCATCAACAGTGCCCTCTTGCGCTCGCGCCTCGAATCCGACCAGAGCACCAGTTCACGTCAGTCCTCCGATGTAGGCAGCAGCGTCTCTGACCGGTCGCCTTCCGTCTCCATTCTACTCAGCGAAGAGGACTCACAGGACGAGGCGAGCGACGCGTCCGAAGCCTTCAAGTGGACGCCCCTCAAAAAGATCTCGGACCAGCTCTACTCGAACGACGTGCGAAAACATAGCGGTCTGGCTTCCGTCCTGGCCGTCAGCGGCGTCATCGCCATCGGCACCACACGTGGACTCGTCTTTGTTTATGACTACTCGCAAAACCTAAAATGTATCCTTGGTGATAATGCACGAGGTAAATTTGAATCTCCACGGGCATTCGCGTTTTCGACTTACAAAAAGATGATTTAGCCATTGAAGTCGGCTCTGTCACCTCTTTGGCCATCTCGGCCGACCATACCACCGTAGCCTGTGGTCACAGCCAGGGCTACATTCTCGTATGGGACATTCGCAAGCCTGCGAGCCCGGTGCGTGTCATTGATCCGATCCCGGCCAGCCAGGCGTCCAACGCCTCGGCATTGCAGCAGCAATCGACTTTGCGCAAGGAAGGTCACGTGAAAGGCGCAAGCATTCTGCATATCGGTTTTGTCGGTGTCAAGAAATCAGACATTGTCTCGGGTGATGACCAAGGCATGGCCTTTTATCATGTCCTGTACAAGGTCGTCATGGTCAATGCGGTCGACACCACCCGGATCTTGGGTCGCTATCAGAACCTCTCATTCCCAGCCCTCGACAGCGAGCCTAGGACCGACGCCGTCGATGATTCTGCGCCCGCCTCGCCTGCGCCACTCAAACCGCGCCGCCCAAGCACTGTCTTTGCGATGCAGCCACTGCCACTCGGTCAAGTTGCCCATCCGGCAGAAAACTTTGGCCTGGTGGCTCTGCTCACACCTTACAAGGTAACAATGCCCATCTCTTTATCAGCCACATGGCTTATGTTTCTCTCTTTAGATGATTATTGTGGGTTTGAAGCCGACGACAGAAACGCAATACAAGTTTTTGAAACCCAAAGTAGCGCCCATCACGTCGTCGGCCACAGATAATGACGGCCATGAGACGGCGTCCGACAAACAACCGAGAGAGAGCTTGGCCGGTTGTTTGGCATGGTTACCTGTCACACGTGCGAATGCGTCCCCGTCTGAAACGGCTTCACCCAAAGGTACTACATATATACTATTCCCAGGTCCCATGATATTCATGCAAAAAGATAGATCGCAAAAGCAAAAATACCGTCGTACCTGCGACCGATCCAATGCTGGCCTTCTCCTGGGGCAACCGGCTGTATATCCTGACCGTCATGGCCGAGGCGGCGGACCCGACCCAGACACGGTCGAGACGCATGTCCCGCAGCTCGGTGGGGAGCAAGAATAGCAAGCGCGGTACCAAGCTCGAGTACGTCGAATACGGCGAGTGGAAGTGTCAGGATGTCATTGTCGGCCTCCAGTGGATTAACCGACAGGTAAACTTTTCCCAGCCTCAGACGCTTGCTCTTGTATGTACTCATGAATTTTCTCTTATTTCTAGATCTTATTACTGACCACCCCGGATGAGGATATGATCCTGCTAGATCCTAAAACCATGACGGCCAGGGACCCGTTCAGCATTCGCAACAAGGAGCTGGTGTACCATGACCGCTTCCATTCATCGTTACACGACCTCTTGAACGAACCTGCAAGCGTCGTGCAGACTCATGTGCCGAGCAATCACGCGCTCGTGCCCACATTTAAGTCGATCGAGATGGCCTACTACCACTCCCTGCGAAGCTATAAGGGCAAGCTTTTCCTCCTGGTACGTTAAAGGAAGCCACAATCTCTAGCGTGACCTAACGAAAAGAAATAGGGTCTCAACAAAATATACATCGGTACCTTATTATCCTGGGCGGACTGCATCATTGCGCTCGTCAAGGCTGGCAACTTCTTAAAGGCCATCGAGCAAGCAACGCTATTTTATAACGGTCAGAAACTACAGACCGTGGTCGGTTTGCCTGAGGATGAAGCAGCCCGAAAACAGATGGTCGGCGAAAAGTTGATGGAGCTCTTGGTGGCCTCACTCAACTATGCGCTGGCGTCCAACCGCCTCTTTGATGACGCAGACGAACTGAACGAGAGCGAGGCAACACTGCTCAGCAAGCTCGCCAAGCAGTGCGTCGACGCCTGTCTTTCCATGGATCGCCTCGATTTCCTGTTTGACACGGTTTACGAGCGATTTGTGGATGCGCGCGTGCGCGGTATTTTCCTCGAGGTGCTGGAGCCCTACATCCTGCAGGAGACGATGTCACGGCTACCCCCGGATGTGATGAAGCAGTTAGTGGACCATTACTGTCAAAAACGACTGTTGGACCGGCTTGAGCACATTATCTGGCACGTTGCACCAGAAAGTCTGGACATTGATCAAATTGTGAGCATGTGCCACCGCGAAGGCCTTTACGAGGCCATGATGTACGTCTGGAACAGCAGCATGCACGATTATGTGAGTCCGGTCGTCGAGATGCTCAAGGTCATCCGGTCTGTGCTCAAGGAGGAGTCGACGCGTCTGGTTGTGCCGCAAGACGATTTTTACAACGATCATGGATCGCGATCGCGTATGACAAGCATGGAAGTGCCCGTCCTCGAAGAAGACACGTCGCCAATCTCACGCAAGAGCGCAGACAAGCTCTTTGACTATCTGCGATTTATCCTCATTGGGCGAACGTTCCCCGACGGCGTGCCGATGCAGACGAAGGAAGCCAACGAAGCGCGGAGTGCGGTGTACTCCTTTGTTTTCTCCGGCCGATGTGTGGTATGGCCTCCGGCTGGGGGGCAGCTCGTCCTGACCGCCGAGGATGGCGACCAAATGTCGGAGCCAACCTATCCATACCTGCGTCTCCTGCTGCGTTTTAGCACAAAGAAGTTCTTGGATGCCCTTGAGACGGCTTTTACTGACCCCTGGCTCAATGGCGGCGACGACATCCTGACCTCGACATTTGAAGAAGAAGTGCCAGGCAAGGTCATCTCGCGCCAGATTATTGTAAATACCCTGCTTGACGTCATGGGTGGCGGCCTCTCTGGCAACGGTTTACCGCCGCCACGACCCAAGCAGTCCATCTCGACCTCCACTGTACAGTCCTTTACCCAACCCAGCGTCCGGCCTCTGAACGACGACAATGACAGTTTGGTCCGGCTCTACGTGTTCATCGCTTCCAACCTGCACAAGTACACGACCTTTATTTTGCTCCCGCCGACGACACTCCACAAGATCCTTGTCCGACTCGCCGAAGAACACGATCCGGACACGCGTCAGGAGCGCCAGACGGCAGTCTCCAAGCTGCTCACCGTGTATACCCCGATCAACGAAGAACAAATGATTCTTTACTACGAGGAGGCTGGGTTCTGGCAGGTGCTCGAGGAAGTGTACAGACGCGACAAAAAGTACGGTAAGCTCGTCGAGACCTACCTCAAGGATAGCAAGCGGCGCCACATGGTCTTTGAGTGCGTGTACAAGCTTCTGGGCGGCATGATCAGTCTGACCGACAAGCAGACGAACGAGGTCAGAAACGTGTTTATGATTCGGATATCGCAGTTTGTCGAGATCGATGGCCAAAAGTCGGCGCAGGTCGTGCAAGACTTTTTCAAGGGCGACCACGAAGAAGCGATCCGGAGGCTCGAGGAAGATCACGAGTTTGATGATGAAGAGTACCACGACACGGCGGACAAACGCGTCTTTTTGTACCTCCGTGGGCTGCTTGAGCCTTTTGACGAGACCACCCAAGAAGTGGGCCCGCCTACGCCCATCGCTTCCGAGAGCATGCATGCGGCGCTGCAAGAAAAGTACATTGAGCTCAGCAGCCGCTACGACCCTTCGGGTGTCTACAATTACCTCAACACGCGCCTTGACAGTGGCGTGGACCTAAAAAAAGTACTCAAGAGCTGCGAAGACCACGGCGTGATGGATGCGGTAGTCTGGATCATGGAGAAGAGCGGCGACACGCTCGGCGCGTTGGACAAGATGCTCGGGGTCGCCAAAGAAAAGGTTGCGCTGATCCTGGAGATCGTCAAGAGCCATACTGAAGAGCAAGATCGGGCGTGGACGTTTGAAGAGCAGCGCCTCATCTCGAGCTGTCTGGTCGGCCTCAGTGGAGTTTTGAGAGTAGGCACGCGTCTCTGCGAGAACAGCAGCCGCCACACCGAACTCCAAGCAGACGCAACCGGCGCGTACGATGAGATTGAGTCGCTGTGGTTCCGCCTCCTCGACATGTACGTCGAGTCCTCGATCGAGGTCTACAACGTGCTCGGTAAGACCTCCCATATACCACACGGGCTGCACCAGCACATCATCTCCTCCTTCAAGTCCTTTGTTCAATCCATCTTGACCTCCCTCCTCCTCTCGACCTCCCCGCAAGTCTCCCTCCCACGGCTACTCCACCGTCTGATCGAGTCCCAGGCCCGCGGTGAGACCACTTTTGCCGACTTTCGCGATATCTTTTTGAGCATGCTCGATACGTATAAGTACGAGGGCAAGCTCCTTGAGATGACCAACCGACTGTTTGACCGCGACCTGTATTCGAGCATGCACTCCATGGTGCGTGGCAAGGGGCGCGGTTGGCGACCGCGGCGGGGCGCGTGCGATGGGTGCGGCAACAACGTATATGACCTGACCTTGCTTCAGGAACCCCTTGCGTGGAATCTCGATGAAGGAGAGAACGTAAAGTCAAAAAAAGAAGACGGCGACAAGGATGATGAAGGTGAAGAACAAAAAGGGGAGCTAGTGCAAGAGCCGGAGCTACCCAAGGACATCGTCGTGTTTCACTGCGGGCATATGTTCCACCAGCGTTGCATGAAGCCAGACGATGCGACCTGTCCCATGTGCCAGACCGCGAAAACAACTACCAAGAAAGAAAACAGCAAAGGAAAGGAGCGGGCCGCCTAAGGAATAATCTATATATCTCACTTTATACTCTCTCGTCTACATACATATACTCTCTTTTCTTTTCTTTTTTCTTTGCGTGCATCAAGCGTGCAAATAAAGAAAAACTTGGACATACAATGAGGCAGTATCAGATCGAATGTCCTCGTCAAGCCGAATAACCAGATTTCTCATTTATGTATATATCTTTTTGCAAATGTCAGCTAGCCGAAAGCAAAGACCCCTTTTCCTCAGAAACGAAAAAGGGAAAAAGAAGCTTCAAGCGAGCACGGTTGTTCTTTCTGCAGTACAGCCCTTCGCCAAGTATAGAATCGATCGCCGAAGGAAATAAAACAGATTTGTCAACGAGAATGCCGCAAAAGAAATTGCTGGGATTGTATCCCGTAACCAAGACAACCGACTTGTGGGAAGACACGTGCTTTGAAGAAATCGACCGTTTTTATTTCACTTTTTTACTCATGACCACGTCCAAGATCGCGAACCCGAATTATTCTCTGCGCAGTGAACCCGAGGGCGGCTTTAAGACGCTCGAGTCCTTCTATCCTTACTACCTTGGTGAACATTGCAATGTGACCAACCGTCGTCTCCATATTCTTGGTGTGTTACTACTTGACTTATTGTTTGAAAACTGAAGAGTATTCTCGGTAGGCACTACCTTGTCCGTCCTCATTACTCTTCTCGCCATTGCACGCCAGAAGCGTAAGCTTCTCCTTGTCGCTCTACTCCAAGGTATTACTCCAACGATACGCTAAGCTCGCATAATTCAAAGTATATACATTAGGCTACGGCTTTGCTTGGGTGGGCCACTTCATGTTTGAGAAAAAGTAAGTGTAGTGTTGAAGACTATCCGTAATAATGACCTGTATTCTGTAGCAAACCTGCCACGTTCCGATACCCGATCTACTCTCTCCTTTGCGACTTTAAAATGTGGTCTGAGGTTGTCTCTGGCAAGCGCAAGTTCTAGTTACGAGATCAGAGTTTCTATGGATCCTTTTTAGTATTCAATACCACCAAGATATCAATTATGACTAAATCACTTATGTATCACTTACGTATATTGGGATCCGTATACTATCCATTCTAGTTTACTTTTGCTATGTTCATTCTGCTACGTATGATAACAAAAATACGCATGAAATAAATGTGTTGAGAATTTGGGCGGTCGAACAATCATTCTCAGCTTGCCTTCCTTACAAGTGAGGATGGAAGACCAATACAATAAGCGAATCGACGACGACATTGCAAAGCTTGTTGACTGCTTTGCTGACATTGTCCGTGTGGGCGAGGTATTTATCCCACCATGATCTGCACTACCTGTGTCTCAAGCTCGTTATAGAATAAAGACAAAGACAAGTTTCGCGTCGCAGAAGAAGGTTACCAGATTGAAAGCCAATCAGCACAGATTGTAAGTTATGAAATGGTTTTCACTGAAAAGCTGCTACTAATGTGGTGTGAATAGGTTCGGTCAACGGAATCACTCTTGAGCTTGATTACAGAGCTTAAGCAGCACTTGCTTTTGAACGATACACAAACGCTGTCACGGTTGACGAACGACAGGATCCAGCGTCTCGACACACAAAAGAAAGCAATCCGAGATACCATTCTGGACATGCGGGAAGAACTGACCTCGACTATTAGTGATCTAGAAACCGTCTATTTTCGCTCATTGACAGCAGATTATTAAACTGTACATATCATACACAAACATTCAAATGGATCTATATTCATTACTCTATCACAGCCTTGCCCGACTGCAACTCCACCAGACGTCGAAACACGCCACCGTCTTTGTGCACCAGATCATCGTACGTGCCAATCTCTGCCACGCGTCCTTCGCTAAGGCACACTACCACGTCCGCCGAGCGGATTGTCGACAGACGGTGCGCAATGGTCAACACCGTTCGCCCTTGCATCAAGTGGTTCAACGCATCCTGTACGAGCAGCTCCGATTCAGAATCGAGTGCACTCGTTGCTTCGTCCAGAACGAGGATGGACGGGTTCTTGACCAGCGCACGCGCGATCGCAATCCGCTGCTTTTGGCCACCGCTCAGACTCACACCGCGCTCGCCGACCATTGTGTCGTACTTGTCGTGGAACCCTTCAATAAAGGAACAGTTGGCCTTGGCGGCTGCATCCTTGATATCTTCGAACGTCGCATCCTCGCGGCCGTATGCAATGTTCTCGCGGATCGTGCCTGCAAAGAGGGTCGGTTCCTGAGAGACGACGCCGACGTGGGTGCGCCACCAATGTTGGTTGATATCCTTGAGGTTTTCATTGTCGATCGTGATCGAGCCTTGGTTGGGGTCGTAGTATCGCAACAAGAGGGAGCCGATGGTGGATTTACCCGAACCAGAAGAGCCCACAATCGCCACCACTAACTTGGAGGTGAGCGGAGAGGCATATTGAGATACGTGTCAAACGTTACCTTTGCCGGGTTCAATGGTAAAGGACAGGCCATCAAAGATAGGCGACTGCGGTCGCGTGGGATACGAGAAGTGTACGTTATCAAAGACGATCTTGCCCTGCGGGTGGGTCAAGATCTTGCCGGCTATATCGGAAAATCAGATAACAGTATCGAAAGCACCGCCATGACTTACCATCCAGGTCAATTGCGCTTTCCTTCTGAAGAAGAGCAAACAAGCGTTCAGCTGCACCAGCACCCTTCATGATCTCGGAATAAAATGACGTGAGGCCTAGCATAGGCAAACCCCGATCAGTAAAGCATTCGCTACGGATCTTTCCTTTATCTTACCTCCTAACGAAGTGCCCACATACGCCGTGTAGAGCATAAAAGACGCGAGTTCACCAATAGTAATCGCACCGGTTTGCACCATGTGGCCACCGTAGCAAAGGACGGCGAGGATGGCGAGATTGCCAGACAAACCAGCACCGCCAAAAAACCCGGCACTCGCCAGCGCTTCCTTGCGAGCCAGGTCATAGACACTCAGGACCTTGTTCTTGTAGCGCTCTCCTTCCGCGTTTTCCCTCGCAAAGGCCTGCACGGTACGGATACTACTGATGCGCTCCTCACCGAGCTTGGTGATTTCACTCAGCGCGTTCTGTGTCTTGCGCGAGAGATTCTTGACATAGCGACCGTAGAGGATACCAAAAATGCTCACTGGTGGGATCACCAGCATCATCACCGCTGTCAAATTGGGACTGTTCGTATGTCAGCGACGCACTTTCTGCATGGAGTATATTTAAACTCACCTAACCCAGAACATCATGGAGGTGCCCACCGTAGCCGTTGCCAATGCTCTACGTAAAGAAAATGAATACATAAATACGAGATGGCTTTCTAAATCTCACCTCAGACCGTCGCTGACATTGTTAGTGATACTCTTGCCGACGATGGCAGTATCGACGGACAAGCGTGAGATTAACTCGCCGGTACGGTTGTTATCAAAGAAGGCCATGTCCTGGCGGAGGATCTTTTGGTATAAACGGTTGCGCAGACGCTGAATGATGCGTTCGCCTGCGAGGCGAAACAGGAGAACGCGACCACTGTTGGCGCCAGCACCAATCGTGAAAATGACGGCCAGGCCGCCGACAAACTGCGGCATGGTAAGGCCGAGGTAATTGTCCATTTCGGGATTTGTCACAATATCGATAATTTTGCCCATCGAAAACGGTACGGACTGCAAGATAATCAGGGTGAATTAAAAAAAAGAACAGGGGTCCCCATCAATTTGGATATTTGACAACACACGACAACGTACCATCGTCACCGAAGACGAGATCAGGAGCAGACCCACCGCGACTACGTATTCGAATGAGTCACTCTTGACACATGTTGTGATTATGTCATACCTGAAATGCTCTTTTTCTCGTCCTTGGCTAGCGCAAACAAGCGTCGAATGTCGCTCCAGTCGTTTGGTTTTTTATCTTTGGTAGGTGGTTTGGCATTAGAGGTGTAGGTTCGGGAAATCGTACGCAATAATGGCGCTTTTGGCCAAGATTTAGCCGGGGCATTGAAAGAACCGCCAAAGACACGTGAAGGTGACCTGTTCAGCAAGACAGTTATCGAAGTCGGTGAATGGCAGCGACGCAGGGGAATGCGCGCTGCAACGCAACGGAACATGGTCGCAAAACGAAAAAAGAAGTGTAAAGAAGTGTCCAAAAGAGAAAGACAGAGAGTGCGGACTACTAAACTTGGATTAGTCCAGTAGTGAAAAGGTCAAATCTGTGTGTGTATGTGTGTGTGCGTTTAATTAGGAAACTTTTGAAAGGCGGTGAATTAAAGTTAAATGGGCTTCTACGCGAATAACTTAAGCGGAACCCGCAGCAGCGTTCTGGATGGCAGAAGCAGCGAGTTGAGCGTCGCTGACGGCCGCAGAGGCATCGCTGGCAAGGGCAGACTCGGCGCTGGAGGCGGCAGACTGGGCGCTGGAGAAGGGGTCCGCGGCAGCGCTGACGGGGGTGTTCAGGCCAAGTGCCTCGGCGATTTGCGAGATAAGAGGAGCGTTGTCAGCGATGACCGAGAGGAGGGGAACGTCAAGGGTGACTAAGTAGCGTATTAGCTCGGGCGTTCGAAACGAAAGAGGTGGAACTTACGCATGGCGGAGGTGGTCACGGCGGTCGCGGTGCGGGTGACGGTCTTTGGGTTGTAGTGGGTCGCCTGAACACCATCAACGACGCGGACAAGGGGATGGCCGTTATGCATCACGGTCTCAGTGGCAATGGCAGCACGCTCCAGGAGGCTAGGTAAATATAAAGATTCGTATTAGCATAGGCTACAAAAGTGGGTTCAGAAGATGCTCACTTGCGGTGGCCAACGGGAGAGGCAGCGGCGAGACCAGCGCAGGCAGCGATGAGGGCAGTGGTGAACTTCATGTTTAATGATTTAAGATGATATAGAAGAGAGAAAAGACTCTTTGTTGTTTATATCTTTCATGACATTCGACATCCATGAGCTTATATAACACCAGATAGGAATGTGGTCGCATTCTCAGTTAGCAGTGTCGCATACCGTAGGCAGTTGGGATCCTGAGTGTAAGAAGGCGATGATGACCAAGTCACCAACCAGACCAAGCTATACACACAACAATGTTATGTGTGTGTGTGGAGTGGTGCGTGGTGTGTGTATACGTGTCAACAAAAGAAATCCCAAAAATGAAAAACAAGTTTCTGAGCCCCTTACAAAAGCCTATTATCCATGCTGTTGTCTCGCCCGTTTCTGCATGTCTGTGTGCACTGCTATACAGACGAAGAAAGATAAACTTGCGAACCCCTGAACTCTATATGGAAATTTACTGATCTGTTGTCTAGCTGGAATTCGGAGCATTCTTGTATTACTGGAGTTAGGGGAATAGGCAACACCGGTAAAGCTCGGCCACGACCCAGCAATTAAGACTGTTACCGAGCAATCGATATTGCTGGGATACGCTCACTTGGGCTGGGAATTCTAGGTACGGTTGACATGATGGCGTGCAAAACGGCCTTGGCCCCTTCCCGTTTTCTCTCTTCTGCTCCTCCTCTGCGCTACTGCTGTTGTTGGGCGGTAATGGAAATGCATGCAGCCTAGCTACCTCACTTGGCGTCAAGAATCGTAGCCCGAGTTCCAACAAGGACTTTGGGTTGCTCCAATCGTAGTCAGTCACCTAGAAACGCAAGCACACACGCAATACAGTCAGCCTCACTCTACCTTTCATGGTACTGATCTTTCACTCACCTCCAAGTGCCGTGTTTGTACCAGCGATCCACTCGTGTTGAGATGATGGGAGCCGTACGCTTTGGTCACACACGACGTTGATGTGTGAGAGGGTTTCACGATATCTGGGCAAGATAGCTTTAGGCGGTTTTTTCAAAATCTCGGTATGAACTTACCAAATCGAAAGTTCTTTCGCTTTTCAATGTATTTGGCCGGGACGAGGTAGTCTTCTTCGTTGACATTTTCCTCTAGGAAGCTAGAGAGCTGTGGCAAGGCGGGTGTCTCCCAACTGGCAAGATCCGGAAAAGGCCATTCGGTGTGGATTTCGCGATGATACTGCGTGGGTGCATCCACTTTGGTCGCCATGAGATAGTAACGTAGCCGGTGATTAGGAATACCAAAGTGGGTGGGTGATAATAGACATTCGCGGATCGCGTAGCCCATTTCCTCGAGTCGGGTGATCAAAAGTTCCCGCGATTGAGACGTCTATCAAAGAGGAAGTGTTTATAGGATGACAGAGATGATATGAAGCACTGCATTTACTTACCTCAAAATTTTTGACATTTTCGAGGAACAGATAGGTGGGCGGCTTACTCAATTTAGGTAACAGATCGATCAAGTGCTTGAGTGGTTTGGCACGCGGGTCTTCGAGATCCATTTGTCTGCCACCTTGTGTGTACGGCTTAAAAGGTCGTAAGAACCAATAATCATCTTGAGATATATTCATTTACCTGGCATGGAGGGCTCAGTAGCCAAGCTTCAGCCTGATATCTGTCATGTATATGTTAACTCAAATTTTCTAACGTGGTGTTTGCCTTACTTGTCGAGATCTTTGGCTACGAGTCGCTCGATCGTTTTCTTTGATCGTGTCAGTGGCTATTCTTACGGTGAAAATGAGTATCTGCTTACGTTGGAGGGCGTGTGGCCAAAGTTGTGGGTATAGACTGTATTGGCAACTTCATTCACGTCAAAAGCGCATACGACTTCGGCATGAATGCCAGCAATCGGGAAGGCATAATGCTATACGAGTCGTCAAGACATTGATTAATCGTTCTTTGTGATTCTTACGAGACCACCAATGCCGCTGAAAAACTCGAGACAGCGGATGGGCGGATCGGCTGTGGTCATGGAGATCGATCGATTTCAAAAAACCAAGCAAAGCTGCTGCTGAGCTTGTTTTCAGGACGACACTTTATTATTGCAATTTTGCGCACGCAACGAACAGAGAGCGAGTATGTATGTGTGTATATTGATAGAATAAGGAGGAGGTTTACATCTGACCGCATTCTATTCGTTGTATGAGTACCTCAAGCAGGTCTTTTTTTGCATTTTCTTACCGGTAATCTTGACAGGAAGCTTAGGACGATTGTTGGGACCCGTCGAAACGTTTTCTATCACCTCATGAATATCTCGGATAATGTATCAATAGCTTTCATCACGTACCAATCTTGCGCAGTGTCAGCAAGCCATCCACAAGATGGCCAAACACAACGTGCTTGCCATCTAAGAAATCACACTTGTCGCAAGTGATGAAGAACTGTCATAGATATATAAGACACTATCCCTATATTCAACAACCAATTGCCTTACCTGACAGCCATTTGTGTTGGGACCCGAGTTTGCCTACAGTTAAAGTGTAAGCCTATCCGATCTTTCGATAAATACACTTCATACCATTGAGAGTAAACCGGCCTGATTATGCTTCATAGTAAAGTTCTCATCCTCGAATTTTTCACCATAGATGCTCATGGATCCTGTACCATCACCCTACAGTACTCGGTCAGCTTGTGTGTCGACATTTTTGAGCTATCTAACCTTTAAAAAATCGCCACCTTGAACCATGAAATCCTTGATCACTCTATCCAAAATAGTCAATTGTGGCCTGCATGTATCAATTATCCTTTTGGTGCCGCACCTGTGAAAGAGGCAGTTTTTGAAACCCTGAGGAACGCCGTTCCGCCTTAAAGAGTGTCATATTAGAGTGCCGTTCGAAGGTGGTAACAATCGCTTACTTGTATTCTCCTGTGCAAAGTTGTCTGCCTTACGAATGAGTGGAAATGTACGTTATAGCTCATCATTTGTACAATACCTGAAATTCTCTGCTGTCTTGGGGACGATGTCCGAGTAAAGCTCCATCTTCATGCGTCCAATGGGAACATCGCCGATGGCAATGTCGAAGAATACGACGGGTCGCTCGTCCTGACTGCTGCTGCTCATCTCGAGGAGTAAGAACCTATAAGGCAACGCGTATTCGTGTGGCTTGTCATCATGCGTTTCATGTGTAACAAAGCCACGCATACCCATTCATGCCGCGTGCATTTCGTCTTACGACGTACCTCGCACTCTTGTTCCTTTACTCCCTCTCAACTGCACAAGCCATGTGTGCGCTAGATTTATCACCTTTAAGGATGATTGCTGTGCTTCATCATGCAGCTATTCATGATATGCCAGTTGCTCAGCTGTGTTTACTGGACAACAATACCACCACCACTTCACAGCGCCTCAAACTTAATATTTTGCGCGGTGAGCTTTAGTATCGTCCTACTGCTTATACTTTTTCATCTAACCATCTAGTACTAGACAAGGAATACTCGCCAAGCAGCGCATCAGCGACAAAAAATGACGCAGAGTAATACAGTCTACTACACCTCAACTTTTTGTTGACAACACTCTGACCGATAGCATAAATCAAAGCAACAGATCTTTCAAGTTCACTCAATGTTTTTCTTCAATGGAGCACAGCACCTCAACCGCTTGTACTTCCGAAATACAATCGCTCATTGAACGTGCACTACAAGGTAAATAAAGGCACCGTTCATAATCACATAGCTAGGAAGAACTGATGTAGATTGGCAACAGGCTTCAATTGCGCATTTGTCGAAGCAAGTGTAGGACGAGCGAACGTGAATAATACCCCAGACGTCCAGTAAATATATTCAGTTTGTGTTTACTTCTTGATAGTCATCACTGGTAAATTTTCACATCTATTAGTAAAGAGATGGCTTTCCGTGTGATTCGTCAGCTCAGTGTTGAGCTGTCCCGCCAGAATACTCTTCTGAGGAAGAACAAGTCTCCTGAAATACGACTTTATTACGCGTAAGTCTGAAAAAGCTACGGTGTTCAGCGTACGTTAGCGAGCTCAAACATGTGTTAAAAAGCTACCTCGGTATCACTGATGCTTGGTGCTTCGATATCGAAACCAAGGATGTTATACCGAGTAAGTGCACTTACGTACAACTTGCTGTAAATTGTGGTGAAAAAAGCTCTCTGACGTATACGCATACACAAGATGCCAAATTACTTAAGCACGGTATCAGCCAGTTTATGAAACGTGCCCCGTCGCTTGCTAGCGTATGGTCGAGCGTTCGAGATGGCCCGGATATGCCTTTTGTGCTACAGATCCGCTTGACCGATGATGCGGACCTCTTTGGCGGCGTTCTTGTTGGAAATCTCAAGGCCCCTGGTTTCACCAAGGAAGCGAATTCGACCCAGAATTCGCTGCATCAGTCTTTTGCGCGATTACGTACGGCTTTTCTATTAAGTGAAAAAAGCACACATCACATGCTTATCAGCATCGAACGACAGGAAATATGGTGATAAATACAGCAATTGTGACAGAACCCAGTGTGATCGACATCGGGAAATGTGTCCTCGTCAAACTCCTGGGAGAATATCTCTGCGGTCTCGGCAAAACGTGGTTTTACATGCATTTTGATGTACGTAAAGGGCATTTATTAACGCGCTTATTTCTCATCATCGTATGCCTTTATTCCAGGAAATGGTACCCGAGGGGCAGCTCGACGAGACCTACTGCGCACTTGACTTTAGCCAGTACTTGTGCATAACACGCTGCAAGACATTGTCCAGCGAGGCCGACAGTTATGTAGATTATTTCCGCCATCTCATACAGAAAATTACCACCAGAGCAAGCCACTTCCACGAAGAGCAAATTGTACGTATGCATCAAACCTTACAGAAGGCGGTTCTTCTTTGCCTGCATTGACATTCTACCAAACCAGGCTGAAAACAAACGTTTGGAGGAAGAGTTTCACCAAGCTCGGCAAACTGTCAAGGAGGCGACTCAGCATCTCACCTTGCAGTGCCAACAAAATCAAAAGCTTCAAAAACAAGTAGACGTTTTGCGCAAAGAGGTGCAAGAGCAGAGAAGGGAGAATCAAGTATTACCCGAGACCATGTATGTACACGGGGATTTGTACGAAGCAGAAATAGAGAAGGTATATATATAGATTTCTAGTGTTTTTAAAGGAAATGAGTGACACAATGAAATAGCCACGTAAAGAACCAGAGCCTCAGGAAAAGACATCTTTTTCGCAGATCATGGAGTCAGAGATCAAAAAGAGAGACTGCGGCGCGAACGAACAACTACTGAAATTTGAAGACGAATTGAAAGATATACGAGCCCAGTTAGGTCAGTAGTAAACCCTGTATATAGACATAGAGGCTCATACAAATATAACATACGACATGTATATACGTGAAAAGCTTCTGCTCATGCGAAGGAGCAGATTTTCTACCACGCTAATGCAGACCTTCAATGTTCTCTCGACGAGGCCAACAAAAGAATTGAAATGCAGGTATATTGCATATTTAGAAACTTCAAGCCGTGCTATATGAGTATTCTCATTCGTGTATGTAGAAGCAAGAAACACTGGTCATGCAACAGAGATATCAAGATCTTCAGCAGAAACAGCAGGATCTTACTAACTCACATGTTACAAAAGTCAGTGGTCCAGTTTTCAAGGTGCTGGAGAAGGATAATCTACAGGATGAGCTCGTAGAACAAAACGAAGCAGAGCTACTGGATCTCAATGTGGGTTCCCAGAAAGGTCCAAATACGTGTCGAATCGGCATTTTTACGCACCTGTTACAGGCAGCGTTAGATGACGCATTAGAGAATATACAAGAATCTGAGAGAGCACAAGAGCAAACCAAGCAGCGAGCAGCCATGTTGGAACAGCAGGTTTGTCCATCCCTCAATAGCGATGGAGTCGGCTTGATTATACGACCGGACTTATTTATATCAAATTATACAGCTGCGCGAGACACAAGGGAAATACCTGAGGGTATATACCAAATACAACCATCAAAAGGTCACTTCCAGCAAGACCCCAATGACTATACGCTCATTCCCCATGTTTTCTAGAAAAAGCTAGTGGAAGATGAAAGCAAGCATAGAAATTTACAGGAAGGGATCAAGCGACTTCAGGTAAGATGTAAATGGTCATCATGCATAAGCTTCATGATTTTTTTTCCTTAGAAACAACTCGAGGAAGAAAAAGGATGGGGATATCAGCAGCGACAAAATGCGCAAGAGGAACGCCAGCATTTGCTAAAGAATGTGCAACGACTGAAAGAGCAAGTGAGTCTCGTCCTGGGAGTTAATGTGGTGGAAGTTACAAACGAGGAAGGCGAGATCGAGATTGAGTTACCCGAGATATCACCCTATAATTCGAGCGAGGAGCCAAGCCCACTAGAAAGCCATGCTCCCAGAACACCTCAAAAACGGCCCTCGGAGCATGTGGTTCAAAGAGAACCCCAACCCATGCAGGCGGTGGGCAGGAACGCACGGACCGCTTCCAGCATTCATCAAAGAAAACCCAGACAACAGAAATAGGCAACAGATTTTCTTGTGAATAAACCAAAAAACCAAACCTTGTCATTATGGAGACACGTGTCATTTCACCCGTCACCCATTTACGAGGCCATAAAGCGCCTGTGCTCTGTCTGCGCCATGCTCCAGCGACATCTCTGGGAACTTCAATTCTGGCGTCAGGCTCAGGTAAATTGTGTCTTTCCACAATTGACGATCGAGCTGACAGAACTTGATCAGAGGACAAGACATGCCGTGTTTGGGATTTGAGGCAAGCCAGAGCCGTGAAGGGTATACAGAATCTGGACGATGCCGTATGTATGAAAGGAAAAGCAAGCAGACCGTGAAACTGAGAATAAAAGGGATGATTAGGTGAACAGTGTGGCTTTTGCTTCTGACAACGAGAAAGACCCTGAACTCTATTTGGCAGTGGGTACCAAGGTAAGATTGCCATGTCTATTTCATGTGATATTTCTAAGCAGAGTACAGGTGCTTGCCTACGACCTAAGAAACACGTCCATGATATTATCGGAAACGAGCCGAAGCTTTGAATTCAGCAAAGACGAGATCAACCATGCAAGTTCAAGCAAGAGTATCTCGTTTCATGCTAACACCTTGCGCAGATTGATATCAATGCCAAGGGTACCTTTCTCGCCACAGCGGACGATGAAGGCGAAATCAAAATAGGTACTACAGCTGAATGGGATATTAGGTAGAGCTAACGAACTCGTTTAGTGGATCTCCAGACACAAAAGATCCACAAAAAGATGTACAAAAAGCATGCCAACGTGAGTAAGAGTACGTTACACCACGGTACGCTCGTTCTAAACGGTTCCAATGCAGATTGCCATGTCAGTCGCGTTTCATCCACAGAAAACATGGGAAGGTACATAAAAACGGAGAATGGTTGGATGTATCATGCTGACACGACGCGCGCCTTTCGTTCAGTATGGTCCGGTGGCCTGGACTGCAAGCTTTTTACGTGGGACTTCTCGATGGGAAAACTCAAGAATGTGCTAGACACAGGTAATGGAATTATTTAGGTTTGCGTTCGCTGGCTGACCCGAGATAGTGATACCGGATGGTGCTGCCATGTTTAATCCGCCCTTTGTTCATTCACTCACGATTGGTGCTTCGTGCGGCACCGTGGCTGCCGGTTTGGGCGACGGCTCTCTCATGCTGGTCACGGGTGCCAAAGCCAAACAGCAAGTGACGCGTATTCCAGACGCCCATACCAACCTTGTCAATTGCTTGTAAGTTTGTTTGTTTTTCATGCCCCCTTCTCAATGGACCTCACTCCGATGTAGGTCTTTTACCACGCGAGGACGCCTTCTGTCTGGCTCAGCCAACGGCCAGATCGGGCTGTGGGACACAAACACAAAATCGAACGAACCGCTCGCGCGCTACCAACTCGATCCAGTCGACATCACACGTCTTAATTGGCTGGAGACGTACACACTCGATGACATGAGCTATGTGGCTGCAGCTGGTATAGGCAGTTCACCTGAGCAGGGCGCCTTGTGTATTTATTCCACTCAACAATAATAAAGTCTCAAGAAGCGGAGACGTCGGTCGTGTAGGGTTGTGGTTGCAAAAAGCGTTGCTGCTGTTCGACAAAAAAGGTAGCGGCTTTGGACTTGGCTTTGACGAGGATCTGCTGCGCACTGTTGACATACACCGTCGCCACCGACGTGTTTACCGAAGTAGAGAGTACACGGATGGGCGGCAACAGCAGATTGCCGGTGCGCAACGGCACGAGGTGGACAGGAAATTCGAGTGTTTCGTCCGGCTACGAAAAATAAATGAAAAACGGGCTAAGTCTCTCGTTCGCATATCCTCATGGTATGGTCTACCTGAATCTTGAACCGTAGGCGCCGTTTCCCGGAGAGCAGCCAGTTTTCATAGTCTATATCGATATCATAGTAGAACTCTTGCGAGGCAGCGCACTCGGCTTCGGCTGCACTCCAGTAGGACGATTGCTTGATGCGGAGCAGGCATGCACAGGTCTCGGAGACCAGGAAGTCCTTGTTGACATTGAGCACCAACTCCACGGTATGGACGACCTATGATAAGCGCATTAATACATGTCCGGCTTTAAAATGTATGATTTGCCTTAGTGGATGGCACGTCGAGCGGGAATGAGATCATGCTGGTAGGGCGGTAAGGCGCATTATCGAGTACAGTCTGCATCGTAATAGCTTCGTTTTGCTGAAAGCAGTGTAAAAAAAAAGGGTGAGATATAATAGGGCAGATATAATCAGCTTTACCTCAAAAAATTCTTCGATTAAATCGAGTAGCTCGACTTTGGTGCGGAGGTCACGGTTGAGCAAGAAAGATTCACAGAGCTCGGCGTCAAAGTCGTCGAGGTGAACCACGTCTGTCAAGCCGTAGCTGACGTAGTCTACCGAAGACAGGAACGCCTCGCGGACCTTGGAGAACACGTAGTCATAGTGCTGCGCATTGTTCTTTTCGCGGAGCTTGTTTTCGAGCATGTGGGCTAGACTGCTTTCCACCTCTACAGCGAAAGAACAGGGAATGAGTTTCACGCAAACATGACAAAATACGAACTTGCCATCTTTAAGCGTGCGGTATTTAACGAGGAACCGAACCTTGGGCTGCAGATCTTGCGTGTTATCCAGGTCGGTGCGTTTCAATAGTTTATATACAAAGGTGGAGACTTGCTTGGGGAAGATGGTCTAGAGGACCAAGTTAGAAGAGCGTGCATCGTTTTTGCCTCACAACTTGCCAAGTTCCACTGTTCCACTTCGGATTGATTTTCGACGGCATACACCTTGGATGACTGCAGGCTCGATTCGAGGATGCGCACGGGCTGATCGCCGTTACAAGACAGATCCACCTTGAGCAGGACACTAAGGTATGTCAGCCTTTCTGTACAAGACGTAGGATGAAGCACTTTTTACCAGTTTTCACGGAAGATACAGGACTCGGTGACAACCAGCGGCACCGTCACATGGACGAAATCGGCCGAGACAAATTCATGCTCGGTTCCTTCCGATGTGTAGGCAACAATGACCTTGATCTATGGAGAACAAATAAATAATAAGGTTCAATCAAAGAATATAGTCCACTTACTCTGTACTCAAACTCAGTGTAAGAGCCGATATATCCAGCAAAGATCTCGAGAGTCTGGCCTGCCTCGAGCGCAGGCAGCTCCATTTCCCCGGTCTCGGAAACGGCGATCTCCACCGGTTTCTTGTCATCTTTTCCGAGAACATACTGGCCTGCCAACGTCTTGGCTTGGACCATCTCGAGGCCTTCGCTCTGCGGTTCGAGGCGGACTTTGCCACCCGAGACAGGGCGCTTGCCAGCCGTGACCTTGACCGCAAACCGTTGCGTTTCGCCGAGACAAACTAACGTGAGGTTAGCCGCGCACAGTGCCACCTGCTCTCTCGCACTTACTTTCATCAGGCTGTGTCACCGTCGCATGCAGCTGCTGTGGATTGTGGTTGAGACGCACGACGCGCTTCTTTTGCGAGTCGCTCATGAAGTTGTGTCCAAACACGAGCTTGCCGATCGTCAGCTCGCATGCCTCTACCACATAGTTGCCCGACGTGGATATCTAAGGGTCTATGAGCTCATGTCCTGCCACCTTGTCGCTTTTGTGTATTTGCTCTTTTACCTTGCTGGTGAGGTAAAACTTATTTTTGCCGGGCTGCAGGGTCTGTGACTCGACCGCGAACCAGACCTGTTCCGGGTCGTTGCCAACCAAACGCAAACTCAGGCGATCAAAGTCGAGGGCCTACCATAAAGTGTGAGCCGACAAGCCATGCATTCTCATTTAATGGCTACCTTAGGAAGATGATTATCAATACAAATTTCCACGCTCGTGCTCTCGACTGCTTTTTCATCATCCAGAATAGACACCACCGCAATGGAAAACATGGGCGAAAACGGGCGCCGTACATCTACACGAATAATGAGCGTCTAGTTGCCTTTGTCCTACTCTTACCTTGATCGAGTTTGCGCACGTTTTCTAGGAGCTCCTGTGTGTATGTGGAAGCGCTGTCAGATGTCAAGCCGCCCGCGTTCTTCAAGAGCGCAAGCAGTGATGTCACGTATTGATCGACCCGGCCCAAGCGTTTTTGAGCGTCGGCGCATTTCTCGAGCAGACTGTTCTCGATCGAGCCCCAATCCTGTTCTTCGTATCGCCAGATCACCGAATCAAATATCCGGACCGCTTCCTCCAACTTGTCACGCGTACTGAAGCTTGTGTGAGAATACAGTGTAGAAATCTTTCGACTTGAGCTTACTATTTCAAAGCGGCAATGTCGCCATGGACGGTCAAGGCTGCGCGTGGGCGGTAACAGGCATCGTAGCTCTTGATGGCGCGTGTACTGAGAGCCTGCCCAAAATCGTAAGTCCTTTCAGCCTGCCTATCTTTTTCTTCCAATCCTCATACCATGTACATCTTGTCGAACGCCTCGACCGAGTCAATGCCCTCAAGCAGCTTTTGGTGGGTCATATTGTCGCTTGGCTTGACATCGGGTTTATGCTCATGAACAGAGTCGAGATAGATGGAGAAAGGTGATGACACGGGAAGATGGCCGTAGTAGACACCCAGCTTATCGAGCTTTCGTATTTTTGCATGAGATCGTACCACAATAATAATGAAACACAACATACCTGCCTCCGGGCGGTGAGAAGCAAATCAGCCTTGACGGCATTGAACGAGACGAGAAAGTTGGCGTCCGAGGCAGCCAGCTGCGCGGACAGAGTCTCGCATTCATTAATGACGTTCATGCATGCCGAAAACACCCAGGACTCGACAAAACCGACCGCGGCAGGACCCTTATACAAAAGTGTCAGATCTACTTGTTCAAACAAAGCTGGGTCGTACCTTATTTTCGCGTATGGAGGGGATAAAGCTGCTGATAAACAGCTGTGCGCGGCTGCAGGCTTCGACGACACGCTGAAGCTTGATGAGCATCCGAGACTGGCGGGCAAAGAGGTAGCAGCGGAAATCAAAGACGGAAATGACGTTCTTGTTGATCAGGTCGCGGTAATCCTTGCGCTTAAAGTCGAGGATGTTTCCGCTGTCATCGCCCGTATCGTCTCCACCGAAATGGCCAAACCACGCCAGCGCTTTATCTAAAAAGAACGAGGCAATTAGAGATAACTATTTAGAAGGAGGCTCTCTCATACCTTTCAAGACTTGGAAGAAGGATGCCTCGAGCTCATCGTATTGAATCAGCGCATCTTCGTAGAGCGTCATGATTTCAAAGGCTTGGGCCAAACCTTCCTGTTTTCAAGGTTACTCCTGATATCCACTCCGGTATCGGCCCTTTACCTTTAATATAAAGAAAGTACAATAGTTCCAGCCCGGCATGTGACGCTGCATATCGAGACGACGGGTGTCTTCCTGGATCTGGTTGACCTGCATATCAAAACTGAGAAGGATACTCTCCTTGACCTTTTCAATAAAAGCAGCCCAGAGCTCAGACTGGGCACCCTCTGGATCATGGATGCGGATATAAGTACACTTGTCGCGCTTGCCCTGGCTGAAGTCGGCGCGGATCTTGTCGTACACGGTCGTCTTGAGGCCAAGGTAGTTGTTGGATCGTTTCGCGTCTTGGCCAGCGACATAGACAATCAGCCATTCCTGGTTCTTTTTTGCGGTCGAGAGATCAACCCAGGTCTTGATCTGGCGACGTACGCGGTTCTTGTAGACTTCGTTATCCTGGAATAGCTGTTAAGTTAAGGTTTTCATTTAACGAAATAAGACTTACGTCGCAAGAAACGAAATAGAGGTTGAGATAAGTCGAGTGCGTAGCTAGCAGAGGTGTAGGACCCTGGTCAAAGTTGAAGCGCTGCAGGTCAACCTCGAGCGAAGGAATATGGCGCTCTGTTCTTTGGCTCGAGGAATGCCATTTCAAGTTCTTCAAGGGCAGTCGGGATGAAAGATCGGTCGCGACAAAGGGCCACACATCATAGTCATCACAGTCTATTTTCGAGGAAACGGCTTGAACATCCTCGTCTCATTATGTCATTCTTTACTTACACGTGATGGTCACCTTCTTTCCACTCATTATGTGTGAGAGAACAAAAAGAGAAATACGACTCTAAGGCCCTGAAGCTGAATTTCCTGTTGTCACACACACATCCGAAATTGAAGCCCAAAGCATGATGATTTAGCAACATTTAAACCATGGCATTAATATGAAGGTTGGGTGTGACTTTGTAAATATTTACTTATAGCTGGGAAAGAGAGAGAGACCATGGAGTTGTGTGTATGTGTGTATGTATGTATATATACTCAGTTTTGATGGTTTGTAGGGCGAGGGCCATACTATACTACTACTGATGATAGGAAGGCTGGGGTGTCCAGCCGTTGGCAGTCGTGATAAGCGTCGCTTCTTGTTCATACATCTCGAGCGTCCGCTCTATCATTCGGACAGCCGTCATTAATGCGACCGCATCGCCTTGCTGCTGAATGAAGCTGACCCGCATTGTCCGCAGCTGGTGCGGCTGATAATGGTGAGGCGTCTGAACCTCCAGTTTGAACCGTAGCAGGACTGACTTGGTCTGCTCGCTGCCGGGTAATACTAACTCGCCTTTTCGTCGGATCACACCCTCGCTGTCCTGCCGCTCTATAATGGATCCTTCCATGCACTAAACAAGAGATATGAGTCTACCTCCCTTTAAAACACTACAAGTTTACCTCTTCCAGCACTTGGGTGACCTTGCCAACCGCTTCATATTCGTCGCGCGCGATGCAGTCAATGGAACACACCTTGGGCTGTTTGAAATGGAACAGACCTGGAAGCCATGACGAAAGACGCGGACTTCCCGCAGGCCGCGACAGGGACGGCGACAGCATAGTGCTTTGCTGTCGCACAAACGGCGAATGGGGCGGAGGTTGATGTGATTGCTCATGCACGGCAGGGACGGGTGAGATGACAGAGGAGCTCTGCAAGCGATCAAACTCGAGTTGGGTGTGCGGTGTAGGCATCGAGAGGCGGTGGGACGCCTTGGGCGATTTGGCGGTCGGCTCGACACGGTTGCGCTGCCAGAGGTGGATGAGACGGTTGAACTTGCTGGAGCTCAAGGCAGCCGAGGAGGACGACGACGACGAAGAAGAGGATGCGGGCGGAGGAGGAGCCTGGCGCGGGTGGTGACGCATCAAGCGTGGGTCGGGTGAACACAATGGATGCATTTGTTGGAGATAGTGGTGATGAGGTTGCATCGACGGCAGCGGTGGCTGCAGTGATGGCGGGGCGGGTGGGGTCGGATCAGGCGCTTGCATAGCGGGTGCGGCATAGTAAGGGTTATGGTAATGGGCTGGCGGCTGGACACGCCCCGAAGGCGGCGCGCGGGGCGAGAGCATATGACCAATGTGGGTATGCTGCCGAGGCGGTTGCAAATGCATGGTGTGGGGATGATAGCAATGATTTGGAGGGTATGCTTGTAGCTGCTGGTGGTGTTGATAGTGAGGGTACTCTGGGTATTCAGGAAAACCTCCGAACCGACGGAATGGCCGTGCAGGCGCGGGTGAGCCTGTGACACCCGAATGCGATTGACGCCAATAGTTGTAAGAGGTGGGCGGGTACCACTGTGGAGGAGGAAATGCATGGTGTTGCGGAGGTGTCTGTGGTGGTGGTGGTGGTGCAGGCGATGCGGGCGGTGGGGGAGGAGTCTGCTGGTGCTGATGCTGGTGCTGATGCTGATGCTGGTGCTGGTGCTGGTGTTGGTATTGCAGGCTGTAACGGCTATCGCCGGGGGCTTGATTATACATCAGATCAGCGCGGATGACAATCGGCTTGGGTGGCACGGGCGGCGGCGCATCGGGCAGGCTCCTTTCGGGTGTCTGGCTTCTTTCGGGTGCCTGGCTTCTTTCGGGTGCCTGGCTTCTTTCGGGTGCCTGGCTCTTTTCAGACGCCAGGCTTTTTTCGGAAGCCAGTGGCTGGAGCCGACTGATGCTCTGCTTGGACTGCTGCTGGGTCTGCATGGTATGGTGCTGGATAGCAGGCGACTTGATGTTCGCCTTGCGGGTCCGCTCGGTAATTTTCTGTAGCATAATGTCAATACCGGGCATGGTATCCTTGGTCGAGGACGCGACGGCACAGATCGTCGCAGGGCGCCGTCGTCGCTTCGGCGTCCCTACGTATGAACAGGTTAGGTGAGCCTATCGCGGACATGCATAATATCAAAGAGATTTTACCTGCATCGGGCATTTCTTCGTCTCGATCGATTTTCCAATAATTCGCTGCGTGCCGCTGCAGCAGTACATACGTAACCTTTTGCATATTGTACCTTTTTTTCTTTTTGTTGGTTTTCCCGTTAAAGAATGATTTTCCCGAAACTTACTGATCATTTAAAAGAGCCTCGATAAGCTGCTCGGCGGACACATCGGTCCAGAGCACCTTGAGACTCTCGAGCAAGCGATCGTCAATCTCGGACGCGCTGGCGACAGGTCGACCAATCTCTGACGCTGTGGGCGGATCAGGCAACGTCGATGGATTC
>VAFG01000311.1:36534-64058 GCA_013461545.1 Syncephalastrum contaminatum | reverse complement strand
TCCCCTTTTTTTTTTTTTTTTTTTTTACTTGACACACGCGTATAATTATTTTATCCCGCCCACGATACACACACACATGTCGACACAAACACAACTATCGCCAGACGAGTAACGTGTCCTCTGATATGGATTGACATGCCGAAGCTTATTTTCTTTTATTTTGAAAAAGCACCATTCGCCTCATTACCCAGTTCCTTCGCGAAAACAACTTGACTGATTCCCTCGAGACGCTCCAAGATGAATCGCAAATCACGTTTAATGCCGTTGAAAACAAGGAAGCCTTTGTAAACGACATTACACAAGGAAGGTGGGACACCGTCCTGCGTCAGATCGCCAAACTTACCATTCCGGACCACAAGCAGATCGACCTTTATGAACAAGTAAGGGCTGGCTTTTCCCTGCGATGGATCCAGACTCAGTGTTATGATATAGGTGCTTATCGAATTGGCAGAGCAAGACGAATGGAGCGCAGCCGAAGCCGTGTTTGCGCGAGCCGAGTGTCTTGACCTTCTACGGGTGCAAGACGTCGAGCGATATATGCGGATACAAAAGATGGTCCACGCGAGACAAATGTACGCAAAAGGGGTGGATCATGGCGCACGTCGACAGCACATTGCATCCGGTACGTCGAGTACAGGCGAAAATGGAACGGGGGAGGGAGAGATACTTTGACATGTGGGACTTACACAAACACCCATGTGCATACAACGGATCAACATGTAGACCTGGCAGAGGAGGTGATTTCCGTGGCGCCATCCCGATTACTTGCCTTACTCGGACAGAGCCTAAAATGGGAACAGCAGCAAGGAAGCCTTATTGCCGACGCGCCTTTTGATTTGTTCCAGGGCACAGTCCCCGTCCAAAAGGATGAAGAGGACGCATTCGCGTGTCAACATTATTGTACCATCAAAGTAAGTTTAGAAAACTCACATAGGAAAGCCTAACTTAAAACGGTGCCAAGTTCCCCGGCAAAAAGGCGCATGCCGAGCACGCTGTTTTCTCACCCGATGGTCAATATTTGGCGACGGCCTCAGTGGACGGTTTTATCGAGATCTGGAATTACATGACAGGGAAGTTACGCAAAGATCTGCGCTACCAGGCAGAGGTTAGTATCACTTATTTCTTATCATTATGCAAAAGCATTACGCTTCAAGAATATAGAAAAGAGGATAAAGAGGTGCTCAAACATGTCATGTACTCTCTTAGGACATGCTGATGGCGATGGACAAGTCGGTCGTTTGCTTGGCCTTCAGTCAGGATAGCAGCCTCCTCGCGTCCGGTTCCACCGATGGCCATGTCGCTGTGAGTTTGAATTTTTATTTTTCAATCTTGTTTATGCCGCGCACGCATCACGCACTGAACCTTTCGACCCACAGATCTGGAAAGTACAAACAGGCGCTTGTCAGCGACGCATCACACCTGCGCACAGCCAAGGAGTCACCTCGCTCTGCTTCAACAAGGATAGCACTCAAGTCCTGAGTGGCGGATACGACCACACCGTCAAGCTGCACGGCATGAAATCGGGTAAATTGCTCAAGGAGTTCCGAGGACACACCTCGTTTGTGAACGCCACCCTCTTCTCCCAGGACAATACCCGAGTCCTCTCTGCGAGTAGCGACGGCACAGTCAAGGTAAGAAAACGAAAAGCGGGGGAGAAAAGTGAGAGAGGGAAAACAAAAAAAAGCTTATTTTTAAATCGGCAAAAATAAATACACAGATCTGGGATACCAAAACGACGCACTGCCTACATACCTTGACTCCCCAACCCCCCTCAAGCACGGGCGATAAGGTGAACCAGCACCCGCTCAACACGGTGGGCAATCCGACTGTGCAACAGATTTTGGCTTTTAAAGACCCAAACCAATTCTTGGTCTGCAACAAGAGCAGCACACTCTATATCATCAATCTACGAGGCCAGATCGTCAAGCACTTTTCGCACAACAAAAAAGGAGCGGGTGAGTTTGTCGCGTGTGCCATCTCTCCCCGAGGTGAACTTGTCTATGGCGTGGCCGAGGACGGTGTGCTTTACTGTTTCCGAACCAGCAACGGCAAACTCATCTCGGATATCAAGATGAGCGATCGTGAGATTCTCGGCCTAGCAGGTCATCCGCTGCACAACGTCATGGTAGGCTATGACGACGTGGGTCACGTCTTGCTTTATCGAGCATAAAAGACAAAAAAAAAAAGAGACAAATGGAGGGGATATATAGTGTGTGTGTGAATATAGACTGGTGCGTGTATATCTCTATGTACAAAAAAGAAACGTATAAAAAATTGGGTTATTCCTCGTCTCCTTCAAGCCGAATACGGCCTGCACGTCTGGGCCCACTCCATCGAGGCACAGCCCGACCGCGGCCGCGCATTCGCGTCCAGTTGTACATGCGTACGACCATCCGAAACGACCACTTAGCCATGTCGCTCAGGCCCCAACGTGTGTTTGCCTCGAGGTAAAGCTCGAGACTAAACGAGGTGATGGCGATCACGGCATAAAACATGGTCTTGGCCCCCGCACGTTCGTACAAGACGCCACCGAGCAAACTGCCGAGGCCGGCGCCGACACCAGCATACATGGCTGCGAGCAGACCTTGCGAGGTGGCTTGCAGCGAGGGGGGTGCGAGCTCGTCGGCTTGCACGACACCTGCTCCCCAGAGCGCAGAAAAGGCCATGCCTGTTGCATTTCAAAAAAAAAAACATAAATAAGCTATTTCCTTTTAGTATTCCTATTGTTTACCGTTCAACAAGTGAAGCACCAGGGCAATGTTGGCCCCGCTCGGACCCGCGGGAAGGAGCGTATAACAGAAAACACGGATTATGGTTAGCACGTGACCGAGAATTATGAGGCTCTTGATGCCAAACAGGCGAATCAGCTGCAACAAAGATGAGTTTCTTTTTTTCCAATTCGCGTATACGAACTTACGTCTCTGGAGTAAAAGAAAAAGAGGAGTTCGGTGAATGAACCGACAAGACCAGTAAGGCCAACCGTGGAAGAACTGGCACCCAGATCTTGCTTTAGAAAAATAAACAAGAAGCTGATAACCATGTTGAGTGAAGCGCCCATGAGCATCATAGTGGTGAAGAAGAGGATGACACGTGGTTGTTTGACGAGTTCCCATACGTTGGTGGGCATCCGACGTGCAGGTGTAGGGTCCAGCTCGTCCACATTGGATAAGCGGCGGCGATAGGCAGGTGGATTGGACAAGTTGACGGCCTCAATGATGCTCGATTCGGTCGCAAACTGGATCAAACGTTGGATCTCATTCTGGCGCATCTGAGGCTCTTCGCCCTCGTCCTCGTCCTCTTCCTCCTCAAACTGCTCGAATTGGAATTGCTTGACTTTGGTCCTCAGATCTGCTGCCGAGCTTTCGCCTGTGCCCGGCTGCGAAGGCGGTGGAGGAGGAAGATGGGTGGGCATGACGAGACGCATGGCGCCCTCGACCCGTTCGGGTTTGAATTGGGTGCTGCCAGCTACGATAATAAAGAATACGGCGGAAAAGACGTAGACGTAAAAGATGGCATTCATGTCGTTGGCCCAGTCGGTAATGAAACCGACGAGCGAGGAGGCGACGCCAAAGGAGATGGAGCCAAACATGCGCTGACGACCTGCATTCAAATTGAGTGATACGTGAGCAATAAAAATATACGATATATACCATATTGGTCTTTGTTTCGACCGAGGATCTTGAGAACGCCACCATCGACCAGAGGACCGACGGGAACGCCAAAAAATGCAAAGCAAACAGAGGTAACGGTGACAAGGGCGATGGTCAACTTGCTTTTCTCCGCCGCGTCCACGTGTTGCACCACAATCGAAATGCCCATAACACTGACTATGGCGAGTGTAGCGAGAGTATGGACAATGCACATGATATAGCGATGAGTCTTGGTCTTGTCCGCAATCGCCGTCCACAGTGGACAGGCCACGGCCGAGATGAACGGGGCTAATGGCGGGTAGGTGAATAGAAGAGTATAGCGGGATAGATGAGCAGCACTTACCAATGGCCACAAGAAGACCAATCTGGTCACTTTTAAGACCGAGCTGGGAAGAATAAAAGAGGGCGAGATAGACAGGAGCAGAGCCTTGGCATGCAAAGAGAAAAGTATAGAGGAGTTTGGGAGCTAAGTAAGGCATGCGAGGAGCATAACGAAAGTAGACCCGACCGATATCGGAAAGCGGAATTGCCGGTAAGTGATGTGGAGTGGAGCCGTAAGCCACCCAACCCAATCACCCCGCGCGTGGAATAGGCAGCCTGGCTTTGTTTTCTATCAACTAATAAAATACAAATGTCCTTGCTGACAAGGTCCTTACCCTCCCTGCGGTGCACCTGCCCCTCCCTCGCCCGCCCAGCAGCAGAGCGCACGCCACACGGTACATCCATTCCACTCCAGTCCTCAATGACATGCTCACTCTTTCCCATGCAGATCTCCTTCAGGTGCGATGGGCCACCAAAAAGTCCGGTGGTTCAACACGCAACGGTCGTGATTCCGCAGGTCGACGCCTGGGCGTCAAGAAGTTTGGCGGACAGGAAGTCATCCCTGGCAATATTATTGTGCGCCAACGCGGTACGAAATTCCACCCGGGCGACAATGTAAGAGACAGACAGCAGGATCGTTGTCAATCGTTCATTGGATTGACAGGTGTGTTTTGTTTAGGTGGGCATGGGCAAAGACCACACCATATACGCCCTGGAGCCTGGTTTTGTCCAGTTTTACCGTGACCCGCAGCAGCCCGACCGTCGGTTCGTGGGCGTCGTTTTCGACCGCCAGTCCACGCTTCCGATTCCTTCCCACCTCCCGAAACCTAGACTCTTTGACCTTGTCGACCTCAACGCATTACCCCAATAATAAATTCGATCATTTTGTACATAAAGTCAAAAGAAAACAGAGAAAAAGAAAAAAGAACGCGCAACCTGTGGGATGAGGGTTATATTTCAGGGTAAACAGAGGAAGGGATAGACTAGACAGGATCCATGTCTGGTTGCATACGATATGACAGCGTCTTGCTCAGGGGCCAAATTGGGGGTAGGAGTTAGAAGGAAGCGTAAAGAGAGAGAAAGATGGAAGGGGAATTGAGCAGTGAGCTTGACTGAAAAGGGAAAGACAGAAAGACAGCGACAAGGCAGGCAAATGATATAAACGCGTAAATAATACAGCAGGTAGGTTCGTGTTTTGTGTTTAACGTGTGTGTGTGTGTGTACGTGTGCATGTGTGTGCGTGGATTCGTTGGCATTTAGCCCGTGACTGGAATCCCCTTCTTCTGCTCTGTCCTGTGTTGTACCTAGTCTAAAAAGCTTGCTTGCTGGCTTGCTTTGGGTTTCATTTACTCTATTAGTCAGTAAGGACACTGTGCATCCTGTTTTTGCTCTCTTGCTTGCCTACTTGCTTACTTGCTTGCTCAACTTGGCCACTGAAGGCACCTTGCCTTGCTTTGCTTTCCCGTTCCCCCCCCCCCTTCTCGCCCCCAACTTGGAACTTTAGTCCCATTTTTACTCACCCTTTCATTCTTTCTCTTTCTCTCTTTCTCACTTTTAGAAAGCAACCTTCTCCCACAGGAATAACCACAAAAAAACAAAAAAAAAAAAAAGGTTAAAAGAGTAGAAAAGAGCGGTTATACGATGACCCTGCTCCCGCCGGCTTCTCCAGAACAAGACGAAGCACCGCCTCCAGCTGGCCTGGCTCGTACTCAAGAACCAGAAGAAGCAGCAGAAGAAGGAGAGGGCGAAGAAGAGCAGCCTCAAGCCCCTTCGCCTCCAAGAACCTCTGTGGCAGCAAAAGAAACTCAAGGCAGCCTCGTCTGTCTGTGGAACACCTGTGAGCAGCCCTTTCTCAATCACCAAGCTTTGGCAGCCCATTTGTCTGAAGGTACGCTACAAACCAATGATTGCATGTAATTAAGAACCACTCAATGATTTAGATCATGTGGGCTGGAAGCGCCCAGAGTATGCTTGTCACTGGCGTCAATGCAGTCGACAAGGCGTGAAATGCCACTCGCGATTTGCCCTCATGATGCACTTGCGCATCCACACTGGCGAGAAGCCCTTCCCTTGTCCTTATACCGGCTGTGGCCAAGCGTAAGTTCTTTTCAATAGTAGTATACTGATATACCCTATGACGTCTCACGGGTTATGAAATGACATCTTGCACGCATATTAAACACGCCTACACGCCCGCTGTTTTAGATTCGGACGGATGGATGCCCTGGTCCGACACCGCAAAGCAGAGCATGAGCAGCCTCAGCCTCAGCCTCAACCTCAACCTCAACCTCAAGCAAGAAAACCAGCCATCCACAAACGCACACACGACTTGAAGAGACGAAAACTTAATCACCAAGATATCATGGACATGGACATGGACATGGACATGGACATGGACGACGAGGACGAGGATGAGGACGAGCAGGACAGCGTGACTGACCCTCACGCACGCGAACAGAAATACAAACTAACAAAGGCGAGGCTGCGCTACGCCTTGCAGCAGAACGAGCTCATCTCGACGGAGTGGCAGTCCGTCCAGCGGAAACTACGCCGCCTACGCACCGAACGTCAGGTCCTTCTCGACGTCTTGGTCGAAAAGGAAGAAAAGAGAAACCACCGTCGCCACGCTAAGCACACTAATACACTCATGATGATGATGGACGTGGACCAAGTACGACAGGAAGAATACGATGTATAGCATAAGACGCACTTAAACCCCCCCCCCAATTCCTTTTCTTTTACCCATTCAGCATCCACACAGCACAACAACAGCAACAGCAACAGCAACAATGATACCTTATCACCCTGTGTATTTTACATCCATAGTCTACGCACCCCGCGTAAAAAAACATTACGTATATTTATGCCTTTTCTGCGTGGAATCCTTTCGCAAACGTCTCGGCCACAACGAGGGGAAAGACAAGAGTGGCCTCGGCGCAGACCTTGACGTGTCTGCTGTCTGCTCGGATTTTGCCCCATGACACGGCCTCATCTGGGCGCGCGCCCGCGTCGCTGCCATCGAACTCCTGTGCCGTGTTGATGTAGACGGCATAATCTGCGCCATTGCGCATGAGGTTGGCGTTACAGATATGATGCTTGATCAGGCCACCGCCGAGGATGATCATGCCTGTCTTGCGAGCATGGATCGCATTGTCGTTCATGCCCCGGATATCTGCGGCGATATCAATGATGAGGCCCGGGTTCTTGATGGAGTGGAAGTAGATCATGTCACCGAGCGAACCGTCGGTAATAGCTGGGCAAAAGACGGGAATATCATTCTTGGCGCACCAGTAGTAGATGCTCGATTCGTCATTGATCTCCTGGCCGAGGCGCTTGATCATGCTGGAGGGGGTCCAGATGGTACCCTGCAGTGGAGTATGAGAAAGATCGATCGATCGCATCGATCAGGCGGATGCATGGACACATAGGCTAGGACGTACCTGATCCTTTTGCTCGTGTAACATCTGGTCGAGGATGGGAACAACCCAGTCCTCGAATTTACAATAGTTGTTGTTGGGCACAAGAAGATTGCCGATACGGTTGAGGCCCTGCTTGCGCAACTCACTGCCCCGCAGTTGGAAGTCGCCGAGGAAGGTGGGCGCTAAGCACTTGATGAAGTCTTCTTCGACACCGCCTGCGGTGGCGACGAGCACATCGACCATCTTGTGTTGGACCAGAAAGCGAATAACTTCACGGACACCGGACGACACAAGGTTCGACGTGTAACCGAGGAAGATCTTGCACTTGACCTTCTTTCGGGCCTCGGGATCCCGCAAATCATCGTTCTCGTCTTCCGCCACCGGCTCGTCCGACAGGCGCCAGTTGCGCTAATACAATACAAAGACATCAGGCATAAGCAATCATAGTTGAACGAATTGCACTTACCATTTGGTTGATAATATCGATGGCTTCACCGAGTCCACTCGCCTGGAAGCCGATAGTCTTGTAGGTGCCCATGAGATCAGACAAAGACAATTGTTTGTTAAAGTCGGGACCCTGGATCAAGACCGATCCTTCCGGCATGTCCACCGATTTTAGAAACACAGCGGTATGAGGATCCTCTTTGTCATTGGTTTGGGACATTCTAGGCGGATTATAGAATATGTATGAAGAGAGAGCGAGAGAGAAAGTGGAGGAGTAAAAGACGAAGAGAAAAAAAATGCGTGAAAATCAGGGCCCGCGCACTTTATATTTGGGTGGAATCCATGCAGATGACCCTTCCTTTGACTCTCTCACACGCGTCTTGTACTTTTTCGTCGACAACGTTTAATTTTTACACTTACCTTTTTCTTACTACCACTCTTCTACTCCACCTGGCAATGTGCCTTTGCTCATGCAATACGCTTCTTCGTTGAGGGTAATGTCATTTACTTTCAAAGGCGTTTCCTTGCTCAGCGCTGCGCTTGCATTGCTCCTCTTCTTACCCGGCTTTGCTTCTTTTCTGGTGTGGGCCGCCAAGATCTGTCTGCTTGGCAGCCTGTCACTCGTTCTGTGCAATCTCGCCGTTCTCTACATATATACCCGCTATGTCGTGCGTGACGATAAGCGCATGGCAAACGAATTTCCACCACTGGGCTTTACCCACTCCTCGTCCTGGTCAGCCATACTCCAGCAACGGCTCCGCGATAACCAGCCATACCCACACCCGCCTCTGCTATCACAAGACGCCGACGACAACAGCGAATACAAAGACTTTGATGACCTCGTCTCCTACATCCTACGCGATTTTATCGACTACTGGTTTGTCCACGTAGGCGGCCCGGCGGAAACGTCGTTTCGGCACTCGGTCGACCACATTCTTCGATCAGGTGCTACAACGTTAAAGCGCCGTCTCCAGGACGCCGACCTGTTTCATATCCTCGTCAGCCGCCTCATCCCGCGCTTAACTGCTCACATTTCCGATTTTCGTGAGGCCGAGATCGCCTTGCGCGGTCGCTCCCTTGAACGCTCTGTCACACAGTCGGATGAGCTCGACTTGCTGCTCGCCTCCCAGTTCCGAAGCGGGCATCTCCACCCGGCCCTCACCACCGCTGCTATGACAACGAAGCCCACGGAGACCTCCTACCTACGTCATGTCGTGGACCGCGTCCTGCCGCATGTGATCCCACCCGAAAACTGTCGAAGCAAACCTGTAAAAATCATGATCCGCGAGCTCGTGTCATGCGCCGTTCTTCAGCCTATCATGGACCTGCTCGCAGATCCGGACTTTTGGAATCAAACAATCGATACCTATGTAAGTCACGCCGTATCAGTGTTTGAATCCATGCTCACTCGCCGTTTTTCTCTAGTTGGGCAAGGCGATACGCGAACAGTAAGACAAAACCGGCCCTGACAGTAAAGCCAGGGGAGTACTAACCGCACGTCTTGTAACGTAGACGTATGGTGCGCAAGCTGCGCGAGGCCCTGAATCGGCATGCGGTAGAGCTCGATGAGGACCTGACCGACCTCGTCGATCCTGTCACCACGACGTCTGCCCCTCCTTCGGGCAAAAAGCGCCAGCTGTTCCCTTCTAGCTCGCTCTCGTCCATTTTCTACGGTGATGACCCGGAAACGGACGGTAAGAAACCGGGTGGGCTCAGTATTAAGGTCAGCCGACGCACGTTTCAAGAGTTTCTGCGTATGATCGAGGAAGAAAAGAGTCTGCTGGAGCTCAAACGGGTGCGCAATGACATCGTGACCCAGTTAAGAAAGAAGCGAGTCCAAATCCGTAAGTGATCGTGTTTGCTTGGATTTTCCTGTCTGAACCTAGATTCATAGAGGATCGCGAGCCGGAAGAGATTGTCGATGGCGAGAAAGTCGAGGATACAATTGTGTACATCAATCGGCTAAGCGTGGCCAAGAAACGCGCGGATAAGCGGAT
The DNA here is from genome assembly GCA_013461545.1 of Syncephalastrum contaminatum. NCBI lineage: Eukaryota > Fungi > Mucoromycota > Mucoromycetes > Mucorales > Syncephalastraceae > Syncephalastrum > Syncephalastrum contaminatum. Next base: position 54,227 of record VAFG01000311.1, on the reverse strand, counting down.
CGCTTTTTTGACAGGTGAACACTACGAGTCGGTAAGTACGGCCTCATGGGAAAAAGGCGCTAGGCTAAGAGTGTGTTTCTAGTCCCGGCCTCATCTCTTTTCAACACGACGGAAACGGAGTGAGATGCAGCTCCAGCAACCCCTAGGACACAGTCTGCAAGACATTCTGACCAACGCAGCCGGGTTATCCTACTTCATGGAATTCATGGATCGTCGCGGAGACATGGTCAAGCTCCAATTCTATCTGACTGTAAATGGCTTCGAGACGTCGACTGAAGAAGGCAAGCCAAGTAGTGACAGGACGTTTCTGGACGACGTCACTATGGTTTATTCAATGTATTTTGCTGAACACGCACCACATCGTCTGCCTGTCGACGACGCGCTCGTGCGGGACCTGCGTCAGGTCATCGATGAAGCGCAACGTTTGACGGATGCAGGTGAGTTTCATGGCGCGGTCCAAAAAGCGCGTCGCCAGTTATACGATCTTCAGCACCATATCCTGAAGCAGATTGAGAAGGAACACTTTTCATATTTCAAACATTCGGATCTCTACTTTAAATATCTTGCGTCGACCCCGAATGCAGCGGCAGAGACACCCGCCGCAATACCCGCCGCTGCGGCCACCGCCGTCGGCGAGCGGCGCAGCCTGGATGAAACGACGCTGTACCGCGCCGAGTTGGAGCGACCTCCCGCGATAAACAGTCACGAAAGGATCGCATCGCATCCGATGGAACGCACTGTTTCGGCACGTCAGACGCTACGCGCCAAGTGGAGCGAGACTGAGAAACGGGCCGACTCGGACACCGAAGTGGCGCGTGCCCGTGACGAATCGCCGGCCCTCGTCGTGCAAGCCTCAACGAGCACACAGCCGGCGCCCGTGTCACGTCGTCAACGCGGGCACGTCCGTGCGGTATCGGAGCATGCCCCTGCAGGCTTTTCCCGCCTGCTGGGCTTGGGCAAGATCAAGTACGACTGGTTTGGTGACAAGGGCTCGACCGCGTCGGTGGACAGTGAGGAGCTCGAAGACGAGGATGAGGATGCATTGTCGCACTCGACAACGACCCTCGAAGAAGCGCCCAAGAAACGGCCGAGCCAGCAGCTCTTGCGCAACAACACCGTCGATGCAGTCGAGGCCGAGCTGCAATCCATCCTGGATGGCGCTGACAAGGCCGAGGAAAAGCAGCAGCGGCAGCAGCGGCAGCAGCAGCAGCAGCCGCTGGACGCACAGGCCAGGAGTGTACCGACTACACCGACGCACCCGCGCTCGCCGCTGCTTCTCGGCGGCCTCAAGGGCACCAAATCCAGCATGGCACTGCCAGTGCAAGATGATTCGGCGCTGCCGTCCTGGTCATCGTCGGGCGGTCCGAATGGGCTGGGTCAGATCGAGCACGACTCGTTCGAGGTGCCGCGACGCAAGGCACGGAGCGAGCGTCAACTGAGTCGACCTCTCGACGATGAGAGCGACAAGGATATCCACCTCGCCCCGCCCGGTGACCTGATGTTGGCAACCAAGATCAAAAAGCTCAGCGAGGAGCTGGACAAGCTAATACAGCAGGAGGCGATTGTGGACTTGCTGATCCAAAAAGCCGAGGCCAAGGAAAAGCTTGAGGAAATCCGCATCTTGAAAAAAAGCAAGAGCATGATGCGCCGTGAGCTTCAGCAAATCCAGTATCAAAAGAGCCAGTACGAGCTTCAAGAGTCTGAAAACGTGCTCCTTCCTGTAAGTTTTGAAAATAAGATAGTGGGAGCCGTATAGGGATACTCATTCAAAGTAGGACCGGACCAAGGTCAGCATCACGAGCTCGACGATCGGCTCAGATGGCTCGGGGGACTTTGCCCTTTACGTGATAGAAATCCAACAGCTGGCACCCGACGGCAACTTTTCTTCGGGATGGATCGTTGCGCGCCGCTACAGCGAGTTCTTTGCCCTCCATCAGACCCTCAAGGACAAGCACCCCATCGTGCGCCTCTTTGACTTCCCCGCCAAATGGCCTCTCTTGAAATTGCACAAGGCGTTTGTGGAAGCCCGTCGAACGAGTCTGGAACGCTATTTGCAGCATCTACTGGCCGAGAAACGAATCTGTGAGAGCGCCGAACTGCGCGCGTTCCTGTCCCAGCAAAACATTTACGTGCCCGGGCCCACCAAGCTCGAACCCGAACGGGTACGAGACGACTCGGAGAGCTCGTCGCGCCTGCGACGGCAGCTGCAGCCCTCCTCGAGCACGTCGACTTTGGCGTCCAACGCGCCTTCTTTGAAGAGCTTGAGTGAAGTTAACCGCAAGCCTTCGACCGGATTCATGCGGCACATTTATCGGACCGTGGCCGAGGGCATCGACGACATGTTTATCGGCCCCTCGATGTTGGATCTGATCACGCAGCGCATGGGTGAGCAAGTCATTGACTTCTTTCAAGAAGTGCCGCAGCAGGAAAACCTGGATCTTCCGGCTGAGCTGCCAGCTGAGACGTTCCGGGCCGTCGAGCCTGAGGGCATCACACGGTTCACCGAGCCGCTGTGCGACCTCTTTGTCGAGATGTTTGAACTCAAGGAAAAGAATAACTGGCTACGTCGGCAGGCAGTCGTCATTATTTTGCAGCAAATCCTCGGCGGCACCATTGAAAGGTAAGATATATCAAGTTTATGGGAAATGGACGGGTGACTTAACTTCATGCCAGGAAATTGCGGGAAACGGTGCAGTATCTCTGCACAAAGTCAATGGTGGGATTTTACTTTGATAAAATATGCAGCAGTCTTTGGCCGAATGGCCAGTCCTTGACCTTCAAGGCCGCCCGCACGACGGATGAAAAGCAGCAGACTCGGGAGGCCGCCAACCGCAAGCTCTCCGAGTGGCTTCCAGGTAAACAAAGAAGGTCTGTTCTTTTTTCATAGACTCACCATTCCTATCGCGTAGATATGCTAGGCCAAATGGTAGGACGACAGAATGCACGACGCGGCGCGCGGCGACTCTTTACTGTTCTTCAAAACAAACGTCTGAATCAAGACCTCTTGTATACGCTCCTTGACGAAGCCATCCTCGCCTTGTTTCCCGAACTCGAGACGAGCAACAACCACAAGTCCACATTATAAATACCTTTGCATCCTACGTACAGCATGTATAAATAGCATCTTTCTAGTATCTTTTTATTTACCTTATAATAATCTTATTTTACCTTATAAACGTACGGCGATGATACCAAGAAGTGAGGATGTGCAACCTGGATATGCATGTAAACAAGAACAAGACTTGGATTGGGCAAAAAAGCGGCCTATCACCGTCACACAGTAAACGGGTTCGCAATATGGTCTGTCCGTCCGTCAAGCGCTCCTTGAACTATAAGTTGTTGCTTCTCCCAACTGCACACGTCTCTGCCTTTATGCGCATGAGCGTTCAGCAGCATCCTGCACCTTCTTGGGCTTATTATACTAGTAGAGAGGCCATACCAGAAGATAGGAGAAAGGCACGATGCAGCAGGCTGTTATAATTACCACAGATGAAGAGACATGTTGCTAAAGCAAGCCTGCAGCATCACGATATGCATACAGCCGTTTCTCGTTTATTGCTCCAAGAAAAAACACAGCCCTTGATCAAGTGCACTCTGAAAGTCTTCGTACTTTGCAGGATAATATACGTCGTGTATTATGGTGGAGCTGAATACATATATGCAAATGCCATATACTGGTCCGCTTGCCTTTTCCATATCTTCTGACATGTATATGCACTAAAGCATACATGAACTTTGACAAAAAGGTGGATTACATTTCCTACGACTATTCAATGAGCGTATCAACCTGTGGCGTTTTTATATTTTCTATGTTAGGGATCCCGGATGCTTAACATGACACTAAAAAAAGATATAGCGGACGGAGTTAAGCTTAAATGACCTTAAGCCCCTATAGACCTACAGACAGAAAAGGCGGTACTGATTTCTATTAGCGCATCATTCTTGAGGATCATATGTACAATATAGCTAGATCAGCAGACTTTGAATAAAATAACTATACGTGAATTTCTGTCCTAAAACTACTATACAGCATAGAAGAGGCAATGAAACAGCACATAATGCCAAGAAAAGTTGTTAACTTTACGCTAGGTGTCAAATGGCAAAATCAAACATGCAGGAGAACATTCCAGCAAAGTACTTTGCAACAGGTACGTGTCCAGTTTATACTTCCAGTAAGTTTCTATTCGGACTGTACTGAACAGAGAGAATCTAGTATAGAACCAAGGTTCACTCATATAAGGGGGACATCCTTTTTCTCGATTCATCTCACCTCTATTTCCCTTGCTTTGCAGATGGTGTCTATAAAGCGAGCTATCTCTCCGTATCGGTCTGGACGACACAAAATGGTGCTCTTTTCCTTTGTGTTATGCATGGTATTTGGCCTCGTTGTGTCTCAGACAGAATTACCTGGAGGGCCTGGACAACCTACACTTCTCGACCGATACAATACGGAATTTAATCGTTGGCGACACCCCTATGCTCCTACTGAGCCGCAACAAATCCATTTGACCATGCTTTCAGATGGACTCGCCTATCGTGTCCAATTTTCCACACTTGCTCCAGTGCGCACAGCCGTTTTTCAGTATTGGCCAGCGCTCGAGGAAAAAGCTAAGCCGACTTCAGTTTTGAATCGAGAGGAGGTAATAAAGGCCACACCCTACTGGTTTGATCCGTAGCCAGGATACTAAACGCTTCTATCTACTGACGTAGACGTGGGAATTTGTTGACGGTGGAGCAGAGCACCGACGGCAGTATATGCATATCTTCAAAACTCAAGGCACTCTCCAGGAGAACACACGTTATCACTACCGCATCGGTACCGCGAAAGACGATGGAAATGTAAATGTACATGATATCGAGAATATCAACCATCATCGCCGACACGATACTCAGTTCCACTGGTCACCTAAATACGAGTTTCATACTCACGGTAAGAATATCGAAAACTTTAGCTTCATGATGGCTGGCGATCTGGTAAGACGACATAGGAAGACCTGATCTTCTGATCATTACTGACTTGGCATCCTCTATACATTTATGATATAGGGCATAGTCAATGCTGTGACGTTGAGGAAAATGACCCATATGGCTCACTCGCAGCACTATGACTTTTTCGCATACTTGGGTGACTTTGTAAGTGCCAGGCGTAATGCTTTACCATTTGAAAGTTTAGCATTATATATGTAATCTAATGCTGATTATAGGCCTACGATATGGCGGATATGAATGGCACAAAAGGCGACGAATTCATGAACCTCGTTCAAGATACATTTGCGACAACACCGCTTATAACAACTCCGGGAAACCACGAATCAAATTATACTTTTGCCCATTATACTAACAGGTGCATATAATATTCCAGAAGCTTACTATTCCTGTTCTCATGATTATAGAATAGATTTCGATCGGTGCCGTACCGCGAATCCAACTCGTTTTCGCCTGATTATTACTCGGTGGATTACAAATGGATGCATATCGTCTCCATTACAACGGAGCCGTTATTCGAAGAGAGCCCTGAGAGTTTCGAGACCATAAAAACATGGTTACGACAAGATCTGGCTCGCGCCAATGCTAATCGTGCCGAGCGGCCCTGGATCGTCGTCATGGGCCACCGACCTCTGTATTGTTCGTCAAGCGACCAAACACAGTGTGTGCAAGATACAAGCATCCTGCGTCAAAGTGGATTTGAGGACATCCTGCTCGAATTCAACGTGGATGCCTATTTCTGGTTCGTACATTATCACTATCTTACTTCTTGGTGTTGACGTCTATATTTATGAAGCGGCCATCGACACAACTACGAGCGAACTTACCCTGTGGCACGTAACCAAGTCACCTCAACGAGCTATGAGAACGCGCCTAGCTATTTTCAACTTGTTATCGGCAATGCAGGCAACTATAATCAAAATGCCCTGTTTACGGGTAACGCAACCGAACCGCTCATGACAGGTCCCTGGTCCGCCTTTCGGTATTCAGGATACGGCCTCTCCTCTGTGTCTGTAACACGGGACACGCTGTCATTCGTTCATTGGCAGGTCGAGAAAGACGGAAGCCGGGGAAGGCCAGTGGATCATTTTATTGCAAAAAAAGATAAGAACCAGAACAACGCGCCGTCTATAAGTATTGATCTAGGTCCCAAAAAGCTAGAAAATCTTTTAAAATAATAGTAGTAGCTCGTATATATACCAACATATTATCTGCGTAATCGCGTTACTCTTACATGTCTATCTAGGAGACGGTCTTCCCTCTCCCTAAGTCATACTGTATTAACTATAATATGTGAGCTAGGTATTGCTGAGGAAGGACCTTAGAGGCAATGGGGCGGGAAGCAGTACGGTATATTCTCTCTCGTATGCGCTAAGGTACCCCCCCCCCCACTCACAGTAAAATATGTTGGCCCAGGCCTGCCATTCCCGTCGAGACGACAGGACCATTCTCATAGTCATACAGAACTGAATGTCATGATTATATGACTTTAAGTATGAATTTAGGAGAAAAAGAAAGACGCCCTTCTGCTCTCTTTATCTAAGAAGCGCAGAACATCCGTAAGACGTATTCCAAAACCAGGCGAATTTATTTCTTTGGTACAATATGAATTCTGTTCTTGTCCATTTGGTGCAATTCTTTAGTACCAAAGGCTAAGCTACTTTCTGGGAAGAGTGTGTACATGTCTCGGCAAAAGATACGAAGCGCAGATCGTGATTGGATGCCGCCATGAGGGTCGCTATGCAGATACCACCAGGCTGGCACCTTAGCGTCCACCAACTTACTTTCATGAGAGATGGAAGGCTGCAATAGCCTCTGCAAGTTTATCCGTCTTGGACTTTTTGACCGAGCTCGCTAGCCGGCTGCTCAGGACTGGAATGCGAGAGGGTTTGCTGCATCGCCTTTTTCGAGGAAGCCTTCGTTTATGGCGAATGGCAGGAGGAGCGGGTGGAGCAGTTCGAGTCATGACTCTCTGATCTTGTTTTTTAAGCAACAGATCTTGCCTTGGCTTGACTTTCAGGGAGGACCAAATGGAATCTACCATGGCATGGAAAGTGCTCGTAGACAGCAGTAGTACTATGTATACGTTTTATGGGTTGCAATTCCAGGATATAAATAGGAGGAAAAAGAATATGGCAAGTGCCTGTTACCCCGCCTTGCAAGGCGGATCCATTTTCTGTTACTAAATTCAATATACAGAAGTTCGTACTGGCCCAGAGCATATTATTTTACCCTTGTCTCTGTTGCCTTTCTGCTCCGCCAGATACCATTCATGCTATGATACGCGTATCTGAAATATCTATTATATATAAACCACTTGTCACATACAGTAAAAAGTAAAGTATATGTCATGGAAGTCAATTGACTTCTCAGCTTCTACCCTTCGAACGCATATTTATGTAAACCGTTTCTGCACGCATGTTGGAACAGCATCATCCGTATTATGTCCACGCGTACTTATTACATATCTTCAGACTTATGGCGATTCAATCTGCTTGTTCAGACACATTGATCATTATGGCTTCTAATAAAAACATGAGATACTACACATACAAGTGTGCTACGTAGGCTCACTGGTTGCAACGCCTTGTTTGGCTGCTGTGTCTCGTATCACGAATAAAGAATGTAGGTTTAGAGTTCGCGTAACAGCATATGCTTTCCTTTATTTGACAGATGGTACACCCCTCTACCCGATCTTTATTTGCCCAGAAGGAGGTCCGTACCGCTTGTCTGAGCTCTGGGCTGGAATTTTGAATAAGGGTCACCCGGATAGACCCCCGGAATTCCGAACCCTTTTCCACCAAGAAGGATGAAGAAGCAAATGGATACGCTACTTTTATTAGTATCTCTCAAATCAAAATGCCAAGAAGAAGCGTGTTATGTGCAAGTGTTTGCTCTGTGTGCGTGTGTGTGTGTGTGCTCTGCATGTATCCACGTAATACAAACCAAAATAAAGAAAAAAAAAGGTATCATCTTGGTAGTAATTATGATACTGTCGACGCAAGGGCGGGTGTTTTTACATAAATTTCACTGATAGTATCCCACTCGTCGTGATGGTGCTTCAAATCAGCGGGTGAGTCGCAAAGAACGTTTGTGGTTATGCGCTGCTTTTGTTGGCGTTCGACTTCACGCGCGAGATCGACGAGAAAGCGATGCGAGACGCGGTGGAAGCCGAGGATAGGGCCCAACCATCGAGCGAGGTAGCCTTTGCTTTTGACTGTCTCGGTCAGGGTTACCGTCGACTCGACTCCTGTTTCGGCTCGCACGCAGATTTCCCACTCCCGCTCAAACGATGTCTCCTGCTGCTGCTTCTTTGTTGTCCGTGCCCGATCTTGCCGCACAATTACATCTTTGCTCATTCGTTTGATCGTAATTGCTCGCACACGTGTATTAAACAACGGCGCTGGAGGTGGCTGCTGCTGCTGCTGCTGCTGCTGCTGATTTTCTCTTTGTTGTTGCTGCTGCTGCATTTGTTGTTGTTTATGTTCCAAGTGCTGCCGAGTTCGTGCCACGTGCTCCAAAAACTGGAGCCCTCCGTCTTCGTCTTGCTGAAGGTCAGACACGCTGACAACATGAGACCGCCATATTGAGTAGTTGCTTGTGTCAAAGATAATGCGCCAGATGTGCTGCGGTGATGCAGACAGCCGAATAGTCCGTGCCTGTCGATGCCGCTGTGGAAGGCACCAGTGCAAACAAAGGACAAACACGCCAAGTTCGATCAGGATAAGGGATGATAGGCTCATCGAGGTATACAGATCATGGATCCGATCAAAGGGTATAATCATCGTATGCAAGTATGCAAGAATGCGATATGCTTTGAAGGATGTGCTTTAGAGCAAATAAGAAAGTGAAAGAAAGGGAAAGAAACGAAAAAGAGGAAGGGGGGTGTCGTATTGTTATTTTGCCACTGATGAAAAAAGAAATTGGAACAAGTCGCGTGATCACAAAGTGTACAAGAAAGGCAAGAGTTCTTTTTAGGCTAACGTCTGCGGCAAGCGCCCAAGAAATCCCATGCGACGGCAAGAATGTATAACACGAAGGCGAGCATTCCCCAGAATATACTGGTGTTGTAAAAATTGCACCAGCCGTCGTATCCACCGGGGGGGCATTTGAATTTCGCTATCTCGACAATCGTGCCTACGCCCCAAAACACGGTCAACAGCATGTCTACCGCCATCGTCGCTGGCCGTTTCAGCTTTTGGCCATGCGCAAAACGTCGATAGCAAAAGAGCAAACAATGGAAAAAGGACCAGAGGATCGACAGGATCGCCTAAAATTGCGTAAAAAAGAAATATGTTATATAAGTACCAATGCTCCTCTTCCCAACCATCCCTTTTTTTCCAAGTTGTTCCCACACGACATGATACTTGCCACTGCATATAAAAAGTAAAAACACGACTTATTCGAGAAGGGCACCGGCTGGTTGGAGTACTAAATAACAAAGAAAGAGGTCGGTAGGGCTCTATCTTGTGGATTCTCCCTTCTTATTTTCCTTACTGGTGATGCACCTGCGGCAAAACCCAAGTGACCGATACTTGCTAGGAGCTGTCCAATACGCAATAGTAAGCGTCTGGGTGATGGAGATTCGTTCGGGTTGTAGGGCCGGGGTGCGCCAGATTCAACTGTAGTAGGAGAGGATGTGTTGGGTTTGCCGCCTCCTGCAGTGACTGCTGCAGGTGAAGACGTATTGACAATCGAATATGAGTTTCCTTGAAATGAGTCCTCCTGGTTTCCCAACCGCGTGCCCGCATAACGGTAGGCATCGCCGCCGCCCGCCATCATCGCAGTGGATTGCTGCTGGTTATACACGGTATCCCAAGCATCTTGTTGCTCATGTTTTGTGGAATAGAAGGCGTCCATTGGGAGGTGCTCTGTTTTTGTCGAGTCAGACCACGCGCCTCCGCTTGGCCCGTGCGGATGTTTTTGCAAGCTCGCTCGCTGGGGCACCTGCATTGCCGAGCCGCCCCATGCGTCATTATCGTTATTATCGTCTTCGTAAGCGTTGCCAAACCGTGGGCCCTCATATGGCTGGTTTTGCTGAGGTTGCCACGGATCGTCGAACGGGTTTTTGCCTGCCATGATGGACGGAAAGAGATATGACAGAGTATGGAATCCGTAAAGGAAAAAAGTCCAGTCCAATGAATGTGAAACCCATCCTCTTTTTTCTTTTTTTTTTTTTTGACATCATATACATGAAAATGGAAATAGGATTCTATTGTACAACGAGTGATAATTACATTACAATACAGGATGTGATGGACGATCGAGTGGAGGCTTCCTTGACGGGCTCACCCAACGGAGGTGCCAGCTTCTCGGAGGCGCCGCGGTGACCGAGCGCGGCTGCCTGGCTGTACCATCGCTCTGGCGACTCTGTGCTGTGCGTGCCAATGCCAAGCTCGGTATAGTAGCCCACAATAAAAAACGCTTGTGCAACGGCGCGGCGCACGGGCCCCTCGCCGTGGTAATAGTCTCTTGATTCTATAGGAGTGCGGAGTGCACGGCGCGCCCACAGGTACGATTCGCGGTCAGACTGAGCGAGATATCCGGGAGCACCTGTCAAGTACCAGCCCGACAGGCCGAGCGCGGCGGCGGGACACCCCTGCTCCGCCGCTTTGCTGTACCAGTAAAGCGAGCTGCCTGCGTTGGGTGCTTCCTCCTCGTAGTACTGACCGAGACGGCACTGGCTGGCCTCATACCCGGCCTGCGCGGCGATGTGCAAGAGATGGAGCGCGTATGTCTTGTCGGGTACGAGGCTCGTCTGGCGGCAGATGGTGTCCGACAAAAGCACAGTGGCGAGCGCGTGCAGCGCATGCGGCATCGGGTCACGCATAGTCGCTGCGCGCTGCAGCCAGCACACACCTTCACGCAGTTGGGGTGGTTGCTGCAGATAGCCGTTGACGAGGATCGCGCCGAGGCGGTACATGCCAGCCGGATGGGCGAGGAGGGCCGCCTTGCGGTAAAACACGAGCGCCTTGCTCGTGTCAACAGATGTGCTGAGTCCTAGCTCGTAGCAGACACCGGCGCGGTACGTCGCTTCGGTGTGATTCTGTTTGGACGCCTGCGCATACCACGTGTAGGCGGTCTGAAATGTGGCAACCAAGAACTGCGCGTTACTGCTCGCCATGTGGCCCATGCTGGGCCCTGTCCTCGCGAGCTGCTGCAGCCGTTGCTGTGCTTTCTTGACATGTTGCTCGTCCGAAAGCATCGCGTTGCACACCGCGATGAGCTCCTCCCGTGTCTGGTGCTTCTCAGCTGAAGTACTTGTGCTGGAAAGCGAAGTCTGAGATGACCCCTGGCTGGTTGTTTGTCGGCATGCTTGCTGTTCTTGATGGTCTGCTAGCTCTTCTGACTCTATCTGTGGGGCGCTCATGCTCATGGCTTTGTTTGGAAGTTAGGTGTGTCTATACAAAGAAAAAAAGTACACAAAAGAAAAGACCAAACAAAACGAAACGAAACGAAACGAAACGGAAATTGTCACAGAAGGGCCTGATAACGGGAATATTTCACTTTGTTTATTCCGAGCTGTTGTCTTTCCATGCAGTTTTCACGACCTGCTTTGCCTCGGTAATGCGAGTCTCATACGATTCAATGAGCTTCTGCGTCGAGCTGACCTTGCCAAGCAGATAGCTGATGCGTGTGTTGATCTCGCGCGGCGGTTTGCCGTTGTAGACGTGCGATAGAGACAGGATGGTCTCCTCGAGCTTGGCAATCGTTTGCTCGGCCGATTTTTTGAGATAGGTATTCGATTCGATTTCCATGGACGCAGCAAAGACATCATCCGTGACGAGACGGTCAAATACAGTATAAAACACGGGCTTGCCCGGTCGGATGGCGTTTGGACGTCCTATATGGGCATGTTGGATGTTTTACCCTTCTTCACCCCTTCTACACCTACCTTCTTTGTGGAGAATGGTTATCAACTCAGCCCTCTCCATATCACGCAGTGGTTTGTCATCACCATTAAAGAAAAGGCTCCACCTGACGTCGTCATAATTCATCTACATAAAATGTCAAGTATGAGAGGTTTTCTGCGGCTAGATATCTTTACTTACGCTCTTCATTTGAGCGAGGCCCTTGACGATTTCCCAGAATTGGATGGGTGTCCACGGTAAGCTGTGGTCATCTTCTTCTGACGCCTCGTTGAAACCATACTTGCGAATTTCAACCACATTTCGGTTCACGATATCATCAAAGGCAGCTACATGGGGGGGTTGCTTTACATTAATGAAAGAGGTACACCCAACAAGCTCGCGACGTACTTTCGGCATCCATGCCCATCTTCATCTTCTGCACGAGAAGCTCAAGCTCGGTCAAGCGACCACCGAGAGCGGAAACGATACCGTGTATGCCCTCGCTCTTGACAGCATCCTCTCCTACGGTAGGTGAGTCATTTTCCTTTCACTGATCTCTTTGAAAGTGGACTTACCGAGCTGGCGGGAAACGAAGGATAAGGAAACCTCGGGCGGCGCATCCGAGAGCGTGATAGTCTCAAAGCTCTTACCAGGCAAGGCTGCAAAAATGTATGTCAATCAGAAAGTGTTGCCCCTGGATGTGTATCGCACTTACCGCGGCTAAGCACTTTGTTGACGCTGACATTTGAGCTGACAAACACGACATGAGCAACCTCGTTTTCAACGAGGAGGGCGGCAAAGTCAGCCATCTCTGTCCAGAGCTGCGAGTTGACAGCCGTCTGTTTGTACATAAAGTTGTCAAAGACAACGATGGGAATCTCGCCCCGTACGTCCTCCGGCGAAGGCTCCTTGCCGTCATCGCGGGCGAACCACTTTTTAACGGTTTCCAAGATGGACAAGTGGGCCGTGTCCTCGTGCCGCTCCTTGCTGCGCTCCTTGGGCGTCACCTCACGTAAAGCGACTGCAGCCGTCTCGAGAATGCGCTTAATTTGCGTGTCGGGTGACGTGGAAAGGCCTGTCTTTTGGCCGGTGGTAGCGGTAACGACTGTTTCGAGGAGGTTACTCATGGAGGCGACCCAGGTGAACACCGGGAAATAACCGACTTGCTTGGCGAGCGCGGTCGTCACGTCCGTCATATTGCGCGAGTTGGCGAGCTCTTCACAGTTGATTATGACCTTGTTGCTGCAAGCAAGCGCGTATGAGCTTCATGCGTATAGTTTTTCTTTTTGGTAACATGCGCTGCTTTGCTTACCGTCGGTCTTTGACTGCTTCATGCACCAGCGCACTTTTGCCGCTTCCCTTTGGACCGGTGACGACGACAAACGTCTCTAAATTGTATCCTGTCAACCCATTCGCATGCCCATGGCTTCACCTTTATTTTACCTGGTGTTTCTCTAAGCCATGTGTTGACTTTATCAATGTCTTCGGAACCATCCTCCCATATCGTCTGATGGCTTGCCAAACTCCTCTCAGTAGACATCAAACGGGCCCATGTCTCACGTCTCAGCCAGCGGTAGAGTGCGTATTCTTCAGGGTTGAAACGCTGTGTGACCTTGGATGTCATGCAGAACACACGGATAGGGTCAAAAATGGCGTAGGTGATACCGGCGACGAGGGTGGCAAAGAGAGGCACGGTGATCTTGGGATGGTTTGCAAGCCACTCTCTTACGACGTTTGATCGCTATCGAAAACTGAATGAGCCCCGCTATCATATGAATATTTAAGACATTTACCAGCTGGCGCTCGTAGAGCAGATTGAGACGCGTGCCATGAATGATATGCCCATGGAGACAGTTACGTGCGCTGGTGGCTGACCGTATGCGAGTAAACTGAACGATCGCGTAGCGCGCCGGGTCTTTGGAGACATGTGGATTAGGATACAGTGAAATGTCGTAGATGCGTCCATAGGGACGTAAATGTTTATAAAGTTTTTCGACCGAGACGGGTTCACCGTTGATGAATTCAATTCGCAGTTTTGGGGTCGGAAAGCGTGACACGATGTCTTCTAGAAAGGGTTCGCCCTTGACAAGAAAGGCACGGACAGGCTGGAAATTAAACGATGCGACGATCTTATTATCCTTGAGATGGTTTTCAATCTTTTGAACAATCTGCTTCGCTATCCGCGACCTCTGCTCGGGCGTACTTCTGAACCCAAACTCAATGATAGCACCGCCGTCCTTGATGCTATTGTAATTATATGAGATTCAAGAGATGCTATCATGACGGTGACGCCTAAAAGTACCGTGATTCCATGCGCTTGACGCTGAAGCCTTCAGGAAGGTCGTGAGAGGGGATGGCTTTGTCGGCACGCGACTTGAGGCATGCACGGGTGTTGCGAAAGAAGAGCTGTCGAATATCAAAGGTGTTCATCCGTAGCGGAAAGACGTTGTCAAGATACAACATGGCTGTCTGTTCTTGGTTGGCCAAAGGACTGATAATACTCTAACAATATAATTTAATGAGTGCGCCAAACGTATAAACTGCCAAAGGCTGCCATTACCGGTTCTTGACCTAATTCACCTGCAGCTTCGTTTTGGACATGACGAGTATAGAACTGACGTGACCATCGCAAGCGATGCAGCTTAGTTGAGGCGAATCCCGGAGAGATTTGAGCTGGACGTGCTGAAGTGCATACGCGCGACAGCATTCTTTTGTGCGAGTGTGTTTATGCAGCAAAGAAAAGGCGTGTTTACGAGTCCGGGCCAACCGATCGCTCAAATTTTAGGCCTCGGTTGCTGGACTGGACCAGTTCTGGGAATTCACGTGAGATGTATTCATGAGAGCGCATTTATTTGTTTCGAAGCAAATGCTTTCGAATGACGTCGCTTAATGTGGCGAAATTAACAGGCTTTGATATGTACGTAGAGAAGCCGCTATCGATACATTTTTGCGCGACATCACTCATGACGTTGGCCGACAATGCAACAATGGGTATCCGTCGATCTGTTTGCTTGAGGTGTTGCGCTTCCCACTCACGAATTTCTCGAGTGGCCTCATACCCGTCTAAAGAAACGAGTAAGTAACGTGAAAAAAAAATGTAGCTATACTTTGTTCGACATACCTTTTACGGGCATAAATAGATCGCATAGAATAAGCGAATAGTATTGATGGGGATGCTTGTTGAAAAGTTTTACGCATTCTTCACCGTCGCACGCGACCTCCACCTCCAGACCGACGCGCAAGAGATAACGAGTCATTACCTTTTGGTTCACAAGATTATCTGCAATAAACATGGCAAATGTAGGTGTGGGTATCATAATTGTCTTCTACAACAATTTCATCAGCCCTTCTCCCATCTTTTCGCGTACCTTCTACGAGCATGACTCGAAAGCCTTTGCCGCCCACGTCCGCCTCCATATTGCGGAACACCTCCTTTTGCGTCGCCACGCGTCGTCTTGACGAGTCGGGCGCAGATGCGGCGATACTGCACGCGCTATTGCTACAGCCGCTGATGCCGCTTGCACCGCTGGCTGTGCTTGCGTCGTCATCTGGGGCGGCTTCTTGCTGACGCACGCCAAAGTACCAATTAAGTTTGCTGCGCTTAATGGGCTTGAAGATAAAGCCGCAACCGCGAGGCACGACTTCGTGATCCTGTTCCTTGGCGATCTCCATGAGCAACGATCGCTGCATGGGTGTAGTCAAGACAAGAACGTTGGCGTCTTGGTGCTGAATGCTGCCACAAATGACGCGCAAGACTGAGGCCACTTGCTGCTCAACCTTGAGGTTGATGACGATGTAGTCGTAAGCAGCTGTTTGGGGGTGGGCCAGGCTTTGGGTGGCCTCAAAGCAGTTCGTGGCCTGTTGGATATGGTAGTCATGTTGGTAAGAAAATCCACTCAGTATAGAGCGCAAATGCTTGACCACCGTCTCCCGTGAGCGCTTCCACTCGGACACGACCAGGACTCTCAGGGGCGCACCACGGTGGGGAGTGCGAGGTGGAAGGATGATGCCCGCATTCGGCGAGAGCAGCGAAAGGTTCGAAACAGGTACTCTGAGCTCCGTCGTCATCTTGCTTGTCGCTACGAGCTCGTTGCCTTCCTTCTCAACCGTCACTGGAGCATCTTGCTTTACTTTATCTTTTTCCTTGTTCTTATCATGATCATGGACTACAGGCAGGGTTGGCTGAGGATGACCTCGCGCGGGCGGGGGCATGAGTCGCATAGAAGCTGCCTTGTTCAACAGCGCATCCTGAAGTAGCTCCATCGAGGTGGGCAGATCGGTCGCTTGAGAATGCTTCTTGGAATGCGCCAAGGGCGAAGGCAGAAACGCAGACGAGCCGGTGCTGCTCGCAGGCGAAGGCACAAGCGAGGTTTCCTGGCTCACCGAGCACACGCTCGTCCGGAAAAAAGGGTCGGCCGTCGTCTCGTTTTGGGGCGTCTGGGGCCGGGGCCGTGTCTGTGGTGGTGGCAGTCCGCACTTCACAGTAAAGTAAAACGTCGAGCCTTCGTCCTTCTTACTCTTGCACCGCATCTGACCTCCGTGGAGCTCAATGAGTTGCCGGGAGATTACCAGACCTAGACCACTGCCACCGTGCTTTCGGGTTGTCTACACGAGAGAAAAAGGGTCGTCAGTGAAATTATTTGGGATCGTTAGTCACCTACCGAGCTGTCGACCTGTGAAAACGGTTTAAACATCACAGCTTCACCGTCAGCATCAAAACCCGCGCCCGTATCGACGACTTCGAACATTAGATTAATGGTAGACGCGGCTGTGTCGAGTTCTTGCACGGTGCATTGCGTGAAAATCTCGCCTTCTGTCGTAAATTTGATAGCATTCTATGCATGGTTCCACTTAGAACGCGCACTGGCAGAATGTCCTTTGTTTTACTTACGCCAATCAAATTCAACAAGACCTGTCGCAGCCGTATACGGTCGCCCACAACAACGTCTGGAACTTGTTCATCCACCCAGAAACTTAGCTCCAGACCTTTTTGTATCGCCAACGTCGACAAAAGCTCGTTCGCGTCCTCAATCATAGTCACAAGGCTGAAAGGTTCATGCTCAAGCTTCATCATGCCCGCTTCCACCTTGCTCAAGTCAAGAATATCGTTAATTACAACGAGGAGCGACTCAGCCGACTGCTGGATGGTGTGGGCATAATCAAGCTGTTCGGCGCTCAAGTCGGTGTCCAACAGAAAGTTGAGCATACCCGTGATTCCGATGAGCGGTGTGCGGATTTCTGGAACCGTATTGAGATATACAGAGCGAGAATGGTTTTTTCTTCTCCTTACCGTGCGACATATTGGACAGGAATCGGGTTTTGCTTTCCGTCGATTTTTGGGCAGCATCGTGTGCTTCTTTCAGCTTGTGTTCCAGCAGCTTGTGGTCATTAATGTCGGTGCTACAGCAGGAGGTATTGGTGAGCTCACCATTAAATCATGGACTTTTTGTTCTCAACTTACCAGGTGCCGAACCAGCGGACATCTCCCGTATCGAGCTCATCGACAGAGATACACTTAACAAGGAACCACCTGTAGCTGCCACTGGCGCTCTGCAATCGGATCTCGTTATGCCAGATGATGCCGGCCGTCTGATGTGGCAAGAGCTCGGGCAGCTGTAGCTTGTGTCGGTCTTCCGGGTGAATCTGGGACATGAAACCAAACCCTTTGGTGCGGTCGTACTCGAGACCCGAGTAGCTACTCCATTTCTCGTTGGCATACGTTACTCCAGTACCGGGCGACAAGGTGAACACGATTTGAGGGATGGCTTCAGCAAGCAGCCGGTATTTCCGCTCGTTGCTCTCGATCTCCATCTGGCGTAGGTTACTCTCCTTGGCCATGTGCTGGTCGTGGACGTC
>VAFG01000311.1:18201-36346 GCA_013461545.1 Syncephalastrum contaminatum | reverse complement strand
TTTTTTTTTTTTTTTTTTTTTTTTTTTTGTTCATGTCGATACATACCAAGTGCCAAACCAATGAATGATGCGGCCCTTGAGATCACGTAACGGTACAATGCGCCACAGAAAGAAGCGATAGACGCCATCAAAGCGTCGCAATCGATATTCACCCGCAAAACCATTGCCTTGCTCGAACGCGTCTTCCCATGCAATACGACAGTCGGTCTGATCATCCGGATGCATATGTGAAAGCCAACCAGGACCTAAATGGTCCTGAAGCGCTCGACCTGTGTACTGGAGGATACGATTGTTGACCCAAGTGACTTGGCCCGTTACAGTGGAGCATGTGCTATGAGAAAAGTAAGACTTTGGTGTCTGACCCAAAAAGTATGGCTTGCTTACAAGACATGGATCGGAATGCCGTCAATGACAAGACGCAACAGACTCGATTTGGGTGCAATGAAGAGGCGTTCGATACCATCCTTCTTCAGGAACCGCGTGGCCGAACCATCCTCGCTTTCATGGGCGCTTAAGGACCGTAAGCTGCCAGCGGCCGTTCTGAAGCCACGACAACCGCGCCGTCGTCGCTTTTTGACGCGTTGCTTTGCAGATGACTTCCCTTTTCGCGAGGATTCCTTATTCAGCATATCGTAGAAGTTGGTCGGCGGCACAGAGGGAGAGATTAGCATGCCGGTCGTAGGCGACACTGCAGCCCCGCCCTCTACGACGGCCGCCGACGAAGGTGAGAGAATTAAGCTTCCCAAACAAACGTCAGGCTGTCGACTACTGCCGCTGCTGCTAACATTTTTGCTGCTGTCGTTGCTACTGGTCGAGCAAGCCGCGTGCTTCTGCTGCCGTCGTCGTCGTCGTCGTCGTCGCTTTGTATCACCCCGTGGTTTCGACCGTATATTGGCCGGTGCCGAAAACGAGGAGCCAAAAGAGGACATGGACGAGGCCGACCACAACTCGGCCTCCATCGCGTCGCGGTCCTCCGCTTCAAGATCAAGAGTTGCTTTGGTCGAATCCTCGGGCGAGCTTTCCGTGACAGTCTCGAGCGAGTTGCGCATAAAGCTCGAGAGCGAGCCCAAGAAGACAGGCTCCTGGGCGTTTCCATTCGGAGTGGTCGACAGAGTTGAGTCGGGCGTGTGGGTCTCTTCTGTCATCGTCTGCTCCGCGGTCGAGCGTACGCGTTTGGAGGACGGACGGCTCTGCAAGGATTGCAGGGACTTTAGCGGTGAATGCGAGTGCGCGACAGCGTTGGCAAAACTGATGGCGATAAAGGGCGCAAGGCTGCTGATGCTGGATTGGAGGGCAGATGGGTAAGGCACAACGGGCGAAAGAAAGGAGAGAATAGCGATGGGTGGAACATTAGGCTGGTTGGCGTGGGTCAGATTTTCGGATGAGGATGCATTCTCGACATCCGTTGGGTGAACAAGAGCGACATGAATGACAGAATGCATGTTCGACGCTGGGAGCGGGTACAGCACGGAGGGACAGCCGTACGAGTCGGGCGAGGCTGGATTAAACGCGTCGTCGTCGATGCCAGGTGCGGTCTGGAAAAAGGGATTGGTTTCCGGATCCATCATGGCAGGCGACGGTGCAGGCGATTGCGACCATGGCGAGGGCTGTTGCTGCTCGTACTCGTCGTAATCACGGATCAGCGTGTCGTAATCTGTGCAGTCTTGACTGTTATTATTGTCCGAGTAGTGTAACGCAGGAGAGTCGGCCAATATTTCAGCTCCGTTAAAAAGTTCGCTGGCGTTTTGCTCCTCAAACTTGTGCATGCACGGCGTGGACAGAACATTGGACGCAAAGTTGGGGCGTCGTGCGGATTGCTCGAGGAGGGCGCGTTTGAACATGTCGCGGCTGTCATCGTGGTGGGCAAAAAGATTAAAGTGATTAGGGCGTAATGGCTTTTGTGAATTGGAGCGCTGACGGTATTCCCGTGACAGAATGACGGGAGAGGCCCGATGGATGATGCGTTGGACGCTCGGATTATCAATCAAGGGATTTTCTTCGCATTCGAGCGGTTGCAATCGTTCGTAACAGCGCAGGGTCGGTAGCCGATTAGGGTGTACAAAGTAATCGTTTGAATTGCTATTAAATTGGGTGTTCTCTTCCTGCTCGTGACGGTCCAGACCGGATTTTGACCAAGTGGCCTTGAGGCCCCACGGCCCTGTCCAGGGATCACTCGTGTCCTGTGGCACGCTCAGCACGGCGCGTGTTGCGTGAAACGAGTCGCTAGAGATGATATTGATCAAAGTGGACCACCAAGACTCGAGATCCAACTCGGAGGTCAGACGAAGTGAAGTGCGATATAAATTGGCGGGTGCAAACGTTAACGGAGCAGGTGTGCTGGTCTGTTTACTTGTCTCGTCAGCTGATGTATCGGACGGTGCTTCTTGTTGAGTTTGCTGTTGCTGCTGTAGTTGTTGCTGTTGTTTGTGTAGCTCGAGTTGACGGCGCTGAAGCTTTTGCTGACCAGAAAACAATTGAGCATGGTATTGAGTGGTGGCAGGTGAACAGGCTATTTTTGTGCTGCGAGGAGACGAGCCGGCTGTGCTGCACTGTGAGGAACGAGCGGCGATGGCATTGGCATCGTGAAGAGGTAATGAAGGTGGTTGTTCCGAAGACATATTTTAATAGACGCGAGACGTCAAAGCGCTGTGGCCCTTCCTTTCCCAGAACAGAAAGCAAAAGCGTGCTGTCCAAATAATGATAAAAAAAAAAAGAAGGACGAATGGGAAACTGTCTCTTTTGATTAAAAAGAAATGTACCTGAATGAGCCCGATTGCCAGTGTTGCCGCGAGGGCTCAATTCAAATCGGGAGAAGAGGAGATGCGAATGGGAAAGAAGCAATTGTTGTTGTTGGGAGTCAAGGGCGCAAGAAGCAGAAAGTCTAAATATCGTCCATGACGTACCTCAAAAACGGATAGAAATCGGACTTGCTCTGTTCCTTCATCGGGCGGGCCCCGTAATGACCTCATGCAACTGCTCATTGGTTTATTATTGACGTCATGGAAGATCCTTGTTTCGAACATCGAGGAGAATTCTCTTTCATATATTGCTGTTGTGTACTACAGGCGCATCATTTATTTTTCCCTGAATGTACGTATAAACAGAGCGCATAAAATCACATACATACATACACACATACATACATACATACACACTACATATATCCGCGTCTATATAATACTACATAATATGATGCCAGCGAAGCCACACATCTCAATTTTGATAACCTTGTTTGTTGTTGTCTCTTCTTTTCTCATTTCTTCTTTTCGAATGCCGTTTTGGTCAGACCACATAAATTACTCACAGGCCATATAAATCGGCACATAAAAGTAAAAATCAAAAGCCACACATTGTTACGCATGCATCGATCGGTGGTGCCACCACTTTCCCCGCTTTCTGGTAAACCGCCGTACAAGGCACATGTTTATATCCTATGGTAGCCTCACATCAGAAACGATGTACACACCAACGTTCCGTCTACTGTATGAGATCGCCCAAACGTGCTCTTGTCTCCTTGACTCGGATCGTGGTTTTAAAGACAGGTGCTTAGCAAAATCGGTCACCGAGCTGTCAAATGCTTCATTGTAGAGACTGTTTCCTACAGTGAAATATCCCTTTAAAATATTCTTGCATCTTCTGCGGCATGTTCGAGACATGCGCGCATCATTGATGAAGGAACATATAATGCCATGTTCTCGGCCTTGTGAGCCGGTCTGTCGTTGCTATACAGCCCCCGGCTCTTGTTCTCTGACCCTGGGAGTAATCATTGCGCGTGATCGCAAAAGCGCCTTTGTTGACATGACATCATTGAAATCACGAGAGCTGAGCTTTGTGAAACAATGTATTTGCATATCTCTTTAAAATTGCTATGCTCTGTCCCACTCTCGTTCATCAATCCAAACAGAACACTGAATATTCCTTCACATTCTAAAAATCATCAGAAGGGCGAATTTGAAAGCGGTCAGTCGCTCAATTATATATTCTCTACTGCTGATGCGGTTCAATTATTTTTCTAGGCAACTTGCACCCCTCAACCTCTCAAGCACTTCATCTCTCCGCACATTCCCATAGTTATAGTGTGTATTGCGTCGGATCCGGGTAAGTCCATTGAAAAGACCATCAAATCCTTTTCTTTTGCATGCCGCAGCTATTACAAGTAGCTTAGAAAGGGGCTTATAAGCTGACTGCTGGAAGTAGATATGGGTTGGCGGGAAAAATGATTCCGATCGATACACACCTACTGACAGATTCACCTCCTGAAAAAATAAAAAGGTGCAGAACAAGCAAATGATTATTCTGTTAGCAGAATTAAATCATGTCAAAGCCCTACTTTCATTTAAAATGGGGACGTTCAGCGCTTCATAAATTATCCACTGTCATCTCTATCCTGTCGTCCACGTCTCACTCGTTTCAACAGTCCAGCAGCCGCAAAAAAGTCTTTAACACAAGCGATTTAACAAGGAGAGATCGGTGTAGAGCGCTATGAGTTTCTCTATAATGAAATGTTTGAAATACTTGGCCTTGGAGCCTGTGAGAATGCCCGAGGAACCAACCGGGACCTCTCAATGACTTCCTTGTCAATAAGGCGCGTATCACGGGCTAAATAGCACGTGTCGACGACACTGTTCAGACATCTTGCTATGGGGGAACAAGCACCTGATATCTCGCTGCAGTTAGAGTGGAGAAATCAACTCTAAAAATGGCGCGCATTTGAGCAGATCGCAGAAGAGCGCGTTGTCTTGGCTGATGAAGGGGGCTATTGAAAGAAGGATTCGTTAGTCTGAAGAAGAACACCTTGCAAGCAGGTTTTGGCTGGACCTCAATTTGTAGGAGTGAAGGAAAAATTGGGGCAAAGAGAGTGCAAACCAGGAACAAACAATGCAACGCCAACCGAAAAAGATTCTTCTGCAAATCAACCACTTTGAGATACTTGCCGAGAGTTGTGGGTCTCGCTTTCCACACGACTTTTACCATCCAGCACTATATCATAACCGGGCACTCTAACTGAATGTCCCTTTCTCTTCATATGCAATTCGACATTATATATCCATGGTGTCTGATTGATGTTTATCGGCGGTAATCCCTACTACTACGGTTGTCGCTATGACGATGACGATGATGATGACGGTGCCGCCGATCTCTGTCCCGTTCGCGTTCGCGCTCACGTTCACGTTCACGTGAAGAGCCTCGCTTGCTGACTCGATCGCTCGTTCGCTCGTGCTTGGTGATCTTATCTTCCTTGTCTTTCTTGTCTTTCTTGTCCTTTTTGCTCTTCTTTTCCTTTTTGGACTTTTTGAGCTCCTTGACAGCAAGCGGATTATCCATGATAGCTCGCAATGAGGCCTGCTCGCGTCGCTTGATCATGAGCAGGGGATCTTCTCGAATTTTGGCCTGAATGTCTCGTTCATTGTTGGCATTGGCGTTTGAAATGGCAAATCGCTCGTCTGCTGAGGAAGCGACCTATGGGAATGTCAGAAACAATTTACTATAAAATAAGAGTTGAAAGATAAGGCACGTACCGTTTCTCGGCTATTCTTGTCTCGGATCAAGCTGTCGACATTCTTCTTACCGAGTAGGTATTCTTCCATTTCATCGCTGCCTGCTTTGGGACCTCCTGTGTTGGGCGCAGCATACATCCAATCTAATCGATCCGATCGTTGTCTGAATCCCAACTTAGCAAGACGTCTGGGTACCATTTACATTGAACTTACTTTTGTCCTACTTCTTCTTGTAATCTCTGTAGCTCTTGGAGTTGCCGTTCTTCCATGAGCTCTTTCTTCATTTGTTCAATCTTTCGTTGCTCCTCAGAGTGTTTCCGCTCCTCTTTCCAGACTCGCTCTTGATTCTTGAGCGTGGCCGGATGCCACGACTTCTTCAAATTAAGATCTCTATAGGCAACAGTTAGCTTGATCCAGCCACAAAATTCAGTCTATCCTTACCCTCCACCCATTAGAAAAGTAAGCCTGCAATGTGTATATGAAAGCGAAAAGGGAAAATGCGGCAGAAGCGCTCGTCTCCGATTTGTAAATCAGCAGACCGCAGGACCTTACATCTCCAAGAAAGGCAACTCATAGTATGTAGATTACCCTTACATTTCCATTTCATAGACAATCTACCAAGCGTTTATTATCGCATTATGAAAACCACCTCTATCAACTATGCTCCGCAAGCTATACAAGGAGACTTTTGCTCTATCACTGTTAACTCGGTGGCAATACTTAAAAACTCGAGATCGAGCTTTACTGGTTTCTCCCAGTACGGCAGTACACCGGCACGGACGGGTGTGTCAGCCACTTGCATTCCCAAAGTACTACACTATACAGCATGCGAATATGCTATTTTAAAGCTATATATTTGTATCTATTGATAGAACATTATAAACGAAGTAAAATCCCCTTATGGTTCCTACGTAACTGATCACTGGCACTTTTTGAAAAACCTCAAATTATAGGTCTATTATAAATATTGTCGGTAGTCATGAAGATAGCGATGGCCCGTACAGCAGCCAGCCACTGAGATAGCTAGGGTGACTGGGTCAATCTTGAACTGAGCGCATGATGAATAGCATGTGTCAATGCAAAACCAGCCATATCAATCAAGCGCCGCGCGGGCGACTTTATCTTCTTTTCTTTTCCTCTCTGCAAAAGTGTTGATGGACGCATCTCGAGCTGCTTCCCCAGAGACCACAAGAGATCTCTCCATCCACACTGCTCATGATGTTCCGACGAGCAGCCATACCGAAGAGGAGCATTGTGCGTATATTAATCCTATTTTGACAGTACTATACACATACTATTGTCTTTGACACGCTAATGGTTAAAAAAAAGATGTTATATCTGCCTCATTATATGAATATCCTTCCACGTCGGTTGGTGACGAAGAACAGCAAAAAAACGATCAGGAGTCCAAACATGCACAAACCTATACCTATACGCTTCCTGTCGAGCGCAACGTATCCAACGCTTCTACGTTCTCGAGCATCGTGTATGATATTTTTCGGTTTCCCTTCCTTTTTTCATGAAAAGGTAGAGCTCTCCTGCTTACTACCCGATTCTCGTGTCTTAGATGTGTTGTTGCCGGAACAGGCATTCTTGGCATACCGCATGCGCTGAGCCGGTCAGGGTGGATCGGACTGGTCTTTCTTTTATTGAGTGCAGCCATGTTTCAATTTTGCGGCATTCTACTCATTCGATGCCTCACCTACAGACAGTAAGCATTGAATATACATCCCTTGTCGGCGTATATTTCACACAAGGGAGGCATTGATTGATATATGAACATCTGCAGGCCGCATCGATTATCCGGTTTCGCAGAGATCGGTCAGGTGGCGTTTGGAAAGCCCGGCATGATTGTGGGAGGTGTGTTTTCACAGCTACTGCTGGTGTTTACACCAACGCTGTATCTCATCTTGGCAGGTGACAATGTGTCTCGCCTTGCCAGCGTCGTGCACCTATCGATCGGACGTGCGGCGTGCACATGGATCCTTGCAGCCATCGTTGGCATACCGTATACGCTTGTGCGGACTATGCGTGATGTGTCATTCATGAGGTATGACCAGTGCACTATATTCAACTGTTATTCATTTCTTTGCGGCGGGGTGGGTGAGGAGCTTCTAGTTTTTTCGCATGTATGGCGACGGTATGTCTCTTGCTCGTGATGACGGTGGTGGCCGTCTCGGATTCACAGAGCGATAAAAGTGTTTCGGTAGCGGCACATCATGACTGGGCTCTTCCAGAGAACATCCCGATTGCCTTCAGTACGTTTAGCTTTAGCTTTTGCGGCAACGTCATCTTTCCGCAGTTGGAAGCATCGATGGCGACACCACATCGATGGCCACAGGTGCAACTCGTTGCCACGTTCTCTATCACGGTCATGTACAGCCTTATGGGGCTGCTGTGCTACATGATGTACGGGACCAAGGTCCTCAACCCGGTGTTCGATTCTTTGCCGCAAGGTATTATAAAGTTCGGACCGTGATCCTATGATTCGGCATAGTTCCTGCATTCATCCAAGCATATCCGCTAACCAAAGGGGACATGGGAGGACAGGCACGGCCCAAAACGTGGCCATGATCGTCACGACTTTGCATGTCTTACTGGCGATACCAATGTATCTCTACGTATTCACCCTCAGTGTCGAGGCGTGGCTATTCCAACGAGACTCATCTTCTCAGTGGCGGTTATTTGTGAAGCAGTACCCCTTTGCGACGCGGGTGGTGGTGCGTACCGTACAGATCAGCTTTTGTGCGGTCGTGGCCATGTGCACGCCCTACTTTTCTGATTTTATGAGCCTGCTTGGCACGATCGCATCCGAGTCGCTGACGTTTGTGCTCCCTTGTGTGTTTTGGATCAAGCTTGCATGGACGCGGCGCGAGGGCCAGTTTCGAGAGCTGCTGACGTGCTTGATCATCGCCATTGCGGGCACGTTTTGTGCTGTGTTTGGGACAGCGGATGCGCTCAAGGCATTTTTGCAGGACTTTCGAAAATAAACTATAAATCACAAGTACATTGAGCAGCAATGTGCACGGTAACTGCAAGAAGTGGTATGCATAACATATGGTAATTTGAGGGTTTATTTTGGTCATTTTATATCATAAATCGTACTCCAAATGCTCGTTTACGTGGTGGTTGATAGCAGGATCATCGCCCTCGATTGTCTTGTGGCAGACGGGACATTCGACCTTGCGCACGCCTTTCCGAGACTTGAGATAGGCATTCGCGTCGACTGGAGGATGACGCGGTGTAAATGGCTGCTGTGGCTGCTGTGGCTGCTGTTGTTGTTGGGAGAGACCAAAATCAGGAGGGATATAAAAGTTCGATGAGCTTGTCTGGGGTTGTGATAGTGGTTGTTGTGGGAATTGAGGGTAAGAACTTGTCTGCGGGAAAGAAGAAAATTGATTAAAGGGCTGCTGTTGTTGTTGCTGAGGGTACATGGATGTCGAAGTTGGATAAGTGGGGAGCTGACTTGTTGGGTGCTGCTGGATAGGCTGTTGCTGCTGCTGCTGGTACAAGGACGTCTGTAGTTGAGGTTGTTGCTGCTGCTGGGAGGGCGTGAAAGAAGAAGAGGGCTGTGAATAGCCCATGGGCATGTAGGGCGATTGCTGAGCCAGCTGCGATGTCTGAAAGGGCGATGACTGGCTCATGTAGCCAGTAGGTTGATACTGTAACGGAGTAGAGGTATTTGAGGACGGAAAACCAGACTGAAAAGAGGCATTGGGCTGCTGTTGCTGATATGGCTGTTGTTGTAGTGGCTGTTGTTGTAGTGGCTGTTGTTGTGGCAGTTGTTGTGGCTGTTGCTGTGGATACTGCGAGGAGGGAAACGAAGTGGAGGGCATGCGAAATGGATTATGGTTGTCCATGGCGGAATAAGGAAGAAAGAAGGAAAAATAGAGGTTATGTTGTAAACCAGTACCGGAGTAACGTATACGTGTACCCAAAACGCAAATGCGCGGACCCCCTACAGTAAGTCAGATTTATGTATGTAATGGCGAATTGAACCCACCCCGCTCTCCGCAGTCCATGGGTTTGCCTTTTACAGCCATCGCGCAACACATGATATCATCAGCAATCCCCATCTTCTATTACATTATATATTCCCCTTTGTCAAAGACTCAGACCAAGGACAAGCTATCTCTGCTGTATACATACCGCACTAGGTATAGGTCATACATACGTGTATCGATGTACCATGGTCCTCAGTGAGGAATGAAATTGGTTGCACAAAATGCCTTGGCGGACCCTGCCTTCCACATAATCGTGGTCGGCGGCTCTTGGCATAAATAAGGTGGAGCACTTAGCACTGCTGCGCACGCCATTGCTATGTGCTTTGAAGTCAGTGCAGTTCATCATTATTTTAAATGAGGTGAAACGAGGTCGGCTTTGCGCCTACTACCCCATATAGTTAATAACTAACCTCGTACATAGTAGGACTCCCAGTATACTACAATTGTATAATCATCATGGCTACAAGTTGCTGGGGCTATCGTGATAATATGTTTGAAAAGTTCCAAAAGCTCCAGTTGGGTCAAGCATATGTACAAATACACATAGTTGACATGAAACTCTGGGTGGTATCGATGCAGATACTCTAATTTCGTTGGTCTATGTGATATCTAGTAGATGTACAGTGAATTTTATGCATATGTATCCCTGCTCTTACTGAACACTCGAGAACGTGTTGCAAAATGTATCCATAGCGTTACAATTAAAAACCGTATATCACGCGCTCTGCTTGTTCTCTAGCCGTCTCAAATAGAATAATAGAAACAAGATGGTTTCGAATTATCAGTGAAGAAGAGAAAGAAAATAGACCCTGAGGAGAAATAATAGTAATGGCCGAAGCAGGACAGAAAGGACAGTGAGTGTGACGACATATTTTGAGGCTCCGGATTTCAGATTGTGTTGTCGAGCCAGGCTTCTCTTTGCTGCCATCTGCACAAACAAGAACAAAATGAGCATCCTCACCAGTGTCTCCGGTTTCGCTGCCTTTGGTGTCCTTGTCCGCACCTACGCACTCGGTCTTCAGAAACGTCCTCTCTTCTCCAGTAAGTCTATACTATTATTCAGTAACTAAACCAATTGAGTATACTTAAATGACATTGTAGACCCGAGCAGCCATGCTCTTGCTGCGGCTGTGTTTGGTGGCGTTGGCTACTACGTGAACGGTGTTTTGGAGCGTCAGTCTGCCGCGATTGAAGGCAAGAAGGAGCTTTTGCTCAAGAACCGGGCACGCGCTGAGGAAATTGCTGCTCAACAGGCCCAACAGGCTCAGTAAACACGTACAATATAGACCTTTTACTCCTTCAAAGAAAACTTTTTCCTCTTTCTGATCCTTCCTCATACACAATCACATTCACCGCACATTCTCTATCTCCATCTGTCGGATAATACATATAAAAAGAAAGCAAATTTGACGCGTTGTTCAACTTGACGTGCAGAACACACATTTCCCCCTGGTCTCCAAAAAAAATACGAATGCGTTCAGTGAAAGCCCCACCCCCCATTGTCACTTTTTGTTAAGGGAGAAAAAGAAAAAGAGAGTACCGTAGAATAAAAAAAACTGGCTTATAGAGTCTGAACGAAGGTAGAACGTTATGTTGGAAGAATGTACACTTAGACGCTCAGAGGCAAGTTGAGATCGGGGCATGCGGTTGAGGCTGGTTGGAATCGGAGTGAAAGTGAGAGAAAAAAAATTTTTTAAGTGACCGCTAAAGATATAAAAAAGCGAAGAAAGTGATCAAACTATTTTTCTTTCTCTACACTGTATCGTTTGCGAGATTCGCGAGGCTGTTTCCTTCGAGGTTCAGCCGGAAACTTTATTCGTGAAGTCTGCAACTTGGCAGTAGGATTGATCCGTTCATCAGTTTGGCCTTGAGCTTCCTTCGGGTCGTTCGGCTGTATGCTATGGATTGGCACGGTAAATTCCTGAGCCTACTCTAGTCGCTATGCGTCCATGAGAGGAGGCAAAACCTTACCGTTGATATTCTCTTAAAAGAAAATAATTGAAAATGATAAGAGCACAGCAGAAAGAAAAAAAGGAGAGATTCAAAAAAGTTTACAGTTTATACATCATACATGACAGGAAGAAAAAAGGGATGATTCTACCTACTAATCATCTTTCTTTGATGAGGTACCATCGAAGGGTTTCATCTCCAAAGCATCCTGGCCCTTATGCTGTGCCTCCCGTACTTTGTCGAGACCTTCGACCATGCGCTCCTTGGCAATCTTAGTGGCTTCGCCAAAGACGGTGGTGAGGATGCGCTCGAGAGGACCCCAGAGGTTGAGTGCATAAATGATATAGCCGAATGTGATGCACATGACGAACAGGATAAGATATATCGGACTCTTGATGATCGCCATGAATTCGTTCCACCCAAGCGCAATCATAACCACGAGAAGCCAAGTCGGTATTTTGGCAGTCGTCGCCACAATTGATCGTTTCGCCTCCAGGTAAAACGCATCCGACTCACGCTTGAATCGGTTCGTAATGTCAATCTGCTTCGCTTCCGTCAGCACCGTCAGAGATTGCTTGAAATCAAAATCTTCGTCAGATTCAATCGTGAACTCGGCGTCATCCTTGAGATCGATTTTGGCAAATAGAGGAATCAGCGTGAGAGTCTATGTAACAGAACATAATATGAATAGGATTATCAGTATATCTAGGATTAATTAAAATCGTTGGCTTCAAACCACACTTGCCTCGTCGCGTGCTTTTCGGAAGTAGCTGTCAATATCATCCTCTGGTTTCCAGACACGAGGTAGTCCATGCTCATCGTAACGAAACTTTTCTTCGAAACGAGAGCGCAATTTAAGCAGCAACATGCTGTCCGCCAGTTCTTCATCCACCTTTTTGCGCAGCACCTGCCATGCCTGTCGTTGCAGTCCAACGATCGATTCCTCCAGCTCCTCATCCGATGAATTGAAG
The DNA here is from genome assembly GCA_013461545.1 of Syncephalastrum contaminatum. Classification (NCBI taxonomy): domain Eukaryota; kingdom Fungi; phylum Mucoromycota; class Mucoromycetes; order Mucorales; family Syncephalastraceae; genus Syncephalastrum; species Syncephalastrum contaminatum. The sequence goes on along the minus strand of VAFG01000311.1, from coordinate 23,923 downwards.
CCTATCAATAAACATAGCTGTTACTACCTACCTTCATCCGTTTACATATTCTGATAACTTACTCTTGGCCTTGTCCACTAGTGTCTTTTGTCCGTGCTCAACAGTCGTTTGGTATGCGGCGATGATCTTATGCCAGGTATCCGAGGTGGGGTTATTCAGCGCAATCGACACCGGCTCCGATAACTCATTTTCAACTTGTTTCTATGGTTTTCCTTAATAAATAAAAGACAAATCAATAAAAAATTGAACTTACTGAAAGAGCCTTGCTCATCTTTTTGAACTCATCCGCACGTGCTTGAGCAGACACCTTTGCAAAAGCTTCCTCAAGCTGGCCGTGTTCATGATCATATGACCAATCCGTTTCAGGCAAGACAATGGCTGCAAAATAAAATTCGGTTAATATACGTCTTAGCTGGTTATGCCAAATACTCTTCTCAAGTTCCCTAATTTTCAAATTTGTTTCTTTTTTGCTTACATTTGGCGCCCGTCACGAAGTAGTCATCTGCTTCTTTTAAGCAAGTATCTACAGCCACGGCAAAGTTATAAGATGGTTTCTTGAGCTCAGTCTAACGGGAAGGAATGTCAATAGTGCAAGAACGAAAAACTACTCCGGGTTACCTTAAGGCTATCCTCAAACATGGCAATCGCCTTTTTGTGCAGGTTTTTGAGCTGACCGACAAAAAAGATATTCAGTTGTGTGTTCAGCTTGGCCAACATCTCCATGCGCTTCTTTTCGTAGACACCACGATGGTATCGAGAAGCATTTTTATCAAAGGATTCCATGGCCTCGGTACGGATTTCGTTCATTTTCGTGCCCAATTCAGGCACGATCTGTGCCTTTTCGAGAATCGGTACTTTAAACGGCATGACGCGTTGGATAAACACCTCAAAGGCGGCCTACATGATTATAGAAGCATTGGTTCTTACATAGATACAAAAAGTGCAGGCTACTTACATTAGAGATTTCGTCACAGCGATACTGGGCGAGGAGTTCTTGCTGGGTAGGCAGATCCAGGTCCTTGTTGGACAAGATGGTATCCCAGATGCTGGAAGCATAAGCATAGTAACCGTCCGCAGGGATGCGCTTGTGATATTGAGGCTGAAAGACGTAGTTGGGATCCTTGGGGTCATTGAATCTAATATATTGATATTGTAAGAGAAATGTAAGCCTGCTGGCTATGTCATCTTACCGATGGCGAAGCTGCCCGACCGCTTCGTCAAATTTCTCGGGCAACAAGATCTTGTGGGGCAGTCCAGTGAACATGAAGTCAAAATAATCGTGTATTTTACAATCTTCTAATCCCTCTGGCTGATATGATAATAAGGGCAAAAAAAAAGAAATTGTGAGTGAACCATAAAAATGGGTTTAAAATTGTCCCTTCTGCTGCTTTTCCTCTTTCATACCTTGGAGAGACCTGCCCAGATCTTTTCGAGGTCGGCTTGGAGGGTTTTAGCAAGATTTTCCAAGGGCGTGGCACCCACGTGATCGCGAATAACGATCAAAATGAGCGTCTTCTCCTTGCTGCGCAAAGAGAATTATAATAAGTCAAAGGGTATGACCCGATAATTTTAGTTACACTGTACGTACCCCTTCTGGTTCTGGAAGAGCTGAAGGTTGACCTCGAAGACGGTTTTCAAAAGGCCCATGTTGGCACCTTGATAAAGACCGACCTGGTGCTCCCACAGGTTGAGGATGATGACTTGACTTGTTGCCATGGAGAACAGGGCCGATTTGCGTTCAAAATCTTGGTCCTCGCCTCGCTCGCGGCCATCTGTGCCCTCAACATCCATCACGAGCACGTGCATGCCACGACCACGCGACATCCAGATACCCTTCGTCGTCTGACTGCGCTGGTTCTCATCCATCACGTCAAACTTAGTGCCAAACAATCGATTCAGCAAAGTACCTTATCAGAAATGGTAAGTGTTTACGACAGCCTCCTTTCTATAGGTGCTTACTTTTGCCAGTGCTCTGCGAGCCAAAGACGGCGACGACATTGTACTGAAAGCCTACATCGCTCAGGTTCCACTTTGTCATGTACTCCGGCAAGTCTTGGCTGAATAGATGAAAGCAGCTTAAAAGTCAATGACGCTCTTTAGAGAGAAATGCAAGGAGAGTAATTACGAAAAGTCTTGGTTCTCGTCAACAACTTGCAGACGAGGGATGGTGTCAGTGTCCTGGTCCCAAGGCCTTATGGTACCAGTCGTCAGGGAGGAAACTTGGCCATCGGAGCTCCCATTGGCAGTTTTTGTATCATTTTCAGTGCTCATCGTACTGGTGTAGATAGATTCAATGAGACTTAAACCTGAATGTGCAAAACAGCAAGTACGTACCGTGCAGCAGGTCTAGGGAGACAGGAGTTGAATAGAAAAAAGTTTATACAACAAGCAGCTGGTGGAAGAGGTCAGGTTAAAAAAGAAGCGAGCTATAAGAAACGGGAGAGTGGCAGCAGCAAATAACAAATAGTAAAAGGAAAAGGAAAAGGAAAAGGAGAAAGAGAAAGAGAAATACGACAACAGAACACTCCCCACCCGCCTGTTCGCACTCACCGCGTACACTCCACTCAAACCATAACTCTTAACGCGCTGTGTACTTCTAACGGACATTGAATTCGGCCGAAGGAGAGATGTCTCTTCGTGCTGTGTGGGTGTCTGTTGGGAAACTCAGTGCCTTTCCTATTGACATGTGAAACTAGTTAACAACCAAACCGTATATGTAGCGTGGTGGAATACACCATTTACTGCCCTCTGCTCATGAAATCCACATGCCTACAACCCGATGCTACAGATACATATGTAAGCCTATACGTAATATACCAGTATCTCACACGATAGTGTATATATAATGAAGTTATCGCCATATTTATAACATGCCACAGACGCCCAACTACAGTACGATATAACTTCTTGCTTTCGTACAAAAGAGAATTGTCTTCATCACAGTTAATGTTAGATTCTGCAGCGCGCCTCTTGCTTGGTTTGTTTTTCTTTTTATCTTTTTTCTTTCCATGACATTATAAAGCGTAACTAGGCAGGCACGAACACATCAAGATCATCCCATCTAGCCACTTCATGTCAGTGTACGCAAATAGTTAAGATGAATTAAAATTTGCTGCTATGTGTTCTGTGAAGTAAAACGTTCATATTTGCTGTAGACGCTAATGTTTCTGTCTAGTTCTCAAGGAGGCTTTCACTCAGACACGAGAGTCCATTCTAAGCGAGCGTTTCTTGGACCTGGAATATTTTTCATTTTTTGCTTCTTTTTCCCAACGGGTTCAATGTCACTTTGATAGTGAACGAATAGATCAGGCTCTTCGAAAAGATCACTATCCGTTGTCTGCAAAGCATTATTCTTTGAGGGTAGAGTGGCTATACTGGCCATTTTATGTTAGACCAGCAAGTCAAATATCCCTCCTTGTTAGAAATACAAATAAAAAAATCTTTCGAGGTTTTTTAAACCTTTTTTTTTTTTTGCTGCGGAGATCAATTGGGGCGTGACCGCATTGCCAATTTGGAAGCCTCGTATTCTAGGCCTGATGGTCTGACAGTATATGGAAGCAACCTCGGTTAGCATGAGTCTCTCTTTGTCCTTTGTCTTCGGCGAGATCGTGCGTCGACCAACGCGATTGAGTCATGGACGCGAATTGCTCCAATAAATACTTGAATTCTTGCGTCGACCGGGCTACTTCGGTAAAGAAAACCTGGGAGCGACATCTGGCGCGCTGTAAGGAACTGGCTTTGCATCCATTACTTCATTTAGAGAACAGGTACAGAGTTAGAATCGAAGCGTTTCTTATAATCGAGTTTCTGGCTTCGGTTCTGCTTCTTCACCATCGTCATGTCAGCAATGTACTTGTTAAAGCTTCTTTTGGCACTGCGTGCTGGCCAATTTTAGAAAGAGCTCCATTTTATATTGGCTGTTTTAGTATCCATAAAACGAACCCCCATTCTATCTGATCGCACCATTTCAGTTGTCAGCTGCTTTGTCTCTTCTTCAACGGCAGCCAGGACTGCCCAAACGGGGCAGCACATAAATCGAATAATAATTATCCAGCTCGTATTATTCGAGCAGGAGCAGTATTCGAACAAGAACCAAAGAACCTTTGACTTTACCCTGTACGAGGGGGACAGCCGTAAGGACCTGATTCTGAAAGTGTAAAGCCAAAGGTTGGCAGGCAGTGAATTGGAGCATTTAAATTTGTCATTCATTAATGTCTTAGAAGGTCCAAGACGCGAGATACTATAACGAAAGTCAGCGGAAAGGTACTAATTTGAATTAAAAAGAGTAGACTACTCATAAAAATACTGAGAATTATTAAATGATAAAGATACTTGAGCACTGTACTGTAGGAAAGGTGGAGAGCATAAAAGATAAAAATAAATAAGGTTAGTCAGTGAGATGTGTGTGTAATTTCTTTAAGATCATCGTGTAAATCAACTTCATTGTCTCTACTTGGATTCTACCAGCTGCCCCTCTGCGTGTTATTATATATAATCGACTGCCCAGATCACGGCATTCGAATGTGATATTCAAGAGGAACATATAGACGGTAGGTGGTAGAATCCAAGTAGAGATAATTAAGTTGATCTACACGACGATTTTCCTTTCAAGAAAATTACACGCATTCCCACTGACTTACCTTGGATCCCTTTTGTCTTTATTTTTCTCTTTTCATCTCCTTTACTCTGTCTACATTGTAAGTACGTCAAACTGCTCAAGGAAGGATATTATATGACTTAACGTGTCTAGAAGAGAAATGCTCCATGAGTCGATTAATATTCCTTAGAAAAAATTTAATTATGCGAGCATGTCCTGTCTCGCTCCTGTCAAGTACTTTTCAGGGCTCGTCCCGACCAAGTCCTTGTCCTTTTCAATGTGTACACCTCTGCCTCGCTGCCAGTTGTAAGACTACATTTCGCCGGCCTTGTCACACATGGAGACTGCATATGAGACACATTTAGGAGAGGCGCTAAGTTGTAATACAGCCCCCCAAATATATTTGATAAAAGACGGACCCAAATTGGGAAAAATTCCTACGCTGAGTCAAATATAGCCGGGCACCATCTTTTGGAAGAATATAGTATGAAACGCTGCTCTTCTAAAAAATGTTGATATTATACCTACTTTGTTCCTCTATATAGGAAGTCCTTCTTAAATACTGTGAAAAAAATTTTACATGAGTTTTAATACGTACTGTAAGGTTTGTGGTTATGTATGTGAGGACAGTCGAGCGTGTACGAGAATAGCAGCAAGGACGAAGCAGGAGCCGAGTATGATCAGACAAGGAAGCGAGAATTCTGCATACACACGAGGTCAACACACCACAAAGGATCCGGACGGAATGAGTACTAACGATGCAAGCGGAAGGATCAAAGAAACCAGACAGGACTGGGGAACAGAACTAGTACTGAGAACTAGAGACAAGAAAGACTAAAAGTCTAAGAGCAAGAATGATCCTACATAAACGGGTCAGACTCAAGCACGCAGAGGCGTAGTGCTAGGCGCTGCCAATCTAAGATCAAGGGAGAAGATCAGATAGACGCTGGGGATTAGGATAGGGACCAAGGAACAACGGACAGGTTGTCAAGACCAAGAAGTGACATTATCAGTGGTCGCATCTATGGTCGTACTTCCTTTCCTTTTTCGGGTCATAACCGAGTTCCTGCCTTTTCTCATCCGGAACCGAAAAGCCTTTACCATTTCCTCTAACTACGCGTCATC
>VAFG01000307.1:282853-303700 GCA_013461545.1 Syncephalastrum contaminatum | reverse complement strand
TTTTTTTTTTTTTTTTTCTCTCTTTTCTCTCTCTCTCCCTGCTTAACACTCCTCCACTTTTTTCTGTTCCTGTTGTCTTCTTCGACGCTACTTCCTAATATCCTTCTTTGGTTGTTGAGCTACTCGCTGTCTCCTAATCTCTACTCTCCTCTCGGACCAGCCCGTCTGTTCATCTCTCTGACTCGCTCTTTCCCTCGTTTCTCTTCACCCATCGAGCAGGAGCGCGTACCGTTTATTCGCCTGTGACCTCCTTGCCCTCATTCTCTTTATACGCACGAACCTATACTTGTACAGACTCTATAATATCAAGTCACAGAATGGAAGACGCGCCGTCTGTCCATTCCAGCGATGGAGACGATGCCTCGACCCGGCCGGGCTCTTCCCGTTTGTCACTCGGTTCTTCACCATCCGAACTGAGTGACGACGAGGACCATCCCAACCTGCATGACGACCACCTCGATGCTCAATCTCTTACCCCCACGGACAAAATCTCTCTGGAAGACAACACAGACGAAAGGCCACACGACTTTGATGCCCTCTTTGCTGATAGCTCGGATACCCTCAGCAACGAGCCCATGGACATTGATGACCGCGACCTCGAAGCTTCTGATGATGACGACCCCTTTGCCTCTGTCAACGATGTCCCTCTCTCTCCTGAGCCAGCTAACATGGACGAAGAAGAGGAGGAAGAGGAGGAGGACGAGGAGGACGAGGAAGAGGTGAAGCAAGAAAATCATGAGCCCACCACCGAACAAGTCGTCGAGCAAGTCGTGGTAACTAGCCGACGCAAGCGGCGCGGGTCGTCCACCCTCGAGCAGACCGAATGGCAACAGCGGAGGAACAGCAGGAAAATCGTCGCCACTGCTGTTGCCGAAGAAGAGGTCCTTCAAGAAGAACAAGAGCAAGAAGATCAGAGCAACGCTGTCAAAAACGAAGAGCTACAACAAGAAGAAACCTCAACAGACCCTGATCCGCCTTCTGCACCCGAGGCAACTATGACTACGACCACCACATCATCAACCATCACAACGTCGGTCAGGGAAGTGAATCAAGGCGGTGACGAAGACAGGGTCGAAGGTAAGAAAAATGGAACACGGATATGATTCGGATACTCATAGATTCGTGCAGAGAGTCAACAATGGCACCAAGAAGCGCTGGATGCGCTCTCCAAGATTGAAGAGGAATTTGCAAGGCTACGGGAAAAGTAAGTTGGGTTGTGTGGTTTGAGAAGGGATACTCAACTGCTATTAGGATGTACCAAGAAAAGCTCGGAGAGCTCAACGATGAAGCGCTGCTCATCGCACAAGGTAAACAGAAAAAGGGAAGCGGATGTTAGGATATTGTACTAAAAGCGCATATAGGCACACATCCGGAGCTACTCAACATGATGAAATCCATCGAAGAAAAGCGTGCCAAGCGGATTCAGAAAGCTGAGGCATGGCGCAACGTGAAGCGGATCAATTTTGAGCAGCAGTTTGGCGGTCTGGAATACCAAGCCAACATGGACTTCATTGTAAGTACAGGAGCTATTAAAACTATGGAAAGTTAATTGGACGTCTAGTCGAGGAAAAATGCGCTGCGCCGCAACATTTTGTCGGAACTGAACCGAAAGCGTTGGGACCTGGACAACGAGCGCGAGAAACTGAATGATGGACCATCAGGTAAAGGGAAAACCCGAGGCCAAGCACAAAAGGAGGGAACTTAACGCGTCTATCAGATGCGGATCGGATGCCGGATTCGCACGCGCTGTCGGCACGGAAACGCTATGTAGCCGAAGAAACGCGTGAGTTACATCGGGTGAAACAAATCCTGGGGTTCCCGACCGCCCCCAGAGCAGACGGGTTACCGGTCCATCTTGTACACGACGATTTGGTGGCCTATGGCGTAAGTTGATTGATGGAGGCGAATTAAGACTCGATACTCATCTGTTCTCACAGTTAAAACCTCGTAAGTGCATCAAGCCAGGGAAAAACGTCCACTGACTGTTCAACACGAAATAAAACACAGCCGAAACAACAACAACCATGCATGAAAGCTTGTCGTCTTCGTCGAAACGCCCCATGGTATCTTCGTATCCGTCTATATATACCTTCCATGGGCAGCTGCATTATCATGGGCGGATATTTACCAAAGGAGACCACTTCACGGTGGTGGATGCCAATGCTGGACGATATAATGCCAAACTGCTTGCGGTGACAGAGACAGAGGTAAACGAAGAGAGAAAAAAAAAAGGTTTGGTGAATTGACACACGGGTAGGTACAAGTACAGAGAACGGATGGCTCGAAAACCAAACTCCAGTTTGCGCAATTGTCAAAGGGAAAATACCAAATATTCGGAAAGCCCACCTAATACGCAGTTCTGTCATTGAACTTATTTACCAGCCCCACTTTATAACTTACACTCTCTCGTCCGCACACCGTTATCTCTCTTCGTCATTGCCCTCTCACCGTACGCACGCACACACACACGAACACCTTCACACCTAACACGCGCACTCCCATCAACTAGCCTATTTACAACTCGCACTTTCACACACTCACACTCACGTCAAAGCATCATCTATTTCAAGCACTATTTGCCTCTTTGCATACTTGTTCTTTTTTTCGTCTGTTTCTTTATAAACCTCTCTCTTTCACTCTCGCTCTCTCTTTTTATATTCCCTTCATTGTAATACATTCCTGGAACGCATATTTCTGGAATCTTGTTAGTGGTGCGAGCTACGTAGTAACAAGCGCATCTGGCTTACAGGCAAAGAACAATCCACCGCCATCGCCAGCACGCTTACTGGGAAGAAATATGATCGTTGCTGATGGGCCTGTTGGTCGACTTCAACTCTAGTACCAGTGTTTATTTATCTTTATGTCCTTTCAGTAGAGCGGATATAACGTGAGAACGGCCGGAGATGTCGGTGAAGGCGCTGTACACTTTGAAGAATATGTACATCGATACGTCATATCTGTCAGCTTGTCTTCTCCCATGGTGCTTATTGAACGTGTAGAGATCTTTCATGCTATGTGAATTCTCTATCAATATACCAATTATACAGCAAGGATTGTTAAAGGTTACACATCATTGGGTATATCCGCAAGCCAACACAAAGATGTAAGACCCTGGACCCCAATTCGCACCTAGTTTTACAGTATTCAGCGAGTCAATATCGTTATCAACCAAAGCAATAGAAGCGCTACTATCTGTCTGAAACCTTTTTCGACAACTTCCCGCATAACGATGGAATCTCACGTTGTTAAATAATTATATGAGAAAGCAGTAGAGTTTAATTCTCTGGAGATTTTAGCTAAAAATTATAAGATTAGCAGTCAAATAGCATGTGAAAGTCTCTGTAGTGTTTCAATAATCGCGACAGTTTTGAGTGTCGAAAGCGGATGCTGCAACGATCAAAGTAGAGACACTGCGCATAATGTACTAGTTATACATGGAGATACATGGGCGGACTGACCTTGAATATAATTTAACGTGCTTATAATGCAACATATCCATAAGAGAGACGCGTGTCTATAATATAACAAACCGTTTTGACTGCACACATCAATAATACAAGTTTCTTGCTGTCACGGTCAACCAATTGTTGCTGATTTGATTTATCAATTGCGCCGACGTTGAATAGTGAGATGCCAGAATGATATGCCGCTTACGCCGCCATGAAAGTGATAGACTCTGTGTACTAAATACCTTCAGTAACAAGTTTATATATTTTCTATGTCAAACAGAAACTCACATCACGCCAACATACGGAAGACCAAACGCCAACTCAAAGGAACAATCCAGTATACGTGAAATCACATACTGTACTATATATGGCAATTGCGCCAACGGGAATGGCGCATTTTAAAAGTGCCACGTAAAAGGGGTCCGTGCGTCCCGCCAATAAAACGGACGCGATTTTTCCCTTTCTTATACTTCTGGAAACGATGCGACCGTTTTACCTGAGTGCCTTGACATTTCTCTTGGGCCAAGCTAACCTAGCACAGGCCTTTTACGGCAGTCGGGATGCGGTCATTGAACTGACATCAAAGAACTTTAAACAAGAAGTGCTGGATTCCGACGTAAGCGAAGCTCCATTTGTCTAAATTCATAATTCAACAGCATGTTTAGTACCTTGCTGCAGTAGAATTTTATGCACCATGGTGTGGTCATTGTCAAAGGTATTTGGGTCAAGCATTGGCTGGGTAGAATCTTATTATTTGACAGACTGGCACCGGAATGGAAGAAAGCAGCCAAGAACTTGGAAGGCTTGATTACAGTGGGTGCTGTCAATTGCGATGACGACGCGAATAAACCGCTCTGTGGCCAATATGGTATCCAAGGTTTCCCTACCATCAAAGTCTTCCGTCCCGAGTATCGTGAAAATAAGAAAACAGGCACTCGTTCCAGAGTGGCCCCCACAGGTATTGTCACCGTTGCACTACCATTTTAAAGCTCATGCGCATCTTGCATGCAGATTATCAGGGCCCGCGTGATGCCAAAGCCATCGTCGACCATCTCTTGTCTCTTCAGCCCTCGAACGTGCGCTATGTGAAATCTGATCCTGCCAAGGCCAAGTCCAAGAAGAGTATTTCATTCGATGACTTTTTGCAGATAGATGTAAGACTATTCCTTGTTCTTAATCAGCCTATTGACACCGGTATAGAATGCCACACTGCCGAAAGCCCTTCTCTTTACCGACAAACCCACCACCTCAGCGCTTTACAAGTCACTTTCCGTCGAGTTTGGTCCGGATCGGATGCTGGTGGGTGAAGTCAAAAAGTACGAGAAGGACCTTGTCAGCCAGTTTGGTGTCCAGACCTTTCCTACCCTGTATGTCATTTCTCCCGAACATGGCCATATCGTCTATGACGGCAAAATGAAGCGTGAATCCTTGACTGGATTTTTTGAGGCGAATGCATTAAAGGGGACCAAAGGCAAGGACAAACAGGCCAAGAAGGAGACTAAGGCGGACCCCAAGGCAGCAACGAAACCAAAGGAGGAGTCCCGTCAAGGTAAGTCGTTGACTAATACTTCTTGGATCGACACTCAGGAAGCACATAGTGGTGGAGATTGCAAACAATGACGCGTTCAAGAAGCAATGTGATGGCAACAATTTGTGTGTGATTGCGATCGTATCCAACGATGAAAAAGAAGAGACGGTCGACATGCTCAAGCAGCTCAACACAGAGGCCTCGCCCCGCTACCGATTCGCCTGGACGACTGCATCCAAGGCATCACAAATGACCCAAAAGCTGGACCTGGCCCAGGATCTCCCGACCCTTTTCCTCGTCCAACCCACCAAGCAAGTGTTCCGCACCTATGTCGGTCCCTGGGAGACGAAGGGCATCTCCAATTGGCTCGAGCAAATCTCTACCGGACGCATGCAGGCCTGGCCTTACGAAGGCTCGCTCGAAATTACCGAGCGCGTGCGTGACGAGCTCTAAGACTACTCGATACCAATCTCATGAAAAAGCACACTTTTATAAGATCATGGCGAAAATGCTATAATAAATATATACTAACACAGACTCTCTTATGGCTTCACCTTGTCCTCTTCATTCCACTGCGTGTCAAAGACAAGCGCGTCAGCCAGCTTAGTGAAGACCTTGTCGTCTTCCTCAACTGCACCACGGATCTTATTGTTGGTCTCTTCCTTCCGCATGGCCTCGATCGCTTCGCGCGTCGGCGGCAAGCGCTCGTTTTCTTGATCCGACTGCTTGGCCTCTTCAAAAGATGTGATGGCTATATATACGTACAACACAAATGGAGAAAGACGAGTAAGTCATAACTATGTCAGCAACCTCATGCACATGTACCTGATTTGATACCCTCCGCTCCCAAAGCGAGTGTGCCCAAAGGTACCTTGCCCGTTGGTGATCTTGATTTGAGCTCCATGACCTGCTCCGAGTTTTCGCGCAAGACGGAAAAGACACGCGAGATTTTGCCCACTGCCAAAATCTTGTTCCGGATAATCATGCGGCGCTGCTCCATCTCGTCGTTTGGTCCAGTCTCTATCGGCCCATCCAGCGATCGGCGATGCTGCTCCTCAGCCAGTTCTTCTTGGCTGCAGATGTTCAGAATGGCGATCAGCATGTCGGTAACTATGTAGCTATTAATGAGCAAGACGCAAGCAGAGCATTGTACAAGACTGACTTTTCTCGCCAACAAAGGGCAAACTCCATGTAAAGACATCCATAAAGTTTGGCAACCAGTAAGGGTGCGGTGAGCTGTTGAATTGGCGAATGTTCATAACATTATTCTCGTATTTGAGGACGGCTGCCTTGTTGTTGTACACGTCCAGATAGTTGGGGGCCGAGAAGATGGTAATGACTGCCGGAAACGATGTCGTTCTTCCTCGCCGGTACATACGATATCTGTCATGGAGATGTGTGAGTTACTTGCCAATATTTTCTTACTTTTCCCAGTTACCCTGCATCTTGTGCTTCATGGCCTCGGATGACGGACAAGAGCCCGTTACGTTCGAGGAAATTGCACGCGGCGTTGTACCTAAAGTCAGCATGAGCGGGTGGCTAAGATCTGGATTCACTTGCGTGTAATAGTAAGAGCAGCCTCGGGCACTGTTATGAATGAAATTGGGGTGATCCCGTGATTGCTCTTGTCCAAAATCCTCAATTGGATCCGACCACAAGAGATCACAGAGCAAGCCACTCGTGGGTGGCTCGCAAAAGCGGTCGATCTAACAAAGATTATTACTTGCAAGACATTGTATCATTAAACATACTTTTTCAAGATCCTCCAAGGTGTGCAGATCGGGCGAAAGGCCGCCGTGAACGCAAAGGAATTGCCTGTTCATCAAGGCAGCTAAGGGCAAGGCGCAAAAGGAAGTCATGCAGGCGTCGTACACGCGCTCGGTGTACTTGTGCTCACCTTATGTTTTTTAAGTTAGCTTCGGACATACTATCCGGCCGATCCGATCCATGCTTACATTCAATTTTGAAGGTAAAATAGTCCGTCAAATGCCGGCACTCATGGTTTCCACGCAATAAATGCAACGTCTTTGGGTACCAGAGCTTAAGCGCATAAAGGTAAAGCACGCACTGTTTGAAATAAATGAGCATATGTCAACCGCTATAAACACAGCCCCCTCCCTCCATACGTCTACCTGCCTCGATCGAAAAATAGCCACGATCCACATAGTCACCAAGGAAGAGATAGTTTGTGTTGGCTGGATCACCTCCGATTTCGAATAGCTTCATCAAGTCATAGTACTGGCCGTGGATATCGCCGCACACTGTCCATCAGAAAATAAGGTTCATGTTTCAGACAAACACAGGCGTGATTTCGGGTGACCCCTATCCATAACGGACCTGTGATGGGCGCTGAGACTTCTAACATATTCGGTTCTTCGAGCAATACATTTGCAGTCATAGCCAGTATGGCCAACGCTTGGTCTTCTGTGAGTCGACCTTCGCGATAAAAATGATCACGGAGCACATTAAGATCGGGCAGATCGGGCCGTTCTGCGCTATAGAATTGCTCATCTGTCAACGTATGGACAGCCGGTGCAGCGACATCTAGAGACAAGAAAGCCAAGAGAAAGTTAAAGTATGAAGCAGTCAGATGGAATAGTGCCCACCTTTTACGACGCGTTCTTTGGTGGTGACGACGGTGCCGTCCTCCAGAGTCAAACGAGAAAAGTCGATACGGGGTGCATCCTCGTTAGACTTGATACGCAGGCGACGCACCACTGGGCTTTCTGCGCGTTTGAGGGAGGCTGGGTCGGTCATGCAAAAGGGAAAATAAAAGAGAAGAAAAAAAAAGGAAAAGAACAGAGAGTAAGAAAGTTAAAAGAGAGAGAAATAGAAACGCAAGACGTCTCCTGACACACCGATACGTTGATCTGATCACACGCGGTTGAAATAAAGTCCGATGTTGATGTCTGTTTCTATGCATGTTTTTAGCATAGAGTGTACGCGATCACATTTTGGTCACCTTTCTTACTTTTGTATAAACAACACTAGTATTATTTGATTATAAGCGCATACATAGTCTATAGCTGTAGTATTTCTTCTGTGATATGGGAATTATCTGTTAAAAAAATCATCCCGTTGCGCTCTAGCTCCTCAGGCAGGCATGGTGGATTAATCACTATACGATGTCGTGTATACGTATAAGAAACAAAACTGCTTGAGCTCGTCGTTTCATATATTACGCTACTATTATAGAAATGATACCTTGTGTTTGAGCATCTCGCATTCAATGGGCTGATGCCCAGTAGGAAACGGGAGAAAATGAGGTCGTCAGTATTATAATTGCTACCACCTGTCCTTCCACGATTGAGGCATGCTAGAGCTATGCATCTTGCCCTTCTTTTTACTCTTGGCTGTCGGCCGCCCTCGCAAGGCACGATATATCAAAGCAGTGATGCTGTCTATGCCATATATATGGATGTATGGCGCGTTTGCAACTGATGATTGAACATGTTGCTTGAGCAGTGGCGCGAAAGATTTAGCATCGAGTTGATGAAATTTCCAATATGAAGACTGTTTCATTTAGCAATACATTAGCTTGATTGATTTAACGCAATATATGACTCTGATGAATGTGTATCCGATAAGTATCTCAGTATCAGGGCATATGACTCAGCAGGTGTTTGTTTTTATGATATAATGAGGTTGCAGTAGCTCCTGTTAAGGACTGAAATGTCTAGAGGTTTTTTCTTTTCATCAAGAAGAGCATCAAAATGAATGACCGTAGACAAATCAAAAAGAGTTTCGTATGGGATGGGTGCTCGCTACGCAAATTATGGCTGGACTTGAAATACCTATACAGCTCCTATCTGCTTTTACTGAATTATATACACTTTTCGACGACGGGTGCGTATAGAAAGAAAGTGTACGTGATTTGGGTACCAGGTTAGTAATATGTTAGTTAGAAATAAAAGAACGCGCGGCTGTCAATCTGCTATATGTATACTACAGAGGGCTCTGTTAATTAATAGTGACCTTGTGCTCACACACCGGGGTATATATGGCACCATTTTCTTCCAGCACGTTTAAACCACAATACAATGCATTTGCTGAGTTTGAGTTTGAACACATGAGTAAGAAGCGACATCCATGCACCGCTGAGCGAAAGCGCTTGTACTTCAAAGACCTAAAACCTATCACTTGGTCTATGTGAAAGGGTCAAAGCGTTATCTGTCAGGAGGACGGGGTTCGGGCAAATGATCGGCTTCGACAAGCAAGACCCGAAAAATATCACGGTGAATGGTAAATAAGTAGCGTGCAACGCCGGGTGGTCTCTTTATTGCGGAGTCAACTGATATTACTGCTTCGGCCGGAACATCCCCGGTACCTCCGGTATCTATACCGATGACCAGGTCGCTGACTGGAAAATAGTGACGGATGCGGTGGACACTAAGGCAGGTGTTATATTTTTGCCGATTCGGCATGCTGGCCGTATGACGATAGCAGTGTGCTGTCGGGCAACAAACTGCCGGCAGCACCTTCAGCTGTGGCCATCCCGCGCTTTAATATCTTTCTTGACAAAAACCATGAGGTCCCGCGCGTTGGAGTGGACGAGATCCAAGGAATTGTTCAAGATTTTGCTAGGGCAGCCAAACGCGCAAACGAGGCTGGTTTTGATGGTGTCGAAATCCATGGTGCCAACGGCTATACGAAGTAATAATTCAAATATCACCATTAAACGTTCATACGTAATATCTCGTCTATAGCCTCTCGATGGATCAGTTAATCAACACTTCACCCAATAAGCGTACTGATGTTTATGCTGTATCGATTGAGAACCGTACCCGCCTCGCACACGAAATCCTCGATGCGGTCAGCGCAGCTATAGGCAAGGAACGCACAGCTATCCGCTTATCGCCATGGTCGGGCGCGAATGACGTGGAAGATGAGACGCCTTACGCAATCTGGGCCTACCTGACCAAACAGCTCCAGACAAAGCACCCCAAGCTGGCCTACCTTCATTTTACCGAACCACACGACGACATGCTTCCCAAGGCGGACGCCGAGGTGCGCCTCCACCTCTCACTTGATCCTTTCCGCGCGATCTGGAAGGTACTTTTATCTCTTCCGGTGGCTACACGACGAACCCAAAACTGGCCAAGGAGGCGGCCGACCGAGCGGGCAACCTAATTGCCTTTGAACGCACGTATATCGCCAACCCGGACTTAGTGCAGCGTCTCAAGGATGAGTGGTCGCTGAAGAAATATAATCGTGACCTGTTCTACACGACTGGTCCTGAAGGCTACATTAACTACAAGACATACGCTCCCGATACTGAACCTGTTCAAGCTTAGTTTTATGATGTAGACAAATAGAGTATATACCTCAGCAATAGACAAGCAACTTAATATATACAGTATGTACTTTATAATATCTTCTGCAGTAGATTTATGCGGGGGGCTGAGCCACATCTCTCCACACAAATGCGTCCACGGTCAGATAACAGAAAAATTCCTTGCTTCCTTCCTTTACCCCGCAATTCTCAATGTCAAGCATTACCATTCCCTCGGCCTGCGATTTTCACTTGCATCTTCGTCAAGATGAAATGATGAAAATGGTCACTCCCAAGGTCGTCGAAGGTGGTGTCTCCTTGGCTTATATCATGGTAGATACACTCCCAAACAGATTGTTGTCATGTAGCTAAGTTAACCTTTTGACGTCGGCAGCCCAACACCGTTCCTCCCATCAAGACGACCGAGCAGGCCTTGCAGTATAAGCAGGAGCTGCAAGCCCTGGCGCCCGAAGTGACTTTCTACATGACGCTGTATCTGTCGCCTGAGCTGACTGTAGAAGAAATCCGCAAGGCTAGCAAGGCCGGCGTTGCTGGTAAGTAGCACTACATTAGCACTACATCGACTGTGATGTATCTCATGCGTTCGCCAGGTGTCAAATCTTATCCCCGTGGCGTGACGACCAACAGTGACTCTGGCATTGAATCTTACGAGATCTACTATCCTATCTTCCAGGCCATGGAGGAAGAGGGTATGGTCCTGAACTTGCACGGCGAGATCCCAAGCGACCCCACCAACGATGTGTGCGTCATGAATGCCGAAGAGCGCTTCCTGCCCCAGCTCGAAAAAATTCATCACGCCTTCCCCAAGCTCAAGATTGTCCTCGAGCATGCCACGACCGCACGCGCGGTCGAGACTGTGAAGCGTTGTGGTGATACGGTCGGCTGCACCATCACTGTGCACCATCTTCAGCTCATCGTCGACGACTGGGCCGGCCAGCCTCACCATTTCTGCAAGCCCGTCGCCAAGTTCCCTCACGACCGCAAGGCCCTGCGTGACGTCGTTGCCTCGGCTCATCCTCGCTTCTTCCTCGGTACTGACTCTGCCCCGCACCCACGCCACACCAAGGAGAATGCCAAATCTTGCGCAGGTGTATTCACGACCCCGATGGTCCTGCCCTACCTCGCCAAGATTTTCGAGGAGATTGGCTGCCTCGACAAACTCGAGAACTTCGCTTGTCACTTTGGCCGCAAGTTCTATGGCCTGTCCCAAAAGGAAGGCTTCCAGGACCGCACCGTGACATTGGTCAAGGAGAACAATGTGGTGGTGCCTGAAGAATACCCCATCTCGGCTACGAATGCTGACGCCGGCGTCGTCGTTCCCTTCCTGACGGGCAAGGATCTTGGCTGGAAGATCGCCCAGAACTTTTGTTAAATAGTAAATATCTAGTAGTAATACTAGTAATAGAGGAAAAAAAATAGAAAAACCAAGATGGAAGTACCTTGTAATAACACTAAAAAAAGTTCTTGTTTTGCATTTTTTTAAGTAAGCGTGCATGTATTTACAGTAAAAGAGTGCGCTTTTTCTTAGTAGGTGAACCTAAACAGTCGACGTCGACTTCATCTTGATGGCCAATCTCCCCACTGGGTTCCTTGTCATGGCGATAATATTTCATGAATGCATCTCTATCCTGACTAAACCGTTTCTGGTCGATGCTGTTGCGCACTGCTACCATAAAGCGCTCCAGTTGGTGTACGTTGTGACTAGTTTCGATCTATATTAATAAAAACGCCAAGACAGCGGTATGAGCTTACATCATGAGTAATAAGGGTCCCAGCATTTCGTGCGCGTTCAGCAAATGATGGATGTAGGCCTTTGAAAACGGAGTCGAACACGTGTAACACTTGCAGGCAGAATCAACGGGCTCGAATTGATGGGCCATTCCGGTATCCCAGAGGTTCAGCGTTTTGTCTTGTGGTTCCTCTTCTGATGGGGTCTTTTCTGTGCCAAACTCGAATTGAATAGCGCGGCCCCGCTCCGTCATCTTGTATGCATAGCTCGCATCAAAGAGATCAATGCCGTGAGCAATACCCGCTAGGATTTTCTCTGTATATTCCAAAAAATAGGATATTAATGAGCCGGTCATCTATTTAAAGTAACGGGAAATGAAAATTCCACGCACCTGGAGTGGACAAACCATATGCCATACGGGGTTTTTCCGCAGGAAGGTGGTCCATCGAGTATTGCAGAAACTCGAACTGATCTTGGGCGGGGAGCTCGAATGCATTTAGAACAAAACCTTGCACCTCGCGCTCTGCAGCGGACTTTGCTGAGCGTTCACGCTCCTCCTTGTTATTGAAACCGACGACGGGAGCAAAAAGTGGTATATCAAGTTCCTACACAGAACATTCGAAAGTCAGAGTGAGATCAAGGTTCAGCCGGATCTGCTTTAAGGGGGGGAGGGGGAGTGCAGAATATCAAATGAGGAGTTAGTAGGTACCTTGCATGTGCTTAAACAGGTATCAAGCCAACGGAGGGTACGATCGACTGCCTTTGTGATACGCTTCAGTTTAACCTGCTCTTTGGCAGCAATGACATCGGCAGGCGAGGCGCACCAGTCCGGCCTAAAGCTGGCCATGGCTTCACACCATAGCTCGGGCGTCACGCGCCGCACGCCACCATACGTTTCTACGCAGACAAACTTTTCGGTATTGGGTGCAACAGGGTCGAATTTCACCGGGTCCTTGACGTCGCAGAACAGCAGCTGATCTTTCTGGTTCAGGAACTGGTGAAGCCCGTGTGGATATTTAAAGGAAGATGGCTGTTTCTGCTCCACACTTCATATTCGTTAGTTCAGTTTTTCAGAAGACTGCCTCCTTACAAGTGCTCGAGGGACACCTGCAGAGCGTTGATCGGCAATCCTTTGAGATTGTCTGCAACGAGATGGGGCACCGATCCTCGGATGGTATGCGTCAGACATGCAGGAGTTTGAATAGTCTTCTGCCTTGATACAAAATTAAGAGAGCCACGTCGTATGGCCGAAGACTCGGTTGCCTGGAGTGTAAACTGCATTCTCTGCATGTCAGTTTTACAGCACTTCGCAAGTTGAACTGGTCAGTGCGGTGCCGCGCTACGATTAATGTGGCTTGGATTTCTCTAGGCGACTGTACCTTTTGCATCGTCTGAAACAGACCTAACCAGGCCCTTTCAACTAATCTCTAGTCTTGGCCAGGTATCCTTGACACGGCCTGAATAAAATACATGCTATTTTGAAACTCTGTACACTCATTCCGACTTCACCGCACCAAAGTACGGTCTTGATATTATTAATACTGCACCCATTCAGCCAGGACGCTACCTATACTATAAGGCATACCCTCCCCGCCATTGAATTCAGCTCTAATGCTCGTTTTGACTACTTTTCTGTAGCCAAGAAACGCCATAACATCAAATGTGCGCAACTTGTGACTTTTGACGGTAGGCAATATGGATATGAATCGTGGTATGCTCGCTATCGAGGAGAGGCCAAGCCGCTAAGAAGGATACGGAAAGGCACGTGTTAGTTGCACAAGAAATCAACACAGAACATTTCATATTTAGACAGTCAGAAAGAGCGTGTTCGAGAAATAAACTTTGTATGTACATTGATTTTATTTGACATTGATCTGTTTACACAGAATGGTGTTATAATGCGTCTGTTTGTTTTCTATTTACACCTGAAGAAAAAAGAAGGAAAAGAAGGAAGGAAGGAAGTTAGCGGGCAATGGATGGCTGACGGCTATGGCGTCGGCGACGCAGCGTGCCATTTGCCACCTTTTCTTGGCGAGAGACACGGCGAGAGCGCATCGTGGGGTGCCTGTTTCGATACGCATCGACCGCGCGCTGGATCAGGCCCCGTTTGCCTTCAAGCACATCGCGATTGAGCCAGGCAATTTTCCATCCAAGGTCGTTGCAGCTTGTTTCATAAGCCCAACGGTTGCCGTCATAATGCTCCCGTGTGCAATGGGCTCGTGGATAAATCTTTCAAATATAGTTAGCCTTGTGTTCCTTCTAATTTACGAACAACATACAGCATTTAGGCGACAAAAGTCGTCAGAGATTTCACCGGCTGGAATAGACTCAATATCCGTTCGCACTGTGTACTGTCGTACAAGGCGATCCTGGGAGTACAGAAAAGTGATGTACTCGATCCCGTTGCGCGTCTCACACACTGGATCGTGGGCACTCAATGATACAACAGACGCCACTGACGTATGAGAACGCCGGCGTGGCATACGGAGCAGATCATCGCCGGTGGACTTGCGCCGCTCCTGCATGGTATGAGCCGATAAAGAGGGCTGCAAACTGGGCCGCTGTCGAAGCGGGGTCAAAGGCAATGGAGCAAGCGACGGTCGAAGCGTTTGCTGCGGCTGCGGCTGCTGTTGTAGATGCTGTTGTAGATGATGTGGTTGCTGTGGCGGGGGCAGGAAAGGCAACGGCAGACCAGCCGGTATGTCCTCTGGAATAGAAGGTGTCGCGTAAGGCGAATGGATAGGAGTACTGCTCGGACTGTAACTGTTGTCGCTGTGGTTATTGGGCGCGAGGAGAGATGGGTCGCGATCATTATTGTTACTGCTTTGTTGCTGTTCTTGGCCTGCCAGATCAAGGTCGCACACAGCTTGCATGATGGATGCCTGATCAAACTGAGGGTTTGGCCACGAGTGTCTTGCCGAAGCGAACGACAACGGGTCCAGAGGATGCGTGTTTGGCTCGGCTTCGGGGAGGCCCAAGCCAAGATTCGCAATGAGTTCGAGTGGGTCATTGCTCAAGAGATCACTCGGTTTTACGCCCGTGGAAGGCAGTGCGGTCCCGGTCGCACTAAAAGTCCCAATGTTGTTGTTGTTGCTGCTGCCGGCTTGCACAGAAGTCGCGGACCATAGTCCGTTCATATAGTCCGGTAGGTTATTATTAGAAATCGCCTGTACATCATCGTGCGCCTGCTGATGTGGTTGCTGGTATTCTAGTCCCGCAATACCCTTTCCTCCTACTGCTGCTACAGTTGCTGCTCCTCCGCGTTCCGCCACTGACATCGATGTTGTACTGCGTTCGTCCATTTATGTTTGTTTGTTTCTTTTTCCTAAGTATAGAAACCAAAATAAAGAGAGAGAAGACAGAATGTGCTGATGGGAAATATCGAAAGCCACCCCATCGCTGTCCTTCAATATACGAGACATCGTCTCTCAAACCATAAACCAAGCCAATCCAAAAGATTCGCTTCAAACAGCGACCTCCGATATACTCAAATTGTCAGCGTGCATGTGTGCCATCAACTCATTGCCTAGTTATATCATCAAATCTCATATTTTCCCGTGTCTAGAGTTCACCATCGTCGTATACAGAAAAATTTCCATCTAATTAGCTTTTTTTTTTTTTGGCTGCGCGACGCCATCAATTCACTATTTGTTACATGCATTGTAGACGATTGATACAGAGCACAAAAAAGTACGCGCATTCAACGCCTAAAGGTCCAAAACAAACAATGGCTTAAGATGATACGCAATTGAGTATATGAATACGGGATCTACAGGTTGACAAAGTAATTCTTGGCAACGTTGGGTGCCGATCAGTGTATGACCGGAAGCATACGCAAGCAAGGGAGATGGATTCAAGTCAAAATTCTCTATTTGTGGAAAAAAGCGACATGCAAAGGGTGATACAAGCCAAGCTAAGTATAGACAATTTGTTCAGAAAGGGAAAAAAATGGAAGCACTCCGCGCTAAAAAGGGCGCAATGAGAGTGCCAAGGGTCGCACAAAGTAATGGTGTGCGGAAATGGATGTTAATCCAGTCTTGCTTGCGCGAAAATACTTTCCCGTCAATTATCGACACATAAAAGGCCAGGGCACTATTCGTCATACCCCCAACCGCCTTATCCTTTCTTCTTTTTTTCTCTACGTTCCTTCCTATGTACCTCAAGCCCATCGCCATCTCGTTTGCGCTGGCTCAGACGGCGAGCATTTTTGCTGAGGCCGCCGAGTACTGGCAAAACTTCAACAGCTCCGTCAACCCTCTGAACATCACCATTCCTGATATCACCCAGACTTCCTCGTATGATCAGACTACTGAGTGCACCTACTATCAGCCCGAGACGTTCAGCTACGTCGCCAGCGAATGGCCCACCATCTGGCAGACCGCCACCACCAATGGCATGAACGAGACCAAGGAATTCCAGGACCTGTACAACTCGCTTGACTGGTCCTCGGCTCCCAACATCTCTGTCCGTACCTTGAATGCCGACAACTCGCTCAACTTCAATGGCTACGACGAGACAGCCGATCCCGACTGCTGGTGGTCTGCCTCGACCTGCACTCAGCCCAAGCACCCCAACATCAACGCTGATATCTCGGCCTGCCCTGAGCCCGAGACCTGGGGTCTCACCTATGATGACGGCCCGAACTGCTCGCACAATGCCTTCTATGACTTCCTTCAGCAAGAGAAGCTGCACGCGACCATGTTCTACATTGGTTCCAACGTCATTGACTGGCCCTATGGTGCTATGCGTGGTCTGAAGGATGGCCATCACATCGCCGACCACACCTGGTCGCATCAATTGATGACCACCCTGACCAACCAGGAAGTCCTTGCCGAGGTAATTTTTTTAAATTAGCCCTATCATGTCTTTGTCTCACACGCGCTCGCGCAGTTTTACTATACTCAGAAGGCCATCAAGATGGTGACGGGTGTTACTCCCCGCTACTGGCGTCCTGTAAGTTCGCTTTGTCCTGCCTTATCACTCCTGATCTGTATCTCGCACTTACCATTGCCTCCTTGATATTTAGGCTTTCGGTGATGTTGATGACCGTGTCCGTTGGATCGCCTCGCAGCTGAACTTGACCACCATCCTCTGGAACCTCGACACCAACGACTGGTCTGCCGGTACCTCCGAAACCGTTCAGCAGGTCCAGGCGGCTTATGATGACTATATCGAGATGGGCTCCAACGGCACTTTTGCTAACAGTGGTAACATTGTCCTGACTCACGAAATTGACAATACCACCATGCAGCTTGCTGTCCAGAACCTGCCCAACATCACCTCGCACTACAAGTACGTCCTTGACGTCGCTACCTGCATGAACATCACCTATCCCTACATGGAGACCGAGATCGCCTTCGAGCCCTTCATTGATGCCATCAAGAACAACCAGACTGGTGACCTACCCGCTTCCTCCGTCGTTGGCTCTAGCAGCGGCGGTGCCGTCACGGCCACTGGCGCTGCTGTCTCTCAAGCTACGGTTGGATCCTCGGGCTCTGGCTCGTCGAGCGCTACTGCTCCGGCTCACGTTTCGATGGGTCATCTCGCTGCCGCTGGTTTCGTGGCCGTTGCCGCCATCTTTTTCTAGACGAACTTCCCCCCTTAACACCCTATCAATGAGTGTATGTGCGCTTCAATATGCAGCCGTCCACTGTATCCCCCCTTTATTTTTCGACCTTGTATCTGTATGATGTTATTATAGATTCGCTTTTGCCTGATTTTCTAAGACAAACAAAAAGTGAATCTGGTTTCCATCCCTTCTAAAATCTAGTCGTTCTTTGCTTTTCAACATTGTCATTTCTATTGTGTCGTAATAAGACATATTACACGATCGCGTCTTTTATTTTCTCGATCCGTCGTCGAGGGCAGGTCTCTTTCCCCTCCCCCCTCCGGCCCCCAGCCGATTGGCTTAACTTGGCAGGTGATCTGGTGGACGTCGGGAATACTGCGGGCAATTTACTACTATTTGTTTTATTTTTATTTTTCGCCTGGTCTTGGCATGACGCCACTGGCAAAACATACCCGCGCGGCCGGGCAGCATTGCCTGCATATAGCCGTGTTTTCGTTATTGCTAAAATAGTATATTGAATGCTTCGACGTGTAAAATGTCATTGAGCATGGTAGTAACAGAATGCTATTGATGACAAGCATATATTCGTCCATGGGCAAAATGATGCGATATTCTTAGCTTGGATAGGTATCATGATTATACAAACACACCAAACAAGGCGGCCTCAGAAACCGTTTGTTTGAAGCTGATACATCATGTGCCTTATCGGGCGCAAGTCGGTCCCACCCAAAGCAATGGCTTGCACTGCTGATACCTAGTTTTACCTTCTTGCCTGATTGGCTTATTTATAAGGCGCCCGCTCTACTGAAGATGGTGAATATATTATAGCGATAAAAAACTGGTGCCATTTCTTCCGTGTGCTCTACGAGTGGAAACATGAATACTTTAATATTTATTTAGTGTGATTACGTATGCTCGTTGAAGCCAAGAAAGGAAGCACGAAATAATGAGCGAGGTGTGATTGTACACGCCCACATCACACTCGTAGAAACATGTGTAAGACAGCACTTAGTTGCGATCGTAAGCTCGACTTTTCTGCGCATTTCACTTTAAAGGATAAGGGTATATCTCGGGTCTACTGGATATCAAGCACAACATGGTTATGGTTACTCCCTGTTCCATAGCTAATTCTTCCCTGAAGCACGTTTGCCAACAAGATACAAGTGTTTTCAATAAGACCAATGAGGCCTATTCAAAGCAGCACATGACCCCTCCTTCGTGAGTGTTGTGTAACAAGTCAAATCATCGTATCACCCGTCAAGATTCATGTAAAATAGATAATTTAAATAATACATTATGATATGATAATTTACGCTCTCAGGATATGTCCCGCATCACGTCAGCGAGTATCATAGATATGCAAATATCTACTTTATAACTTATCAAAGGTCCACAACCCAAGAAACATGAACAGTCGCAGGTAGCACACGATTATCATTTCATTCTTTCTTTCGAAGGCCTTCCTTATTTCATCTTCACTGAATGCCTTCTACGAAGACATCTTAGAAGAACAGGGCAGAAATACTCTATGGAATACTGAAAATGGTTGTATATAGATGCTGATACTTTACTGCTGTGCAGCGCAGCCTTTGTCACTGTCCTTTGCTTTAGGCCGAGTAGGACTTCGTGGTAAAAAAAAATAAGGAAGTAAGAAGGCCTCATAGGCGCGCCTGTCACGTCGGTTGACTTACGTTGCGAACAATGGATTGCCTGAACTTTGGTCAGAGAAGATTCCAATGTTCTGTAGGTGTGCGCGCCAGACTCCGAATGCCTTCAAAAATATTTTATCGCCCTATAACTGTCTCTTATCAAAGCTCTAGAAAGACCTTTAACTCTCTGTTTGTTTTAAGAAAGGCCATACAGCGACATCTTCTGCTACATTATCAGATGAACTTTGCGATAAATACACAGAAAATGAAGAGGATTTTACTAAAAATAGGGACTTCCGTGCCATCATCGATAATTATATATATGATTTCTATATATGCCTTATCAACATTATACTTGGCATAAACAAAGTAGTTTCGGATGACACATCATATCGAAGGTACACATATGTATCCGCATTGACATTTACTATGTAGATGGGGAGCTGGGTAGGGGGAGGGGGGCAACAAGCAAAGGATCTCTTTGTATCCAGTGAGTGCTGGCGCTTTCCGCATCTTGACGTCTGGCTCAGAAATGTCCTCCATTATAATGTCGGGGTCTGTCATACCCTCCATAGTAATATCATCGTCCCAGTCATTAAACTGCTTGACGCTGGCTTTATGGGAAGGACGAGGACTAGCACGCGGTATGGTGCACGGTTTCCAGAAGGGGCAGATGCCAGAGAGGGACGAGGCTGAACAGCGGTGAAATACGTAGGCAAAGCCTGGGCTGCGAATCAAGGTGGGATGCAATCGAGCAGCAGCGGAAGACCAAGGCAACTTGCGAACTGCGAGGTAAAGTGGCGAGAGAGACGCAGCAGAATTGTAAGACCAAGCTTAAGTGCAAGCGGCGGGACCAGATGTAGGTGGGCGGTTCTGGTGTGGCATTAGAGGCAGTGGAAGTAGATATGGCGCGCATTAAAGAAATAGGTGAAATAAGAAGAGAGAGCAAGCGATGAGAAGCTGTCAGACTCATTTTTATATCCGTTGATTAATTTTAGACGGCCGAATTTTCATCTCTCATTATCCTTGAGGAAAAATGACTTTGTCATAAGAAAACAATAGGGCGATTGCTTAACGCAGTGCCTGAAATGATGGTAATCAGTTGGCAAAGGTGCTTTTCTTTATTCCATTTAAGAGTGGCGTGCAAACACATTCACGGCAGTGGATATCTTAAATTAAAACAACGTGTAAGTGTGTCTCAGTGTCAACGGCGAGTATGAATTTCGAGAAAAAGAAAAGAAGCATTTTATACATGATCAGAAAGTAAGGTTCGGTGGATGCTAATTTATCGTCCCGGACGATGATGAGGACGAGAGCTGAATAAATTTACGAGATCAAGCGTGTGACGTCTGGTGCAATGATTACCCAACATTGGTATGAAGTGTTTATAAGGATTGATGGTCGTCGACTGCCAGCTTGATTTTTGTTTCGTTTTGAAAACGCTGTGCCGCAGTGTCATCTTTCTAAACGCGTCCTCTGTTCTGCTCTATTCTGTTGCATGATTTTCGTGTGACATACGTCATCAAGCGCTTTGTATAAATCCATGGAGATCTGTATAGTCAATAATATCATGTCCCGTATTTCTAATTATGATTAGACTAGCACCTTGGCCTTTAAACAATATATTTTG
>VAFG01000307.1:247082-275638 GCA_013461545.1 Syncephalastrum contaminatum | reverse complement strand
AAAGCTATGAAATGACATCGAAGCGGGATGTTTGGACTATGTAGACGCATTCAATACCGATAGTCTGGTGTCAAAGGAAAGGAGGGCGTTTGCCGTTTCGTGCGTCGCCTGGAAAGAACCTGACACTCCAACCATCGGGTCGGGTCACCGGCGCTTTGATTCAATACTACGTACGCATGGCATGTCTTGTCCCGTATTTTAAGAGCACTGCTCAAAGAATATACTTTCTATATTTCTAAATGACGGCACACCTTTCAAGCATTGTATGCGAAATAAGCCTGGAAATTCTCTTTTTACATACGTATGTTCTGTGCAAAAGCTACATATAGTCTGGCATCTATGCACTCGCAGCAGTCTAAATATTGGGGGGGGGGAAAGAGACATCACACACCGTCTCCGTTACCTCTCTTCCCAACTCTTCCCAGTTATTTGCTGCTTTAATGCTCAAGCGCTCAAAGTCTTACTCAAAGCATGAAGATCTCGCATAATCAAACTGAGGCAAGAACAAAGACTCGATCCCTGCCTTTCATGAAGCGCAAGAGTACATAACCTGAACCTTGAATTCCTCAAGCACTATGCCGCTTTGCCGCTCTGGCACCTCTCTCTCCCTACTTTCTCTCTCGCGGAAATCATTTACTAAACCCTGTGGTTATAAGTGTACATAGGTAAACGCGTCGAAAGCAAGCAATTGCGGCTTTACGGTTTGTGTAAAAGTCAGGTTTATGCCTTCGTTCAGCTAAACCATGTAGGAACACCGGAACCACCGAAACTCCACGAACCCAAGGAGCAGACTGATTTCTTCCTGGTAATTTATGTCTTCCTTTTTCTTCTTTCCCTGGCTTCCCCTTTTAAATGCGAAGCTGACCTGGTAGCGACGCGCAAGGTTAGCTGTAAAATAGAATACATCTTGCGTGAATTAGAGCCTTTTTAATCTCCTTGTGTTTTGCTATATATCATCTTATAAACAACAGGACCGAACAAGTTGCTCGGCTTTACTTCTTTTGTCTAATACCGGCGGCTAATTAGCATGCTGTAAAAATAGCCTAAGAAGTAGATTTGCTATTGCTCGTATGTAACATCATTATATTACAAGCGAGAATGTATGTGAGCATTGAAGTATCGGGTAGGACGGCCGCGGTGGTTTGTGGTGTGGTGTACTTCATCGTCTGAATTACGAAAGATACTAAAACAGGCTACGTTTACAGCTCCCATTTTTATTAGCTTGATATGCTCTCACCAAATTTACTGAGTGCAGTATTAAGTGACTCTTTATTGGATACGCATTGGAGGACGAATTGCGTGAGATCAAGAGTGCAGAGTGCTCGTGGCAACTATTTCGTGGGAGACGAGTCTATGTGGTGATCAAAGTAACAAGAACGGAACATAATGTTTTCAGCAAACAACGCTTTTCGGCAAAGTCGTCACCATTGCATTTCAAGAGGATGCGGCGTATAGAAAATGTAAAGTCTTTATTCAATTATTTTTCGCTGACCATGGTTGTGTGTACCTTTGAATTGCCTAATGGGGTAAAAGGGAACTAAATACTTTCGCTAGAAGGTTACCTTTTGAAGTTCAATTACACTGCTGGATGGACAAGCGGTTCATATACACGTAAGTGGTCTTCCTGTAAGAGGGTGTACGCTTCCTATGAATGTTCGTAAAGCAAGTACCAATATGCTGTGCATCAATGCGAACTATCATCAACACTGACTACATATCTAAGATATATCTTTTGCCTCTGACTGGGAAGTATGAAATTTAACCAAGATTTGCACAGCATAAAAGCATTACAATAACTGGAGATACTGACCCGTAGTAAGTGCGTCATATATTGTGGTGCAAAGGCACCAAAAATACTACATATGTATCTTCCATGATGCAAAGCACGGTTATAAACAATTCCATATAAGTAAAACTGATACGTAATGCACCCATCAAAAGTTCCGCCAAATAAAGTAGCATTACCTTCTTTGGTAAAATTTCTTCACCGAAAGTATCACTAACCTTGCCATTTGTCCAGTGAAACGGTGGATATAGGTACATGATTAGTATCTTACTATTCAAAAAGGCGCGTACTGGATATGGTTATGGCACGCACATTATGCTGCATCCGCCAAAGGCTTCTGTTTTCGTTTAAATGTCTCGGGCGACCTTTAAAATCGATTTATGGTTCGGGGATTCACTATTTTCTAATAAATACGGTACAGATTTATTAAGTTAAGCATGGCTGACGCTTATCTCGTACGTCATCAGATGTACGCGCTCTGAGCGAGGGCGGAATTTTCTGCAAATGACTTCATCTCACTTTCAGGGCCTATTTGTTACCTTCTCATTTGAATGCAATTGACCCTCGCCCAGTTTGTTACAAGAAAGGCAAACACGCGTTCATGCGTGGTCATCTCTCGTCTTCGGTCATGTATGCAGGCGTTGCTGGATCGATACAAATGGGACACTGGTTGTTCGTTTCAGCCAGAACACACTTGTATGGAAATTAGAGTTTGAACTTTGTATCATATGCTAGGGAGGACAAGGCCAGCCGTTCATATGATCGGCAAAGCGCGCCTCGGAATCATCGTTTTAGGCGATTAGTGGTAGAGCTCCCCTTTTTCTTTTGTTTGTCACGTTTTCTGCATGATTATGCAGTCTGAGAGTGAGGTGATGCATTGGTCGATGTTTGCCTACCATTATCTCGAACTGGATATACAGATTTTGGTTGGCCCGTGTGTGTTAAATGCTTTATGAACAGTGATATGTGGGTCGATTTATTCATACAAGGTCGCATCATTTTCGCTGACAGGGTTTACGAGCGTATCCTGACCGGACTCTCATTGATACTATGCACGTGATATACCATACATAAACATACAGTAGTGTGATACGACCGACAAGAAGTGCTCGGTATATACAATCATGGTAAGCTCCGCTTAAATGCGGGTTGTCTGGGAATACAACACTGTCGTGCACCGCAAGAAGCCCAGTCAGGGGGAAGCGCGTGTAATGGACACAGCAAGCAAAAAGAAAGGCGACAACGAGAGACGGAGAAAGAGAGAGAGAGCGAGAGAGAGCGAGAGAGAGAGAGAGAAACAGTCGGTAAATGAGAGGGTATGATGGGCCAATTGCGAATATGCGAAAGAGACAAAAAACAAGACGATTGGTTGTTGCTGCTGTCGTTGTGATCGTGTTTGTGTAAGTGTGTGATGGTTTATAGCTTGCTAATCATTTCTCGGCGGATAGACAGGAGAAGGCTCGACTACTTCGTAAGGGTCCTCCTCTGCTTTGGATGGTATTGTAGTGGAGGAAGGAATGGGTGAGACAGTTTCATCGCGGTTGCTCGCATTGCTGGACGTGCTGCTGGTGCTAGCGTTGGCTGCGGAGGGGTATGCCCGAGGTGGCCGCTTGTTAGCACTACCCATAATCTCCAGGTTGGTCAACTTCTTTTGAGCTGCAGCTGCCACGCCTGCAGCTGTGCGTTGCTGCATGACGCCAAATTTTTGCCACACGTAGTTGATGCAGTTCTCTGTGCCAGGCAAATCCTGGATCATCTTGGCGATTGTGGCATGGGTGAAGCCATAATAGTCCGGGCCAGAAGCTACACAAGAGAAAGGAAATCAAGGTTGTAAGATTTGGGGGACACGAGGGGTCGCAGTCATTCATTCGTGATTATAGACTTACCGGAATTGGAATGGTCCCGGTTGCGGATCTCATTGGCACGCTTCACAATAGCTGTCCAAACACCGGTTGCCGAATTGGCAATGATGGGTTGGTCAGGGCAGTCATCAGCGACGACGCGGAACTACAAGCAGCGGAATGAGATACAGCATACAAAGTGAAGGAAACTTACTCTGGGTCCCTGTTCGCCGTTTTCTTCCACGGAGCAGGTGTAAACAGTGTTGACGTTGGGGTTGACCATGCTCAGATATGTTCTAGAAAAGGATAAGTGGGAGTGTTCCAGAAAAGAATAAAAGTGGGAGGAGGGCGAAATTTTGGGGGGTGCAGAAAAAAAAAGGTCGGAAGACACATACCTGCTCACTTTGAACCCAGGAGGCCAAATGTAACGATCATTGTGGTATGTGGGGAGGGGCACAACACGGCCGAGGGAATGGACGGTCAGGATACCTACGCGGGCGGGCAGCTTGTATTCGCCGGATACGGGATCTTTCTCAAGTGGTTGCACACGGCGCATTTTAGGCTCCACAGGACCGCGCCGCATCCGCTTTGGCCGAGATGATGGCACCATCCTACCGTCTTTGAGGATGACGTCGACGCGGGGCTGAACAGGGCTGCCAGAATGCGATGATCCAGGGTCAGAGGTGGAGCTGGGTGGAGAACGGTCGATATCCATGAGGGTAGAAGTAGACGAGGCCGCATTCATGATGGGCGGTGGCGGTGGGCTGATGCTGTGTGAGCTATTCGTGATAGGGGGACCAGCAAGGGAGGTGGCGGTAGAAGGGAAAGGCGCATGTGGAGGAGGAGGCGGCGCGGGAGGGTGATGATGGTGGTGGTGCTGATGGTGGTGGTGGTGGTGGTGTGGATGGTGATGCGCATGGTGTGGAGGCGCGGCCATAGGTGGGAGTGGCGGAGGCGGCAAAGAAGGGGCAGGGATGGGAGCCGAAGGAGCAGGAGCCGAAGGCGAAGAAGAGGACGAGGCAGCCGCAGAAGCAGCTGATACGGGCGAGCTGGCCAGGTCAGGAGCCATAGCAGAAGGTGGCGGCAGGTAGGGCATGGGTGTATGCGGCAGGCCAAGCGGGGATGCATGATGCGGCTCTCGCTGCTGTTGCTGTACGTGTGGGGGATGTGTGGGTGGAGGTGCTGGCTGTAATTGATGCTGCTGCTGCTGCTGCTGCTGCTGCTGCTGTACAGGAGGCTGTTGTTGTTGTTGCTGCTGCTGCCGCTGTTCTTGCTGATAATGTGGTGTGTGGTGGGGATGAAGCTCAGACGCCTTAAAAGAAGGGGTCTTGTCGAAGATGGGTTCGGAGACAGTGCTGGCCGAATCATCGTTATGATCGAGAACATGCTGCGGCACGCGGTCGTACCGACAGATCCTTTCGAGTAAAACACTAAAGGAAGACGTGTCAACTGCATGCCATGTTTGTGTTTTTTGGGTGTTATTTATGGCAATCATCCGACTTACTCTTTCTCTCGTGCCAGTCGCCGGAGTCGCTTCTTTGCTTTGCTCAAGTCATTGACAAGGACCTCGTTCCGCTAAGGTGGCCGAAAGACGAATGAGAAAACACGGGACAAAATAAAATGATAAAAAAAATGGGATGGCTCCTTACCTCGGTCATTTCACGCAGCCGCCGTTTCAGGAGCTTGTATTTCTCTTCAGACACTTCAGTTGCCATGTCCGCGTTCAGCGTATCAGACACTCTGAGAGACATTGCGTGCGCGTGTCAAAAATAGAAGAAAAGAAAAAAGAAATGAAGAGACAAGGTGGGGTTGGTGTTGTGTTGAATAGAGTGGTGCCTGAGAAAATTCACGAAAATGGGATCAATTACGTGTACAAAAGCGGTCGGCGCACGGTGCAGGTGAGGGTTCCCTTGCATCGCCCCATCTCAAAGAAGAGAAGGGGTTCAGATTGGGTCCGGGCGGGGGGAAAAAGGGAAATGCAATTACCTGAATGGAGCGGAACTGGAGAAAAAGAAGAGACACGCTTCGAGATTGAGAGAGGTGGAGTGAATGAATATGTTGTCCAAGAGTAAAAGTGAGAAGAAGAGCAAGAGCGGAAAAAGGGCCCCGTTTCTTGGACTCTCTGCAAATACTTTTTCCAAACCTTGTGAGTGACGTCGAGAAGTCCTTGCTCAGGCCCTTTGCTGGAAAAGTCACGCTGCACAAACGAAAGGGGAAGTCCTCATATGGAAACTACCCAAACTGGTCCACTTCTCCACTCATCACACCCACACCTTAAACCCAAACTTACTGTAATCAAGAAAAGCGTAGGTCCATGTCTTCACACTTGCATCCCTAATATCTTTTATCTTTTTTTGCGAGCGTTTTTCCTGCAATATATCATACACGACTCATGGACTCGTATTAATGTCAGTCGCATGTACCTTATTTTACCCATCTTAAATTTTTTTCTGTCTTCCTTTTCATTATTCCCGTTCCTGTCTGTATTTTCTTTATATTCTCCAATTTTTCTACAAGTACAATGGCATACTGCATGCCTTGGTTTTCTTTTATGCATTGAGGCGTATCGATGGCCGACTACCTCTTGAGATTCCCAAAGTGAGTCAAGGGGTTTCTTCATAGTGTTTATACCTGTCCTGAAAAAAGCCTGTTCGACGTTGTTCTGTGCGCCGACCGAAAAATTCTCCTCCATTGCCGAGGAAAATTCCTTTTCCCATTCAGCAGCGGCCCAAACAAAAGCTAAATCTATACTTCTTGAAACCAATACAACGGCTGTAAGAAAAAAAAAGGGGGGTCGGTACGCAAGCTTTTGACATATACATCAGCAATAATATGCGCACAAACCCTGCGCACGTACATGACCCTTCTTTTTTTTCTCTCTTTCTCTCTCACTCTCTCCGCTATATTAGATTACAGTCACATACATACATGCATCGTGTTGTGTGAATAAATAATCCCACGATAGCATCCGACACTTGCACACGCAGCAGCGCGTGGCGCAAAAACACACTAGCGGACTTTATGTTTGGGTACACGCACGGCTGTTTTCATTTTATGTTACCATTGGTTGCAGGTGCCAAATCAACCTTTATGGACATCGAGCCGATCTCCCACTGACGTAAACGAAACAAAAATGAGAAATAGAGATTCTGGACCACCTCTCTCTCCAACCGTTTCCTAGAGGCGTCCGTGAGCTCACATATACAAGTTATAGGCACTGAGCGTGGGTGGCGGTGATTTTGTTTGCTACCTTGCTGGTCTTTTATTAGACTACCGGCGGGGTGTTTGTGTTGAAGAGGAGAAGAAAAAAAAAAGAGATGGCCATGATCTGTCTATAATTCTGCCACTCGTAAGCGAGGGCGACAGATGGCCGCAATGGGGCATTTCGTTTTATTTATCCTTCTGGCATGTGCACACCGTGCCCTTTCTATTTTATTTTATCGATGCAACATGTGCTTGGTGATCGAGGATCACTTGGAGTTGTCTCCACGAGTTGGGTCAGTAAAAATGTACTCCTGATGGATACGGGTCACCATAAAATTTGTCTCCATAAAAAATCAAAGGCAGTGTGCTCTGGGACCTGCATTCATTTTGGGTATGGTGCCATGCGGTTACCCACCCACATACTCACTTGAACTGGCCCAGTCTGCATCTGTGCCCTAATTGACAGAAAGAAGATCCTTTTTTTTTAAACAAGCCCTGAAATTATGTGGTCTCCCGTGGACAGAGACACAGAGAGGGATATATAGAAGAAAAAGCAAAAATACGAGAAGATTTATGCCAGTAATTCATGCATTAACGCTTCTCACAGCGATTATAATAGGATAATCACATGGGATATGAGCCGCGCATTTATCTTTTCATTCAGGTGGTTCGGGCATATAGACCTGCAGTAATGTATATGTAATGTACGTATGTTACATTGCCCAGCGCGCGCGTGGAAATGACTGGGATAATAGAGTTGGATTTTCTTGTTTCTCGCTCACTTTGGAGGATCCTTATGCATAACCTATAAGGCGTTGCTCCCCAAGCCTCCGCAATCTCCCTTGGTGTTGACCCTGGTTAGTAAAGGTAAGGACAAAAGAAAATGGCGCATTACCATTCTATAGGACCGATTGCCGAAAACAAGGGCTTCTTGAAAAAGAGCACAGAACTCCATGTCCAATAAACCGCCATTTTTGCACGGCATCAAGGCCCAAAATAGCGACAATTCATTTGGATGGTGTCTTATTAAAGTGGATTCTTTTTCTTTTTCATTTGTTGGCTGCACCGCCCCGCGTGTATGCTTTATTCTTATTATTTTTGTCTTCGGGGAGGTGTGAAAAAAAGAAAGTACAACCCTATAGTTACGGAGAAGTCAAGAGATAAAGGTCAAGTGGAGTCTTTTTGGAAATCTCCTGGGATGGATATGTCAGTGTTTTTGCATAAAGCAGACCTCGTGCTCCACATGCTTATGGCGAAAGAAGGGGGGGTATGTGCGTGCGTCTGGAGATGGTGGGTGGAGTGTTACCGACAACAATGCAAAAGCAGTAGGGCAGGCAGATCCACATATACACACACGCACGTACACATATATACACGTAAACGGACACGTATACGGCAAACGTGGTGAGCTTTGATCATCTTCTTTCTACCCCCCTTAACCTTTTTTTTATTTGTCCTTTCCTTTTCTTCGGGATTATCGGCAAGAGATTATTATTTCTTTTGTCCTTTTTGCTTTCTTCCTTTCTTTGCTTTCTCTCTTCTCATTCTCTCTCTCAAGTTTTTCCCCTTTCTTTCCCTCGTACTTTCTCTCTATATCCATGGAAACCGTGCATATGGAGGACTCTGCCTGCACTTTACCTTCTGCCCGAGAACTCTTGTTGTCCACCTCAAACCAGCAGCAAGATGCAAAGCTGAATCAGGGCACCGAGAGTCCTGCGGACAAGATGGTCATTGACGAACCGTTCGATCCACGTGAGCCTAATCGTCATCCTCACGGTAAGCTTGTTGAAAAAAGAAAGACGAGAGGGTCATTTGTTTCCTGTGCCTGAAACTGAGTCATTGTCTTTCGTCAGAAATCAAGCCGCACTTGCCGTCGATTACGTCCGGGCAGCCGTGCTCACCCATACCTCATCCCAGTCTGTCGTCTTGTTCCACGGGCGAACACAAAGTAGAGGCCCACCCCTATGCGGTTGGTGGAGCGGACGAGTATTTAAGGCATCGCATGTCGGATATGAGCGTCTCCGCGCCGTCGAACCAGCCCCCGCGAAGTCTGTCTGCACTCGAACCCAACTATGAGTCATTCTCCCGGCGAGGATCCGTCACCGATCCCGCCATGCACAGCAATCCGGACTACCGACGACCGTCCATCACGGAGCTTAACAATCTGCCCTTGCCTACGACCAGCGCAAGTGCCAGCCGCCGCGGGTCGGTTGCTACGGCTGTGACAGACTATGAGTATCCGTCGAGGTCACCTTCCCCTGCACCTTATAAGCAAGCACAAGCGAGATATCCGCATGACAACAGCAGCGAGTTTCTTGCCCCCCGACGGGATTCACTGCCTCACCCTACAGCACCGAGCGTGCCGTATGATCCTTTCCAACGGCGGCACTCGATTGCCACGGCTGAGCCGTCGCAACCCCCTAATTCGCGTCTTGGCATCAATAGCCCTTCCAAGTACCGTGGTAGGTCTCATATTTGCATAAATTATTTGTGTGTGTATGTGCACATGTTAACCGACTTTATGCATGAATAGCCTTCCGTTTCCCTGCCACGATCCCCGAAGCACCTAGCCACGGCCCCTACTCTGCACCCTCCAGCCCACCCAACATCACTTCCATGTCCACCACCCCTCCTTCCTATGACAACGGGGCTCCCGGCTCCGCTAACCATCCTGCCATGGGACATCATCCCACCGCGGCTCTCTCGGGCGATCAGCCCACCAGCAGATACCCACGCCATGGCATCCGACACGCTTCTTCGTCCGGCTCGGATCATCACCACCACTACCAGCAGCGCCACGGCGCTCACCCGTATGCTACTACCGCAGGAGGCCCGGCCATTCATCACCGACGCCGGTCCATCTTGATGGACGAAGCCGCTGCTGAGGGTGGCCCTGTCCTCGCACGACGCGCCTCGATGCCGGTCGTGGGCATGCGGGCGAGCATCAGCAGCGACTACCACCATCCTCACCAACACCGCGAAGGCTATGGCGGGTACTTTCATGAACCTATCGAGGAGGAGCAATCGCAACGCAAGGCAGAGACACCCTATTCAAGAAGCCCTGAACTCCGTGTAAGCCATAAACTGGCAGAACGAAAGCGGAGAAAGGAGATGAAGGAGTTATTTGACGAGCTGCGTGACTCCCTTCCTGTGGAAAAGAACCTCAAAACAAGCAAATGGGAGATCCTCAGCAAAGGTACGTGCTCTATAGGGGTTTGTTTGCAATCCAACTCATGTCTTGTATCTATTTGATTTATATAGCCGTGGAATACATTGCCCTGTTGAAGCGCCGTGATTTTGAAATGGAGAATGAAGTGACGTCCTTGCGTCGGGAGGTTGGCCTACTTAAGCGAGGGTAAGCGAAAAAAAAGAAGAAAATGGACTCTCAAGTACTTATTCTCTTACATGACTCCAGGAATAACAGTGGCGGATATGGCACACCCTACTAAGGACGCTTTCTGTTATTCATCGGCACACACATCTCTCTCTCTCTACGTTTTCCTAGGAGACAACTTATACCCTATATAGCGCGTACCCCCTTTTGACCCCTGTTTCTTTTCGGCATTGTAGGAGCCGGCGCCTGATATTCTCTAATCAACAGTCTTTACCATTGTTATTTTTTTTCATATTGCTGCGGGGCAGACCAACTAAACTTTTTTTTTTGCTTTGATAAATAATAATGCTATGGTTGGGGTAGTATATGTGGTATTCATCCACTTTGATAGGTTTACTTGCTAATGGTGAAGGTAGCTTTAACAGGAAGGTCGCGGCTGCTCGCGCCGACATAGACTGTGAATTCACCATCAGGGATGACCCAGTCGTTCTTATCCTCGTCAAAGATACTGAGGTCGATCTTGGACAACAAGAAGCTGACGGAGGTAGACTTGCCCTTCTTGAGGAAGACGCGCTCAAAGCCACGAAGGAGACGCGGGGGCTCACCAGCGCCCTCAGGGAATCCAAGGTAGGCCTGCGCGACCTCATGACCATCGACCTTGCCGGTGTTGGTGACAGTGACAGTGACCATGGCCATATTGTTCTCCTTGTTGCTTGTTGTGACCTTCAGGTGATCGTACTTGAAGGTAGAGTAGGACAGACCGTGACCGAAGGCAAAGAGGGGTTCAATGTTGCTGGCATCAAAGTGCTTGTAGCCCACGTTAAGATGCTCGTTGTAGACGACGTCAAAGCTCGGTTCATGGTCGGTGTTGTAGTCCGACTCCTCCTTGGCAATGGTGTACGGCAGGCGGCCGGAGGGGTTCACGTCACCAAAGAGGACATCAGCGAGCGAGTTGCCGGATTCCTGGCCGGGAAGACCAGGCCAGACAACCGCCTTGATGTTGGGGTGGTCAATCCAAGGCATCAGCACCGGGCCGACAGCGTGAATGACTACTACCGTGTTCTTGTTGGCGTCAGCGACAGCCTTGATCTACACACGTAGAAAAGGAAACGAGACTGGATGAGCAAAGATAGCATGACAGAATGTATCTACGTACCAAGTTGTCACCATTGTGCCAGAGAGTGAGGTTGTTGCGGTCGCCGACGTTGCCGTCGACAGAAATGTACTCCTCACCGGCATCGGCATTGGAGAAGACAAAGGCAACATCGGCACCCTCGGCCGTCTTGGCAGCCTTCTCGAGGTCCCAGTCCTCGAATGTGTACTTGATGTCCACCTTTTTGCCAGCGCGCTTGGCGATACCGTCCTTGGGGGTGATGAGGTAGGGGTAGTCGACGGTACCTGAGCCCCAGCCCATGGCGAGCGTACCGTTGTCACAACCGTGATCGGCGCAGTTCGCAGGGTTCAGACCACTATACGTAAGAAGAATTGAGTAAGCAACTTCTACATGCAATGGCACACACGTACTCAGGGTTCGGTCCAGCGTCGCTACCGATAATGGCAATCGACTTAATCTTCTTTGACAACGGCAGGACGTTGTCCTTGTTGCTCAAGAGGACGAGACCAGCTGCGCCAAGCTCACGCACAATCTTGCCGTGGTCCTCCTGAACATTGACGTAAGGAGCTTCGGTGCGGTTGAAGCTGTTGAGCGAGACCTCGGGATAGTCGTCATCTTGGCGCATCTGCGTAATAAGTAACTGTCAGTCCCATGCAAGACCAGCGTCTCGTTGAATGTACCTTGAAATAAGCAGCAGCGATACGGGTAGCCATGTCAGTGACGCGCTCCTCCTTTACTTCACCGTCCTTGACCATCTTGGTCAGGTTGGCGCCCCACCAGGACAGACCGTCGCCCATCACAATATCGCCCTACATATGTAGTATATGTATTGAGCTTTCGTTTCCTTTCTCTGTTTTTTCTTAGTTTATACTTACAGGCATGGTCATATCAAGACCGGCGTTGGCAGACTTGGCGCCCGACATCTGAGCACCCCAGTCACTCTGGACGAAGCCTTGGAAACCATACTCGCCCTTGAGCAAGGTAGTCAGCGCATACTCGTCCTCGCAGGCCCAGGTGCCGTTCAATTGATTATACGAGCACATGACGGAGCCGACGCCAGCGTCGACGGCACGGGCATAAGGCCAGGTCCAGATTTCGTGAACAGCACGGATACCAATTTCGGAGCTTGACTATGAAATGAAATGAAAGGAAATGAAATGCGCGTGTGAGCTTGCAAATAAAAAAAAACTTCATGTGTAACTTACGTTCTTGCGGTTCAATTCTTGATTATTACCGTAGAAATGCTTGGCAGTGGCAATCTAAGAGAATATCCATAGAAATGAGAGACCGTAAAGCAGTCTGTTGTCTAAAATACATACAACACCCTGGTCCTGGATACCCGAGACGGTCTGTGCAGCACCCACACCATTGAGGAAGGGGTCCTCACCAAAGGCTTCCCAGGCACGGCCAGCCTTGGGGGCGCGCATCGGATCAACACAAGGACCCAGCAGAGCATTGACACCCTTGCCACGTGCCTCAAGGCCCATGTAGGCACCACGCTTGTACATAAGGTCCTTGTCAAAGGTAGCGGCGACCGTAATGGCCGAGACACCGGCCGTCACATTGTCACCGAAACGGACACCGATGGGACTGTCCTGAAGACAGAGCGAGGGGAAGTCGGGGCTAGTCGATTCAAAAGTGTTGCCGACGCAGAGCGTCTTGGCCCAACCCTTGCCGGTGGCGAGACCGACCTTTTGTTCGAGTGACATCTTGCCCACAAGCGCTTCGGCCCTGTCATACGCAATGTCCCACGGGAGGGGCCCCGAGGGAGCGGGGAGAGAGGCGGCAGAGGCGGTCGCCAGCAGGAAAGCAGAGACCGACGTCAAAGAAAGAAGCTTCATTGAACAGGAAGAGGAGGAGGAGGAGGAGGAGGATGAGAAGATCGTGAGAGACTGTGTAAGAAATGGGACAGCATTTATATATCAAAGCTAGTCGAAAAAAATCTCATCGACCCTGGCGAGCATAAAACTCGTGCGACAGCCGTCTTTGCGCGCGGGGTAACTTCTGTGTGATCAATTGAGATGGATTGAGTAATGTAGGGCACGAAAAGGACGGGGTTGCTTACATATTCAAAGGGACCGCGTCCGCGCGCTCTCTCTTGTGAAGTGTGCACAAAGCCGACCGGTGAAACCTTTTTACGACACCTGGGAAAACGCAGTGTGGGCCAATCCAGACAGTGGGGTGCCTTTCTTGCCGTCCCTTCCCCTTCCTCTTCCCACGCAAGGTCTACTTGGGCCTCTGCTAATACGTACACCCACACCAAATCTTTTGCTGCAGACCCTCGTTTACAGTTACTGCACGCGCCATGGCAACTGAAACGCTTTCATTCCTGTCTTCAATGTTCGACGAGCAAATTCAACTTTTTTTAAAGGACTAGAAAGCCCGAAGCTGCGGTAATGGTGTCAAAGGTGCCATGTGCGGTGAGCATAGAATAAATAAAAAAAGTTGGCCCAGTATCACACAAGGTATGAGGCGGGAAGGCACGGTATGCCACTTACAGTACCGGGGTTACCGATCACTTTTCACACTGTCACATCCATAGTTTCTTCTCTGCTTTGTCATGAACCGACCCTGCTTATGAAACCTTGCGTCACCCTTTCTGCTATAATAAAGAAAATCTCCTTGGCGACTCGCTTATTTTCCGACAGGCTTGGATGA
The DNA here is from genome assembly GCA_013461545.1 of Syncephalastrum contaminatum. Lineage (NCBI taxonomy): Eukaryota > Fungi > Mucoromycota > Mucoromycetes > Mucorales > Syncephalastraceae > Syncephalastrum > Syncephalastrum contaminatum. The sequence goes on along the minus strand of VAFG01000307.1, from coordinate 261,701 downwards.
CCTGGAAAAAAGACCATGCTAGGGAAATGTCTTCTGACCTTGCATAACTTGGCTTATGCTCCCCTCCTTGGGCGACTGTAATCCTGAAATGGTATTAAGACGCTTTTTCTCGTGTTTGCTATTTTTTCCCTGGCATGCGAAAAAAGAAGGCAATGCTGTATAGCTGCGCGCATGTGCGTGCCTCTGGCGTGTACAGGATGCACAAAAATACTGGGTGGAAAGTAGCTGGACATAGGTTACACTTGCGCCGCGTTCTACATTTCTCTGGATATATTCTAGTGTAAAATGAATGCCTTGTAGCAGTCATAAATGAATGGCTGAGAAGAACCGCTAACATCGATGCACCGGAAATTCTCGTAGAACAATTACTCCCAGTGATCCTTTACAGCATCGTACCTACATATTCTATATCTTACAACTTATGGTAAACTATAATTTATCTACGTAATGTTGAATGATAAAAGGTAATAAAGCAAACGAGTACACAAATGATTACGAAATAAATAAACTACTATAGGACGATGAACGGATGACTGTTTTTGAAAAGAAACTGGACGGGGCTGGGGGAGGCGGTATAACTGTGCAAAAAAGGGTTCGAAAAAAAATGCGGAAGACGGCGCGCGCAAGAGTTGTAAAGGAGCTTCCCGGAAAAGATGATCGCTTTTTTTTCTTTTTTTACTCAGCAAGGTTCCCATGAGACCGGGATACGTCCCTCATTCATGTCGCCGACTAGGTCGAAAACAGCAGGTGACAAATCGAGGGACCCTTTGTTGTCCATGTCAGCAAACTATTGGTCCCGCGGAAAACTATTGAATTTACCTCGTCCACATGCAGGGCACTGTATCGCAAAGAGTGTCGGGTGATTAGTATTAGTTATACAGAACCTTGTTTCTCATCATCTATTTCTTCTTCTCATGTTTCTATTCCTGCGTTGGCAGGCATCGAATGACGTTACCTTGTCTTGGATCGTCGCCTTCGTGGAGCCCAGAGGCCCAGTGATCTTGATACACGCCCCGCAGACAGGACTATCGTTGGGATTATCCAAATTGTCACCATAGTCATAGTGATCCTGAATATAAGATCGTCTTAATGGTGAAAAGCTGTAACATTTGACATTTAGTTACCAGGGCAACGACCATGTCTTGAGCCGTGTAGCTCGTGCCACACGCTAGAACGCCAACGCCAGGGTCTAAAAAGAGCAAGAGGTGAGAAAACGGTAAGACAAGCATTCAATCCATGTTACCGTAGTATGTGCCGTCGCCTTTGCCGCTCAGGTTAAAGTGACCCTCTGTGACCGTACCCCAGGAATCACCTTCGTACTTGGTTTGTCCGACCGAGGTCCAGCCCAGCATAGACCGATACCTTTTGTTCTCGAAAATGCCCAGGGTCCCCAAGACGATGAGCATAATGGCGATTACAGCTGCAATGCCTGCGCCGACGAGCAAAGGTTTGCCAAATCGGCTACGGTCGACAAAGCGGGTCCAGATCGTGGATGGCATGGCTGTCTCGTGGATGGGCAGATTAGGCAATTCCTTGCTGTCGTCGAGGGCATGGTAAGGCTGGGTTGGAGGAATAGCCGCGGGTGCCTGTACTTCCGGGACAACAATACTGCCGCGACTCTGTCGGTGAGCGGGATTATGCTCAAAGTTGGGATCGGCCATACGAAAAGAACAGCAGTGTCTGTTAAAGTGTTTATGTGTATGTGAGTGTGTACTTGAACCCTTTACTGGGCCGTTTGTGTTCAAGTCGACTCCTCAAAAAAAAAGTTGGTTGGTTCTTGTTTTGGCAGCTCAAATTGGTTCATGTTTCACAGGAACAATGGACAAACATAGGCAGGCTGGCAAAAGACAAAATGCCTCTCTTTTTCATCATAACCTTCCACAGCTACAATGCGGTAAAACAGCTTCATTGTGGATCTGCTTCGGCACCATGATTGATAACAGCTAGATACCGTAAAGACGATATGTCATAAAAGAAGACCAAGATGGTCTGTGAGCTGTGTGAATGGGGGGATTTCAACCTCTCGCATGACGCGCCGCGGCATGGACTGCTGACAGCGTTATTTTTTTGGGGGAGCGTCAATTTTGGCACTAATTTTTTTTTCCTTCTCACTTTCCGTATTTTATACGCCTACCACCAGCATTCCAGTCATGCCCGCTGAGAAACGGTTTGACTTGGGCTACGATTGCGCGCTATGGATATTTAATATCATGCTCGAAGTCTTTTTCCGCGAGATCCGGCCTCGAGGTGCCCACAAAATTCCACGCGAGGGTCCCGTCATTTTCGTAGCTGCACCTCATGCTAATCAAGTAACCAATTGTCATGCCAACGCGACTTGTAAAACTCATCCTCAATTATATTTGCCATTGCTAGTTTGTTGATCCCCAAATCGTCATGCGCGAGTGCCACCGACGTGTCTCGTTTCTTATCGCAAAGAAGTCCATGAAACAAAAAGCCATTGGCTTCCTTGCGCGCATGGTTCACGCCAGTAAGTCTCACTCTGACTCGTGCTTACTCTTTCTAATATTGTACTATAGTTCCAGTAGTGCGCCCGCAGGACTTGGCCGAGCGGGGAGCAGGGCGAGTGACGCTGTTGAATACCAAGACCGAACCCTTGCGATTGACGGGCATGGACACGAAATTCTTATCGCAACTACGCCCAGATGATGCCATCATTCTATCACGCAATGCAGGCAAACTCGTCGTTGCAGAGGTCCTGTCCGATACGGAGCTCACCCTGAAATCAGAAGTCCGCGAAGAGAAGGCATTGCAGGCCCTGACCAGCCCCGAGGGCGCATCCTACAAGTGCCTACCCCATGTTGAACAGGATGCAGTCTATGAGACCGTCTACGATGAACTGAACCACGGCCATTGCATCACCATCTTTCCCGAAGGTGGTAGTCATGATCGGGCAGAAATGCTTCCCTTCAAAGGTAAATTTCTGAAAGATTGAACGAGAATATTCTATCTGTGTCTGTTTGTGTGGCACTTTTTGACATGTCGTACACACGCCCCATTGTTTGCCTGAACTGACTCCGCTCTTTCCCCACACACATCTACTAGCTGGTGTCACCATTATGGCCTTGGGCGCGATGGCCAAGCATCCCGGCCTGGACGTCAAGATTGTGCCATGCGGTCTGAATTACTTTCATGCGCATCGTTTCCGGTCACGCGCTGTCATTGAATTCGGCAACCCCATCACTATTTCACCTGAGCTAGTCGAACAATTCAAAAAGGGCGGCCAAGATAAGCGCGATGCGTGCTCCAATCTCTTGGATACAATCTATTATGCCTTGAAAAGTGTTACCGTCAACACCGCCAACGATCAAACTCTCATGGTATGTGTGTGTGTCTGTGTGGATAGAGGATCCTTTTTTACTTAGGAATGTGATTAGGTGATCCAAGCCGCACGACGCTTGTACAAGCCAGCCAACCGCAAGCTGCATATCGCCCAGGTGGTGGATCTTAACCGACGGTTTGTGATTGGGTACAACCTCTACAAGGATGACCCCAAAGTCGTCGAGTTGAAGCGCAAGGTGCTGGTGTACAACCAGCTTTTAAAATACCACGGCCTGCGTGATCACCAGGTGCCCGATATCAATCTGAGAGAGTGGCGCACATTCTTTCTCCTCGTCTACCGGTTCTGCATCCTCGTCATCTGGACCCTTTTAGCATTCCCCGGGTAAGTTTAGAGAGTGTGACAAGACTGGACGAAGCATATTAACGCTACTATAGTGCCGTTCTGAACGTCCCCATCGCCCTTGTGGCCAAGATCATTAGCACGCGAAAGGCGAGAGGTAAGAAGAAAAGGAGAAAAAAAAAACTTGTTTATTCACGAAGATCCCACAGAGGCCCTCGCCAATTCGTCGGTTAAAATCAGTGGGCGCGACGTGCTGGCCACGTGGAAGCTCCTCGTTGGACTTGTCCTGATACCCACGCTGTATGGCGTCTATACACTGATCACGCTGGCGTACTCGCTCAAGCAGGATTGGTCTTGGCAACAAAAGTTTGGCCTGCCTTTGGCAGTTTGGTGTCTGCTCCCTTTTGTGAGCTACGCCAGTCTCCGCTTTGGTGAGAACGGCTTGGACGTCTACAAGTGAGTATACACCTTTTTTAATTGGCTCTGCCAGTCTTGATAGGGTTGCTGATGTGATTTGTTTGTGATTAGATCGCTGCGACCTTTGTACCTTGCGCTGGTGGACCCCGATAGCACGGAGAATCTCAAAAAGAACCGTGAAAAGCTATCGGAAGACATTACGAACCTGATCAACGAGTATGGACCCAAGACGTTCGATGACTTTGATCCCAACAACGTGTTCCGTCATGACCCGTCTGGCAACAAACGCTCCGTGTCCGAGCTCGCCGAAGGTGGACACACCTTCCGCCAGCTTGCGCAAGGCTTGCTGGACAACACGAATGCGGCACTGGATTGGCTGGACGATCGCAACATTTTCAACTTGACAAAGCAGGAAGAAGAGGAAGCTGAAGCCGATGACGTTCTGCATTTCTATGGCTCTGCAAGTGAAGCCGAGTCGTCCCGAAGCAGCGACGGTTCTCGTCGAAAGAAGCGCAATGGTGTATCGCCCATGACATCCTTCAAAAACGACTAGAACGATATAGAATCCATTATGTATATAACACGACGTATAGATCTCCCAACACCAATCATCCTCTCGGAAAGCAAAACATAATATAAAGACAACGAACGCCTTTCATTTCAAATTTGCATCAAAACAAAGACTCATAATATGGTCCTTGGTAAAAAAGGAAAACACAGAAAGAAAAATAGAAGAGCTGGGTGCTCGCTATTTACGAGCGCTCGCCACGAAGACGACGGGCCAGCTGGATGTCCTTGGGCTGGATGGTAACACGCTTGGCGTGGATAGCAGCCAAGTTGGTGTCTAACAAAGTGAAACGTGACATGTCAGCCTATCTATTGAATTTTGAAACAGTGACTTGAATATTACCTTCAAAGAGCGAGACGAGGTAGGCCTCAGCGGCTTCCTGAAGGGCACCAATAGCCGAGGACTGGAAACGCAGGTCAGTCTTGAAGTCCTGAGCAATCTCACGGACAAGGCGCTAAAGTGGGGAAATTTCGGTGTGAGTAATTTTGTTTCTCTCTCCCTAGTTCAGAGCGCAAAAATCACGACAACATCGTCCATGTTACGTATTATTATTTTTGCTGCGGTACGTACTTGGAAAGGGAGCTTGCGGATCAACAGCTCAGTGGATTTCTGTAATTGTATAAAACAAATAGAGATGAGCGGAGGGTTCATCTATAAACGATCGAATCCAACTTGCCTGATAACGACGAATCTCACGAAGGGCGACGGTACCAGGCTTATAGCGATGGGGCTTCTTGACACCACCTGTATGGAATGTGAGCTACATGAAAAAGCGGCATAAACGAATCCAACATACCGGTGGTAGGGGCCGACTTGCGAGCGGCCTTGGTGGCAAGTTGCTTACGGGGGGCCTTACCACCCGTCGATTTGCGTGCAGTCTGCTTGGTTCTGGCCATGGTTTTGTTGTAGGCTAGAAAGAAAAGTAAAAAAAAAGACTACAAAAAAGTAACTCCCTTTCTATCCTTCAATTTCATACGACATTCTTATTTGAAACCCAGCCATACGCCGGAAAGGCAGATACATTTTTCCTAGATTTGTATATACTACGACTACCACGAATGGAAACGCTGGTCTTGGATAATGGCGCAGCCGCCATCAAGGTCGGTACTGCCACCAGTACCCAACCAACGTATGTGTCTATATGCAAGAAGACGTAATCACTCAACCACTACCTAGTGTACTGCCTAATGCCATTTTTCGAAATCGTTCGCGAAACTTTATTGGGGATCAAATAGACGAATGCACCGATTTTTCCTCTCTCTACTATACCCTACCTTTCGAACGCGTATGATATTGTAAAAGACAAAACAAACAACCCTTCTGACCAATGACTAGGGCTTCTTGACCAACTGGGGCGTTGAGCGTACTCTATGGAACCGTATTTTTGGACAGGTCGCCAAGGTAACATAGCATGTCCTGGTTATTCAGCGTCTCATACTCTCTATCTCAGATCAACCCAAAAGAATCGCGACTGATGATCACAGAGCCTTGCTTCAATTTGCCTCGTATCCGGGAAGCCTACAATCAAGTCATTTTTGAAGACTACGGCTTTAATGCGCTCTATATGGCAACGGGTAGGTACACTCGATATTCACCTAGAAATAGAATCTCATGCATCCATCTTCGCTAGCGGCCGAGCTTTGCTCTTTCAACGACGTTGCCTCCATCTTTGGAGACCCTTTCAACTCGGTTCCGGACTGCATGGTCGTGGTCGACTCGGGCTATTCTTTCACGCATATTGTGCCGCTATTGAAAGGGAAGCCTATCCCGGCTGCAGTCCGCCGGATCGATGTCGGCGGCAAGCTCCTCACCAATTTTCTGAAAGAATCCGTCTCTTTTCGGTAAGCACCGAGCTCTCAATGGTACTCAACTGACTTGGCTTTTGTCAGCTACTATGACATGATGGAAGAGACTTACGTGATCAATGAAGTCAAGGAAGCCTGCTGCTATGTGTCGCAGGACGTGTACCGCGACCTGGCCATCTGCAAGCAGCCCTACAAGACCAACAGCATCGTGCAAGAATACGTCTTGCCTGACTATATCAATAGCATTCATGGTCACATTCGACCCAAACAGGAGCATGCCCCCCGGCCCGCGGCTGGCACTGCTGAACAAACACTCACGATGAACAATGAACGTTTCATGATCCCAGAGGTGCTCATGAATCCCTCGGACATTGGTATCCAGCAGGCCGGTATCCCGGAAGCTATCGTTGAGAGCGTCAGTGCCTGTGATCCGGGTAAGCGAAAGGCTGCGCTTTATGCGTGTGTGTATACATACTTAACGTGATAACAGAACTCCATGGGCTCATGTACGCCAATGTTTTGCTCGTGGGTGGAAATGCCAACCTTCCCGGATACGAAGAACGAATGTAAGTCGACCAGAAATGAAAAATAAGCAAAAGCCTGGCGTACTTATCAATGACGACCCTAGTCGGCACGAGTTGACACAAATGGTGCCCAGCGAGTATGACCTCCGGGTAGGTCGGCCGTCAAAGTAAGTTTAGTTAATTATTTGATTTCGACACATTCACTGATTCTGCCTTTAGCCCGAGCACATTCGCATGGGAAGGAGGCCAACGTTTTGTATCGTCTTGCACAGAGATGCAGCTCAAACGAAGGTTCGTGCGACGCAAGGAATACGAGGAGTACGGCAGCAGCGCGTGTTATAGGAAACTGGATCCTTTATAAACCAGCAAAGAAGTTCTTGTAAATAGATTGCAAAAAATGAGATTGTAATATACAAATGGCCCTCAAAATTTTTAATGTGGTTTCGATAGGATAGCAAGATTAATCTATATTTTTAGACATCTAACACGGAATAGAATAGTTAGTCCCACTGGAGGTCGACACCCCAGTTAGGCGCGCAGAAGCGGTGGGCCTTGGAAGACTGCAGGGCCTCAATCTCCTTGACCTCCTCAGGCGACAGCTCAAACAGATCAATGTTGGACTCAATGCGCTGAATGAATTCGGAGTCAGCTACTTTGCACACCCGTAGGCATCATTCTACTTACCGATGGCGTGACGCTCTTGGGCAGGATGCTCGTACGCGTCGCACCCCAGGACAGCAAGACCTGGGCGGGCGACTTGCCATGCTTCTCAGCAATCTTGGTCACTGTTGCGTCCGTGAGCAGCGGCGAGTTGGTCGAGCCGAGGGGCGAGTAGGCGGTGACGTGGATGCCCTTGGAGGCACAGAAGTCGAGCAGCTTGTGCTGAGGGAGATAGGCTATATATGAAAAAGAGAAGGTAAGCTGGACTGATTTGTACTTTGTGTGGTGCTACTTACGGTGGAGCTCAACCTGGTTAGCAGCGGGCACGGTCTTGGCCGACTTGAGCAGACGCTCGAGGAAAGGAATGCTAAAGTTGGAGACACCGACAGCCTTGGCCTTGCCCGAAGCATGGACCTTTTCAAGAGCAGCCCAGGTCTCCTCAATGGTGACCTTTTGGTCAAGGTCGCGCGAGCCATCCTCGCGGGTGGGGAACTTCTCACCCTTCTCGGGGTTGAGTGCTACGGGCCTATATGCTCCCCTTGTGAGTTGCTTATACTCACTTTCTTTCTATGGCTACGTACCAGTGCATCAAGTACAGGTCAACGTACTCGAGACCAAGCTTGGTCAGCGAGTCCTGGATGCCTTCCTCGACCTTCTCAGGGCGATGGAAAGTGCTCCACAGCTTGGTGGTCACGAAGATGTCCTCACGCTTGAGGTTGTGCTCCTTGAGGCCATCACGGATGGCACGGCCGACCGCTTCCTCGTTACCGTACTAATGAGAATATAAGTCGCTGGGCTTATCTTTAAAAATCAATGACTTACGGCCCAAGCCGTGTCAATATGACGGTAGCCAGAAGCAATGGCAGTCTTGACGGCGGTATAAGCCTCTTCATCGGGTGATTGCCATGTACCGAGACCTGACCATAGACAAGCGTTAGGACATGGATATGAATGGGCGCGCGCCGCGGCGTTGCACGCGTCTTTATGCAGTAGACTTACCGACAGCAGGAATCTTGGCACCCGTGTTGCTATTGAAACACGAATCAACTTTTCAGCCATCTACAGGTAATAGTATTAGAAAAGAGCTTACAGCGTGTAAGTCTTGGTGAACACCATAATGAAGTATGTAGAAGAAGAAAGAAGTTGTTCGTGTGAACATGCTCGGGAACTTGGGGGATTTTTATTTTCGCGATGCATTTCCAATCCCGACAACCGGGATTTTTGCTACGCAATACTCCGAGCCGATCCCTAGGAGAGAAACTTGATACTATGAAGGGTTATGACAAATCGAAACGTTCCAGATAGATGCGCTGACATAGGCACGCGTCCATTTACTTTTAAAGTTATACAGAAAAAGATTTAATTGCCAAGACGTCTTATACATACTGTGACGCAATTTTCGTATTGGCTTGCTCACCCGTACTCTCGTACAAGTCATGTGGCGTGTGCTATTGGATCAAACTTTTTTTAGGTTCTTGTCAAAGTATATGCGGTGGAGATATGTACATATATACAGGAACATGAAGGGTATGAGTATACTATTTACATGCCAAACTCGTCCTTCAGCATGGCAAAGTACTGATCTTCTTGAGTTTGGATCACCTGACGCGCTTTGGCCACCTTGTTCTCATTGTATGTGGCAGACGGTCGTTTGACGGCAGCAGCAGCAGTAGGTTGGTCGGCATTGCGCAAGAATTGGAGTTGACCGCCCGACCAGTGTTTGCGTGGCCTGAGATAAACCAACGTGTTGTCTTTGTACCATTGATGGACGAGGCCGGGTACATATCGCCTGATATAATGCTCATGTAGGGTATAGTCGTACACCGGATCACCCAAATGACTTGCGTAGCTTTCGTTTTTTGTATCCAACACACGGTATCCACGACGAGACAGGTACGAGACCGCGACACTGGGAGTCACGCTCGTCGAGGAGAGGTCGATTCCTCGGAGGTCCAGCTGGCCCACGTATTTTAAACAGCGATCGGTGAGATACGCATTACTGGCAGCATTGACGTGTTGCAGGTGAGGCAGAGCACGGCGTCGACGGAGGGAAAGCAAGTTGATAAAGGCAGTGTCGGATATGCGGGTATTTTCGAGATTAAGGACAACCAAGTTAGCAAAGGCCTCAACACGAATAATGGCATCGTCGTCGAAATGGCTAAAGGAGAGATCGAGAAAAGAAATCATCATGGGAAAGGCACGGAAGCAGTCGGACAAGGCTTGGTCCTTGTGAGTAGCCCAGATTCCCTTCAGGGGCGACAGGCTGAGGGCATACGGGTGGTGTTTGCGAATGGCGTCTGCATGGTCTGTGCCAAGGCCATTCAGAATAGGATCAGGCAAGTGGGCGCATTCTGAGAGGATATCTTGAATAAAAGGGTCGTAAGGTACTTGGGAAAGGTCAAGCGTGGCATTTTCCAAAGTCCTGAGGGCTCGCAAGCACAGGTCATAAAGGGAAGGAACTGTCATGAATTGGGTGGATTTGAATTAGCCACGGACTGTGATTTATTTGCAGGACGAGAAAAAAAAACTCACACTTCTTTATGTCCGTTCCATTCCGATCGTTACTGCTCAAGACAGCAGCACGCCCCACCCGCTCATGCGTCTGCAATCAACCAGCAGCAAGACGTATGGCTTCTTCCTCGCCCAAGACAACCTGGGATCCTGCCTCGGTCCGTCCTAAAGGAGAACGCCGACGTCAATGGAAGACAGAGTCCTTTACGCCAGAAGGTAGTTTTTCTCGACAATATTCCATTCATTTCGACTGATCAACGATTGATAGAACGAGCGCCTATCCGGAAGGAACGACAACGTAAAAGACTCATCTGATATCAACTCATAATAATACTCACATGTTCCTTTTTAATGCAGCAACAACAGCAACGGCAACAGCAACAGAGACAAAGCAGGTCGACGTGACAGAGTTACCGAAACCTAAAGCCAGAACAAAGTGGGTGTACGTCACAGATGAAAAGCTTCCTCCCCGTCTGCGACCGCTCTATGTAATGCCCATCGACTCTCACGTCGCTACGATCCATCTGAAAGCCATCATCAAAGAAACTAAATCCGTCGAAGCCGGTCTTCGATACCTCGAAGCTCTTCCCGCCAACCTCCAAAGTCCGGCTGCTTGGAATATCATTATTGCTCATAATGCTGAAGGAGGACAGGCAAAAGAAGCTCAATCTACGTTTACCAAGGTATGTACAATCCCTCTTTTAATAAGTGTCCACGTCTGATAGAATATATTAGATGCGTAAACGCGGCTATCGACCCAACAATTACACCTTTACCAATCTGCTCATCAGTCTGGCACGAAGCGACACCCCCGCCGCTGTGGAGCGCGCCGATGTCTGGATGCGTCGTCTCAGCGAAGACTACAAACTTCAACCGAACGAGCATAACGTTGCAGCTCTTTTGACTGTTTACGAGAAGCATAACATGTCACTCGACGAGATGCTCACGGTTGCAAACAGCTTCGACGTCAAACTTGGCAAGGCATCCTACGCGATTCTGCTGCGCAAGGCGGGCGCGGAGGGCAATGGCGAGATGGTGCGCAATTTGTGGGAGCAGGTGCAAAACCGCCTGGTGCCCAACTCGTCCGAGACCCGCCTGTCGTCGCTGGCGCTGAAAGCACAAAAGATTGCCATGACCGAGGACGCCATCAAGGTCGAGCGCTCCGAGCGCTTCGAGGTCGACGACGCGCTGGTTCTTACTTTTCTGCACTCGCTGAAAAGAACAGCCGAAACCGATGCCGACTTGGCCCTGGGAATCCATGTCATCGAGCAACTGTATGGCATGCGTCCGCCCCTCGTACAGGAGCAGTTTAGCGAAGTCCGGTGCCGCAATGAAGAATTGTCGCTGCCCGTCCTGGACGCCATCCTCCATTTCTGTGGCTCGCTCGGGCAGTTCAAGCTGGGACTGCAGTACTACAAAGAAGCACGTACCAAGTTCCCCTATCTCAAGCCGGACGGTCGACTCGAAGATGTCCTGAGTTGGCTTGAGACGGAGCAGGACAAAAAGTATAGACAGCGACGACTGGAACAGAGAAAGAAGAACTCTTAGATTAATCCATAAACTCATGCATGCAACACTATTTTTCAAAACACGCCCACAAGCGAAATACAATACTAGACTCGCTAGTCAAAAGTTCCATACCATGGTCTTCCTGCATACAAAGCAATACGCTACATGTATATTCAAGTAAAACGGTGATATTGCATCCTTGTAGAGCAGATGTATGGAGCCGTCGACAACGTGTTCTAATGAAGTTACAATTTTGATTCTATACTAATGGAATTGTATTTTTGAAAGTGGAAGAGTAAAAAAGCATGTCATGGTGAATGTTTGGAGGTGGAGGTGAGACAATATGTAAGGATGGAGAGAGAGAAAGAGAGAGGGAGGAAAAGAGGGACGGATATCACAGCGAGGGAGAATCAAAACGCGCCTTGCCTTGGATAATATCTTCTGTGTCCAATTGAGCGATCTTGGAAAGCTCCCGGCGAACATAGCCGACCATGAAGGCAAGGTCCTCAGCATTGTTCGACGACGGTGCAAAGAGATTACGCCACAGCGCAGCAGCCAGGACCGGGTCGTCTTTGCACATACCCTCATCATAGGCAACGACACCACCGTGGAACTGTGCGAGCAAATCCTTGATATAACTGTTGATCACACGTTGTTGTGTAATCTAGGACACATGCAATGAGAAGGTACTCCTTTTAAAAAATGATATTGCTCTCTTACCTCGTGGTCCCGGATGCGGAATTCGGCGTCATCAAAGAAACGGTTCACGAGTTCCTGGATGTGCTGGCGACCATTCTTCTCGCTGCGCAGACGCACCATCAGCATCCACACGTGGAGTTGGGTGACGGTGAACCAGGACTGAAAGTTATCGGGTAGTTCGCACTCTGTTCAAGGATGACATAAGAAAAGACATTCGTCATGATATTCAAGACATGGCACCTACTTGCATAGAAAAAGTCTTTGTTCTGGGTTGCATGGTTCGAGCAGGCGGCGTAGAGATCGTGACTGGCGCGAATGATAGTAGAGGATTCCGAGTAATAACCCATCGCACGGGCAAGTGCCTTCACTATTTTGATTTTTGTCTCGGAGTGCTCCTTGGATAAAGCAGAACCAGTGCTAAAGTGCATCTGTCCTTGCTGCTTCTTTTGCTATTTGATTGATAACGATAATAAAGACACTGTGAGTAAAAAGGGTGCGCTTGGTAGACATAAATAGGTGTTTACCCATAATGAAGTGGCTGCCATGGGTCGTGCTTGAGAGATTGCCCGGATAGGGAGTGGCTACAAGAGAATGTGTTTATATTATACATAGAATGCATTGATTGCAGGATCGAAAGAGTACCTTGCGCAAGGTAGTGCGAGCGAGTGCCCTTGACGCGCTTCCGATCACCATGTCTAGAGAAAAAGTTGCGAAAAAAAGATGGAAAACAACAATTGACAAGCTCCAGCTCCGCGAAGTCTTTCCGCAAATAATCTTGCCACTTCCTGCAGGGCCAAATTATGTCTGTTCATTCTTTCTCAGGCGTTCATGTCATCTATGTTGCTGGCAGCGGTAAATAAGCGAGAGTCCTTGTCTTCGGAATATATCGCATCATTGATCAACACTACTGTCTAGCTTATGAATTGAACTAGTAGCTGTTTAGGATTAATATGTAAGACGTGGAGTAAGCTTATAAGGTGTCATAAACCAGAAGCTCTCAGAAAGCGTTAAAATCATTATTGTTACCTTGGGAAAAGCTAGCCATTTCGCCTGTCTTGTAGTGGTATTCTGCCCTGTTAGGTTACCGTGGCAGGTGTGATAACTGTTTTTTGACGAGAGGATCGAGGCCAATAAGTTGGTTTCGGAGTTAATGAAGCATCTGCGTATCCTGTCTCAAAATAAAAGGCTCTAGGAGATTGCTAGCGACTGACCTCAGACGTCCTCAATACAGGAAGTTGGACATCGAACACGTACACATACACCGGTCACTGCGTACATACTCTTACATCGAGCCTTTCTAGTTGAATTTGCCTGCAAATGCATTGCCCGCAGTCGCCCGCCCTGTATGTGTGGCACGTGTACACAGGCACTCTTTTTATATCGTATGTTTCATTTTATTTACACATAAGCTAAGGCCTCTAAAGCCTTTGCTTTTGTCTTGTTCATAGACACGAGCGATGTAACTAGTGCCGCGGCCAAGTCTGTGAGCTTATTGCTCAGGGATTCGTTTCCAATTATGTGCACTGGGCGTTCCCCAAGGAGCATGCTGATCTCGCGCAATATTTTGCCGACTTTGGTCTCGGCAGACACCTCGTCCAAGAGCCGCTTCACGTCGCAGGGCTGTAATTGCGCGTGGGGTCCATACTTGATGGCCTGGAGAGTGATCGTTCGAAACAGTCGCGAAGCTAACTTCGCTGCTGATTCGATCTTTTGGCTTGAGACTTGCCCGCAAGAGAAGCAGTGTCCTTAGCAGTTCCCTCGATGTACGCCAGCTCCTCTTCCTTAATCCGACCGGCCTCCGCCACCTTTACGCCTCCTTGGCTGGCGAACGGGAAAGTTCAAGGCGCCCGTTCCGAGACCAGTTTCGGCAAGCGCCACTACAGCTGCTGTTGCTGCTTGCTTCTTATCCCGGGCGGAGCGGCAAGTTGACGTCTGCAGTTCGCCATCGTTCGCCACTACCCACGCGTCCTCGGCTGATAGACCAAGGACCTAGGGGTCGGTACCTAACAAACACTTGTGTGTTTGTGATTCGTGAGGCAGCAGAGCATTATTGCTCGACGATTATTCGAGGAATGTTGAATATTCGGTTGTTCGAGAGAACAACATCGTTGAGCTTGACAACTTGGGAAATGGATAGAATGGTGACGAGATGTACCAGTTCGACACTGGTTCCAAACGAAAGCGTACAGCTGAGCCCTAGGCTAAGAATAGCGTAAGTGTTGGCCTTTATATGATTAGTTTGACGATATTGCTGGTGACGAACCTTGCTGCAGCTGGAAGAAACTT
>VAFG01000307.1:196707-246872 GCA_013461545.1 Syncephalastrum contaminatum | reverse complement strand
CCGCGCCTTTTCTCCTTTTTTTTTTTTTCTCTTTCTTTGTGGGTCATGAGGGGCAGGATGCTATATTTTCACAACGAACCCACAGGTCATTTGATTATACAAGAATGACCATTGCTTTATAAATAAACAGCTTGTTATTCTTGACAAATTTGCTCTTTTCATAAAGCATAGACAAGCATGATTTACAGCTGCATAAGACTCCAAGTCTATCACTAGCATAGTTCACTGATTCACCTGCCATTAGGTGAACTTACTTCGAGCGAGCCGAACTTCAATCGTTTGATCAAAACGAAATTATGTGATTATTCTGATTTGTTCCAGTGCAGACTCTTTTTCTTTGTTCTTTTTTTCTTTTTGTTTTATCTTTAGCTATCATCCGAATACTGTGCCGGTCCACGCTTCGACACGCCAAGTCAGCAATCTGCTCTCTACGGGGCCACTGGTACTGCCATCAGACGGCTGTCATGGCATAACGAGCAAGGTGCTCAACTTCTTTCCTAGTCTTATTTGAGCGGGCCGAGACGGGGCTTGCTGGGCTTGTAAAGGGGACGCGCCCTTTATCGAAAGCAGATCGCGTGTGAGACGGCAAGCTCGAGAGTGTGATTGTCCCTGCCGTGCTGTTCTCCGCCAAGCTCTACGCTCCGTTGCTTTGCTTGAAGCTCTTCAGTGATTTCTCCAAGGCTTCTGGCTTCTTGTTGTGGGTTTCCATTGCTCCCTCCCTCCGAGCGTAGCGGACAACAAGCTTTCGCTTGTGCATGTCCTTTTCCTTAATCCAACCGGCCTCTGTCACCTCACGTTCTTCACTATAAAAGGGGTTAAACTTCGTTTGCGGCTGCTCCTTTCCTTTCTTTCGAGCACTTACCTGCTTTAAACGCGTTCACGCGCTCTCATTGGACAGATGTTTCCCTTTATGGAATCTGTCCAAAATTCATGCAGTGGAGCGTCTCGTCCGTGCAGAGCTTCTCCAACTTGTTCGAGCGCGTCGTTTCTGAGGATGATCCTCGTGTCATCTGATGGCTCAAAGTGGGTCGTTGTCGCACCCATATTGGCAGACGTAATGTCGAGCCTGATGCTTGAGGTAACGAGCAAGTTACTTGACCTCGTGCCGATTGCCTTCTTTCCACCGTCAATGGATTGCAGCAGGGACACTCCCAGGTATCCGTACTGGCCTCGTGTTGTCGGGTATGAACAGGGCAATCCTTCCAGACGCCGTTCATAGTGCGCTTCTGATAAAGGAGCGCGTCCATAAGGCTCGATGGTGTTTATCATGATCGCTGCATGATCATCGAGAAGGGTCACCTGCAAACAGTATCATAACCACACACCCTCGTCATCTTCCAATGGGTTTATAATGATGAGTGCATTGCATGTACACTGAGTACGTCTGCACGAATACTGGCTGTGCCGCTTGAAATGACGAATGCATAGCTCGAACTCTTGCTGCAACCCAGGGTCAGAGGTATGCCGGCCCGGTATAAGGCCTACTTGCGATGTTGATCTCAAACGAGTGGGGAGGGGAACAACCGGCGATCGAGGAGGCGCGTGAAGATTTTGGCATCCTCGTTGATTGGATAACAGTGACACAAGCAAACAATTGGTCGAAATAAGGCTGAACCCCCAGACGTGAACAGTATGTCGCTGAAAATTTAGTATCGAAGAAAAGGACACGGTCATCAAAAAGGAGCAAGGAGAGAAATGAGCTGCTTATGAACCCGACTTTGTCTAATACGCATTCAAAAAAAAAAAGAAGAAGAAGAAAAGAACAAAGACAAAAGAAAAACAAAGACCTACTGTTCGTCATGTCAGCTTTCGACTTTATGTTGCACTCTTAAAGATCAATGCCATGTAGCAGTCCCCTTCTCGGACCACCAAAGACCCCCCGTGTACCAGAGAGCCATCCTAATCCTAACCATGCGCACGCCATTGCCTGCCTTCCGGATCAAATCATCGTATTTTACGAGCTGTCAACCTAGCTACTTGGCCCTGATACCTTAACTCGCAGAATGAGCAATAAAGAAGTCAATAAGCACGCTGCCTTTCCTTACAAAGAAGGATGACAAAATTTTACCAAAAGAACATAAATTTGACGGCGAGACATTGTAGCTCTTAGTCATATTTCTGACTTGTTATATAGCCTTTAGCGTGGCATGTCTATTGAAGAGCTCAGGAACAAGTTCGACAGAAACCGTAATGGGGCAGAAAAAATAAAAGTACTCTCATCGGTATCGTGTTCAAAGATCAACAGCAAATTGTTTCGCCCTATCAGAGGACGATTACTAAGTCGGCAACGGAGGTGTAAAATGCCGAGAATGGCTACCGAAATTGGTAGGGTATCGGTAAAACTAATCATGAGCCGCAAGTACAGTGAGCGCCGCTGAATAATGTCTTTGCAATCGTTAGCGAGATTAGTCATGTGTCAAAGTCATATATATATGGAAATTGACCAGATCCAGGAACACAAAAGCAACAAGACAACTCAACCGTAATGACCTCTAAGCTCTTTCAACCTATCCAACTAGGTAACCACAAGCTGCAACACCGTGTCGTGCTGGCGCCCCTGACTCGTTTGCGCGCTTCCCAGGCCGCCGTACCATCTCCTTTGATGGCCGAGTACTACAAACAGCGCGCCACGCCTGGCGGTTTGTTGATTTCGGAGGCGACCTTGATCTCCCCAACCGCGGGTGGATACGTTGGTGCTCCTGGCATCTACAATGACGAGCAATCAGCAGCATGGAAGCCCGTCACGGAGGCCGTGCACACGAAGGGTGGCATTATTTTTATGCAGCTGTGGCACATTGGCCGTGCTACGTCATCCAAACTCATGCCAAACAACGGAAAGCCCCTATCGGCCTCCGCCATTGCTATCAAAGGCAAGAACCTTCTCGGTGATGACTATGAGGAGCCCCACGCCCTGACCCAGGACGAGATCAAGGATGTCGTCAAGGACTTTGCCGCTGCCGCTCGTCGGGCTGTCGACGCCGGCTTTGATGGCGTCGAGATTCATGGTGCCAACGGGTAAGATAAGATATCCAATCAATGGACATGTCAATCTGACTTTCTGTTTTCTAATATTTAGATACCTGGTCGACCAGTTCCTCAACACATCTTCCAACAAGCGCACCGACAAGTATGGTGGCCCCATAGAGAACCGTGCCCGATTCGGCCTTGAGGTGGTCGAGGCTGTTGTGGAGGCTGTGGGTCCCGAGCGCACTGCCATTCGCTTATCGCCCTTCTCCGGATTCCAGGACATGGAGGACGACACGCCCAATGAAACGTGGACCTATTTCACGAAACGGCTTCAAGAAAAGCACCCCAACTTGGCTTACCTTCACTTTGTCGAGCCTCGCGATGATTTGATGCCGCGTTCGGGCGATGAGACCGAGAAGCGTGCTGGTTTGACCCTGGATCCTTTCCGAGCTGCTTGGAAGGGTCCTTTCATCTCGGCCGGCGGCTACACGACCAATCCCAAGCTTGCTGAGGAAGTAGCCAATAAGACCGGCAACCTGATCGCGTTTGGACGCACCTACATTGCGAACCCGGACCTTGTCTCGCGCCTGAAGAACAACTACCCCTTGAACCCTTATATCCGCGAGACATTCTACGGTGGTGCTGAAAAGGGATATACGGATTACGAGACTTACAAAGTCGCTGCTTAGAACTTTTATAGCTATCCATTCATTAAGCAATTGCAATAGACAAATAAAGATCACGAACAATTCGATCTTGCATAGACACATTATGCGTCCATAGTTTGTCACTACAAGTGGTCAGTCATTTCTTTGGTGGCACTTATTCATTGTTGTATCTAGCGAACTTTTTTTATATATTTCGTTTGTACCAGCTATGCTTTGAACAAATGGATCCCAGCCGTTCCACTTGTGGTTACTCTATCGATATAGAATGGGAAGTCTATTTCTCAACATTTTGACCGGCCTTATTCCATGCAGAGAAACCACCCTTCAAGCTGATCAAGTTTTTCTTATCATAACCCATGCGAGCCATGGTTTCGGCAGCCATGATGCTACGGAGACCACCGGCGCAATAAAGCACGACAGGGCGATCGGAATCTGGGGAAACCACTTTTTCGATGGCGAGTTCGAGGACGCCGCGCGACAAGGTAACAGCATTGGGAATCTTTTAAATAGTTAGTATCAATAGTAGATGGGACCAATTGAGTCCTTACTTTGCCAGTCTGGGCCCACTCAGCACCCTCGCGGACATCGATGACAACGGGCTGTTCTTTCTCGGCTAGTTGGGCAGCCAGCTCTTCCGCCGTGATTTCCTTGAATTGATAGTTTTTCTGCGTCTCCTTGACCAGATCTGTCCAGCGGCTCTGCATCACCGAAGCCTAATTCATCGGACGGTGAGTTCATTTCATACACGCGGACGGCTTCATGAACTTACTGCGGTAAAGGACCGCACACTCGCTTGGACATGCGCAAGGGCATACTGAGTTACTTATGTTTGAGTCTCTAAAGTATGTGTATTGCAGTGATAATAAGGCACCTTCTTTGAAATGACAGCAAGGAGGGACATGACTAAAGGTTGACTTTTGGGTTCAAAGAGAATGTACCAATGTCTTTGTGCAACGCGAGGTGTACCCCAGATAATCCATCAGTCAGCTGTCACACCATCCACCTTTGTAAAGAACTTGATATGCCTTGTGCGAAGATAATCTTATCTAGTAGCATATAGCATGTTGGGAATGATAGAATGTACACATAAATAGTGCTATTATTTACATGAACAAACATACACGTGTATCCAGGTGCGTCTTTCATGCAAACGCATCGAAAAGCGACATGTGAAATTAAGGGTAAATGCTACATCATAAAGAAAGCCGACTATTTCAATGTTTATTCCAGTTTCACTTGTCTCGCAAAATGACTGCTTCCCCCTCGCTAACCCCCTTCTTTATCCCTTTCATCATGCCTACAGACAAATCACAATAGGACCCAACCAAAGTTTTTCCTTTCTTCTTCATATTTCATCTGCCTTTATTGTACATTTCAAATATGCGCCTCTTGGCCTTGGTCAACCTCGTGCGCTTCTTCACCTTCCTTTCCACAATCCTTGCTCTCTCAGCTCATGCTGTCCAGTGCTTTCTCTTTACGCTCTACCAGCGCCAGGTATGTGTGACAGTCGAGAATGTATCGGTGTGATTCATGCGTTACCCTAGGCAACTATACATCCTTGGTTCCCCGTGCGCCATTGGCAGGTAAAATACACGCGCTATAGACCGATGTCTCCTTTTCATCATATAACTAATACTGCACATCTTTAGTATCTACTCTGGTTCGTCTCACTGGGCATATCTCTGCTGAGCGCAGCTGCAATATGTATCCACGCCGGGTGTTGTCGGCGTGCACATAACCTGCGAGGCGACAGAAGCCTGGGGCTGGTCAACTGCGTAATTTTGGCTGGCACACTCGTAATCGTTACGTTCTGGAGTGGCCAGGAGCCATGGACAGACGGCCTCGTTGAGTTTACAACGCCCGCCAAAGGCTTTATTCCATATTGTGGGTTGTTGGACAAGCATCGCGATGCAGCATATCCACTGCTTTATCACCGGTATTTTTTATTTTTTTAGTTCTGAGATAAGAAGTTGCAAAAGAGGCTGATGCATATTTTGCTATAGATGTTTGCTTATAGATACAACATGGATATGCGGGGCATGGACGCTGCTCAATTGGACGATTCTCTTAGTGTTTGCTTTTACTGTTCGACCTACGCGACACCCCACGGACGTTACGCGTCTTCCAGCTAAACAGTACCACTGGGGCAAATACCGACCCGAATCATTCGCACCTTCACCTGCACCCTCCTTGCCTAAACCGTTTGAGCTCGCTGGCACGTATTACCGCTCCGACCGGCCGTATACTTCGCATGTACAGCCGCAGCTGCCGCATGCCTATCAGCCATATCAACAAGAAGAACGGCAGCAGCATAGATCAACCACACCTACATCTGCCTACTTTTACGAAGATGGTTACCGGGAGGCGGCACCGAACCCCAACCAGCATGATCAGACACCCCTTTCTTCAGCTTATACGGGAAGTAATCCCAGTATGATGGCACCCACATCCGTGACGACCTCAACTGAGACAAGTCATCCTTATCCTTCATATTACGCGTTCCCGCCGTCTGTGAGTAGCCAAGGGATCAATGGGCGGCAGAGGGACGCTTCGCCCTATGCTTTTCCTTACCCGTAGTACTGTAATATAATATGGATACCCTGTATCGCTTCTGCATTATAAAAACCATCAGAATAAATGAATTGAAAACACCAGCTCCTATCATTACTGCAATGGACAGCACAGAGCGGTCCATCTTTTAAAGAGGTGTGCTCCGCAGAAGGCAGATCCTGTGCAACCTTAAAAGTCAAAATGGCAAGTATTCTCCAAGAAAGACAGCCCCGTATTCCATTATGCTTTGGACATGCTTAATAAAAGTATTTGACAAATACAAGTATATAGAAGAGCGCAGTCGTCATATAAGTGGATGGCTCTCTTAAAGCTACTCTTTTCCCTGTATGTTTATGTGTTATATCTGTGTATTTGAAGTAGAGCAACGGAAAGAGAACAAGGAAAAGAAAGAAGCAAAAGTGACTGACGCTCTTTCAACTTTTTTTTCTTTTATTTTTTGCTTGGATCGCGTAACGGTAATGGGCAAGCCATCGACAACCTCCAAGTCCACTTCTCGGAAAACTATCGCTCTCAAGGAAGAGGACGACTCTTCTCTATCAAATGCTGCCCAGATCGAGTCCCAGATGCAACGTCTGCTCGAAGTACGTTCTCCTATATTGTATAGACTACTCCACCACTGACACTGCCATACTCGTCTCGATCAGCAAAATCGGCAATTAAACGAGAAACTTGAACAATCACTTAAAACGGTCAGCAAACTACGTCGGCAGCGAGGGTAACACTAGGAAAAAGACGCCGAGTGGGTTCTTTGTTCTTATTATGTTGTATCCAGTGCACTGTTGGATTTGATTGCAAGCAAGAAACGTACGTCAGGCGGTTACGACAGCTCAAACGACGATGACAGCAGTGCATTCGACGAAGACGAGGAACTTGCTGAACTCTCCGAACCACAACCTTCGTCGTCCTCTGAGAGTGAAGAAGAGGAGGGCATGGCTACCCCTCCTCAGGTCTTTTCACCTGCTACTCCCGGTATGCTGATGTGTATTTTCATTCTCTGTATTCGTTACTTACCCAGACCTTTCAATCCGATAGCCCCTTTTAAGCCCGTGTTAAAAGCACGCAAAAACCGCCACCGTTTGATTGACGTTGCTCGCGATGACGCCGGACGACCCATTCTTCCACTTCAACTCGGTAGCATTACTGTTATCAGTCTCGGTCAGATCGATACTTCCCCGGCTTATCACAATAATCGTTACATATTCCCCGTCGGTTACAAAGTCCAAAGGTATATACCTATATCATCACAACCCCGTATGTGTACTCATTCATCTCTTTGCAGAGTCTACAAAAGCATGATTAAACCGGGGACTCATACCAACTATACATGTACGGTCAAGGAAGGCACGACCGGTCCCAAGGTAAAGAGAATACTATTTATGCATGAGTGACATGACTCACATGACGTGTAGTTTTGCGTCGAGCCTGCGGACGATCCAGATAACCCGGTCGAGAAAGACACGCCCTCTGCAGCTTGGACGACGGTCATGAAGGTTGCCAACCACGATAAGCTGCGTCAAAACTTTGCCGTTTCGGGGCCCGAGTACTTTGGCATGTCCCACCCAACCATTGTCAAACTGATCCAGGAACTGCCCGGCGCCGAGCAGTGCGAGAACTATGCTTGGCAAGACTTTAGCAACGAGCAAGCCTTGCCTCCTTCGCAACCTTCAAAAAGACAGAAAATCGCTTCCTGATCTTACACACATATCCTCGCGCATCCAAAATACACACACACACACACACACACACACACACACGTACACACCTACCCACGCACAGCTTATATATACGTACTCTCTTGTCACTTGTTCTTTTCTTCCATTCATGTGTTGTTGCCCTTCATTCGCAACCCACCCGCACCTATCCCTCCTCGCATACACGCATTTCATGTACACGCATACATGAAAAAAACCAGGTCTTTTCCGTTGCACTCAAATGTGTGTATATATGTGTCGTTGTGATAGAGATGCACAAGTGGCGTGTTTAATAATCAATCTTTTACATGGTTTTGACCAAATCACCAATGCGATCGCCGACGCGCTTAGCAAAATGGCCTGATGCTCGAAGCTCAGGGGATCCCTGCATTTCTCACCGTTAGCCTCCAATTTTTGTGTATATGCATAGATTCATGTTCGCAAACTCGACTTACCGAAAAGACGGAATCCAGGGTCTGTAGCACAGGGTCTAAATTAGACGCAAGCGACTTTTTGAGGTTGGATGCGATCGCGAGGGAGGATTGGAAAAGGGGCGACTCCGTCGTGTGGTCGTAGCTCGGGTACAAGCTAAAGGGCTCGCGCGAGATGGCCGACGGCTGCAGATAGTATTCAAGGTGGCGCAGAAGCACGAGCAGGACCATGTCCACGATATCGAGCAGGTGGCGCATTTGCTTGGCTTTGTCACCGGCCCGTCGGCGGAACTCGCTCGTGAGGATCTGGCGCTGCTGGGACGGGCTCAGGTTCTCAAACTGGACCTTGAGCGTTTTGGGGAACGCGGTCTCAAACACCTCGCGGACCTCTTCGAATCGCAGCGCGGTGATGTCGCCTTTTTGGGACCGCAGCATCTCGTATTCTGCCACAGCACCCTGCAGCTTCTTGAGCGTGTCCCGCATGCAGGCCACCAGGGTCGACAATGACGGCGTTCGGACCGAGACTGAGAATACAGTACGTCATGCATGAGCCAAATGAGAAATTAATTTTTTTTTC
Source organism: Syncephalastrum contaminatum (assembly GCA_013461545.1). NCBI lineage: Eukaryota > Fungi > Mucoromycota > Mucoromycetes > Mucorales > Syncephalastraceae > Syncephalastrum > Syncephalastrum contaminatum. The sequence goes on along the minus strand of VAFG01000307.1, from coordinate 237,967 downwards.
CTCTGCATACCATTACGCTTAAACAAGCCATTATCGTCACTGATGGGAGAAAGGGTATTACTGAACATGGGGCGGAAGGCGTTCGGGCCTAAATGATGCATGAAAGTGAGTGAGACCAACCCATTGTACTTTTAGATATGGATTCTTACCTTGCTCATCTTGGGCAAATGCCGCGTTTTGGGCATAGGATGTAAGGTTCAGTTGTATTGACTGCAGCAGCCTGTCACATTGACTCTCGAAGATCGTCTGGGAGCCGCCAAACACGAGCTTGACGGAGAGTTCTCGGTCTTCATCGGTCTGAGGCACGATTTCGAGGTTTTGTGGGATAAGGTATTTGGCAATGAGCTGTGTCATGGATGTGTGGAGTTGGTGGAGACCTCGCGAAGCCTGAAATCCTCTTGTATTAGATGACATGTTTCCATAATATCGTTTTAATAGAACTTACCAGGTCCTTAAAGAACCCTTCACGACAGCTGAGATGATACATGATGGTAGATGCCAGCTTCAACTGCTCGAGCGAGGACAGTGTCACGGGCAGGTTTTCGTCCTTGAGAATATACAGGAGGCAATCTTGTTGTTTCCGAGCCCAGCGTTCAACCTAACATTGGGAGTGGCAGTGGTCAGTCTACGCGCCCTACAGTCTTTCTAATGGACTAATATCCTACCTTTTCGGTAAGAAACCGGTTCCCTCCCTTGGTGACCAAGGCAACGATCAGCTTCAACGAGGGCAGCAGAAGCTGTTCATAGCGCTTAGCCAGGTCGGCCGTAGAGGATGGCTCATTATCTAGAAAGAAATAGGTGAGCACGCATTCTCGATGATGGGTCTGCTCTTTGTCACTTACCCAGTTGCATCAAGCTGGTTTCGGGCCGGGCATTGATGAATTGGCAGTGTTCAAGTGCATCCACGATGCGATTTTCAAACAAGCGCTTGGCACCCTCGCGCGTCAGTGCCAGCCGGAGGTACAGACTCATCTTGGCCTCGTAGATATAAAGAGGTGTCATGGACGCTAGGAAGTTAATTCATATGCATGAGTTCAAGTACAAAATAATGGTCGCATTTTTCTGTTTCATCGTTCATTTACCTTCACGCTGCTCAAGGAGATTGAGAAGCTCGATATTTTCGCGTTGCATCATGTCAATCGAGTATTTTAAAAAGTTCTTTTTGATCATGTACGAAAGCACCACCGAGCTGCTGGCCTTGACCGAGAGCATGTGCAGACTTTCCAGGACGACGTAGGCCGTCGATTTCCAGACATGCTCACCATCAGTCGCGTCAGTGCACACCAGATCGAGCAAGGACTCGCTTTGGCCGAGAGTCTCAACAAACTGACGCTCGACCGCCGCGCACTTGCCATCACCGCGGTCGACATAGTGCAAAAAGTGGATCAGGGCCGTGTAGAGATCACCCCGGACAGGTGTGTTGCTGGTCGGCTGCTGGATACACTGCAGGAGGCCGTTGAAAATGGCACGGAGCTCATCGTCAGGCAAGCGAGACATCGTCACCGCGTCCTCAGAGGACTGATGGGCCTCGAGGACCTGCTGGCGGATCTTGTCTTCGCGGAGATGGGTCATCAGGGCCGTGACGACTTCGCTGAAACCCTTCATGATCTGGGTGTCGCCGCAGTTTTCGCCGCCGATCATCTTGGGCAGCAGCGTCGAGAGAAGATCGAGGGTGATGCGCTCGCGGACCTCGAATGAGAAGAGGTCAAAGCACTCTGTCAGGGTCACCTGAACGACCTGCTTCCATGCGCGGAGGCACTGGTGCTTGCCGTGAGCGATTTCGATGTGGTGGTTGGCAGCCATGAGCGCGGTCAGGATGCGGCCCATCTCGTCCTCGAGCTCAGCGCGCTCTGGATCGCTAACGGCGATTCCAGCGTCCTGTTTGGACTTTTCGTCGTTGCGCAGCACGCAGTAGATGCTTCGGATGTCATACACGTCGCAGCCGTACTGACCCGGTACCTTGAACGGCTCGGCGTAAAAGCCATCAAAATATTTGAGCGGGCCGTGGTCGGCCGACATGGCGTCAATCCACTTGAACTCGAGCGAGTTGACAATCTCGCGCACCTTGGTCAGCGGCTGCTGGAAGCGGTTCGCGCCCAAGCTGAAGATGTTGCGCTCTGCACCGTCGACGTCCATCGTCGACGACGCCTCGTCTTCGGCTTCGCTGTAGCCGTACAGGAGACTCAGCAGCTTGCGGATATCGGACTTGCTCTGCGTCGCCGACAAGACGTGGAGTTCGAGCGCGATAGTTTTCAGCATCCAGGCGCGCTGATGGAGCTGCGCACGCAGCGCGATAAAGTCCATCTTGAACTGGGTGTCATCCGTACACAGAACGGTGCCCGGGATGATGGGCTCGGCCACCTGCGGGTAGCTCTCGATACTGGGCGACATGGCGCGGAACTGGTGGTAGAAGAACTCCTCCTTGCTGCGCAAATAGCGCATGGTGATGTCTGATGTCGACTCCTTGGCACAGAGCTGGTAGATCAGCTTGTAGCATTTTTCGGCTAGAACAGGGTGCGTCGCCACCAAGGGCAGCTCTTCCTCCGTGTTCTCGTCTATACCCGAGACACCATGCGAGAGGAGGTTGAGGATCGATCGGAAGCAGATGCGCGCGGTCTCGTTGGGTCGCATGCCAGCCACGATGGCGCCGTGGCCAGGGCGCGGGTCGCTGTAACCCAGCAGGAAGTCGCTGAGGGTAGGCGAGGGCTTGTCGAGGGCCGAGTTCTTAAGAAGCAGATCGACAATGGCGAGGCGCACCGAGCTCTCCATGCGCGGCATATCCTCGGCATCCAAGCCATAGACATCGCTGATCGTCTTGGCCGCAAACCAGAAGGGAATGTTGTTGATATCGTACTCGTAGTCCTCGGGGGTCGTGATCTCGAGCGTGTCGATTTCCAGGCGTTCGCTGAACGCGTGCAGGATCGCATTCTCGTCCTTGCAGTTACGCAGCACGCCGGCTAGACGGGTGCCAATGCCGCCCATGGGTACATGGGTGCGTGCCGGGTCCTTGACGAGCTGGGTCTCGTTCGGCTCGCGCGACAGAGCCTCGAGGATGCGGGTGCTAAGATAGCAAATCTCGTCTTGGTCGACGCAGTTGACGAGGAGCGAGAGCTGGACGAGCGAGTTGGCATGGTAGAGCATGAGCTGGCCCAGCGGGGCGAGCGAAGGCAAGGGCGGGAACACGGTTTCGCCGAGCATCCATTCAGCGGTAGGGAGACGGCGGGCTTGGGTTTGGATCAGAGGAATCAGTACGTTGCAAAAGACGTCTTGCACCGCGAGCACCTTGTCGAGGATGCGCAAGCTGCGCACGACCGACTCGGCAAAGTAAGCCGTCGTTTCTTTTCTGCCACGGATGCCCTCCGGACCGCGCTGGACGATCTTGAGCAGCTCTTGGAGGAGACCGCGGCCAGCCAACAAGCGGAGGATGACTTCAAAGCCGGGATGGGCCAAGTAGATGAGGAGCAGGCTATCGAGTGGTTCGCACGTGTTGCTTTCGCGGCCCTGGACGGCGAGCGTGTTGTTTGTCACGCGGCCACCGCTTCCTTTGCTGCCGTGCTTGAGGAACTCTTGCAGGGGGTGGATGTCAAAGGAGAGGACGCTGTTCTCGAACACCTTGAGGCAGGCCGCTGCGAGCTGCCATTTGCTGCCCGGATAAAGATAATCTTGGGCATCAAGTTCCACAAAGATATGGTCAATGACGAGTGAGATGTACGGGCTTGCGCCAGGTGAGCGCGTGCCCTTGCCAAGGTCATACGGGATCGTGGACAGCGTGGGCATGAAGCCCGAAATGATATCCTCGCGGCGGGTCTGTGTGTGGATGGCGGAGCCCATCAGATTGAGCACAGACCGGGTCTCGTCATAGACCTTCAGGGTGCGCTCCATATTGAGCTCCTGCAGAAACTTGGGTGCCCTGAGGGGCTCGCGACGGCGGGGCGGGGACGCGTTCGGGGTCATACCGGCCGACTGGGGTTGCTCGGCCGTTGTGCGTTCGGGCGTGTCGCGCTTGGCAAGAAGAATGTCGCTGTTTTCGAGGACGTCCCAGATCCTGGCCGAGATCTTGCGGCCCAGCTCGGCGCCGCCGCCCCAGGGCGAGCAAAAGGCAGCGAGGGTGTTGTAGAGTGCGGCGCGCAAGGTGAGGGTCGTACGACAGCCGATCATGTCAATGATGGATTTGCTGGTCTGGTACTGGTTGTCTTCCCACAGCGCAGCGCGGGCCGCGGGAGAGTACTGGACGACCTGCTGGAGCAGGCCCAAAAACGAGACAAGCAGGTCTTCCTCGCCAGTAGGGAGAGCCTTGGGCTCGTTCTGCATCAGGGGCGAAAAAAAGTGCATGGCCGAGAAGAGCTTGCTCCACGAGAAGAGCGGGCTATTGTTGAAATCGCTGCGGTTAGAGTTGCGCTCAAAGAAGTGGTAGGCGTGGGTGGCGCAATCGACGCCGGTTGCGAGCGAGGCAAAGAACTCGTAGCAGGCTCGGGTGGTACCTGCGACCTTGATGTCCATCGTCCACTTGACGAACGCATGCAGATGGTTGCCTTGGCGGGTCCAGAACTTGGCACCTTTCTCGGTGCGGCCGCGATAGATGCTGGCAAGCAATAAAAAGAAGGCCTCGAGGTCACGGCAACGCGTGGCTTCATCGTCGGGAACGATCGCGGTGGTGCTGCTGTTGAGCGAAGCTGCGGCGGCGGCAGTGGAGACGGCGGTAGGGAAGGAGGCATTGATGTCCTCCTCACGGTACTTGAGCTGCTGCAGTGGGCGTTGCGCAAACTCAATCAGGACATCGGTCAATTGCTCAAGCGTGTGGACCACGAATTCTCGAAAGTCGGGGCGGATATCGGCATTCAGCTTTGTGAAGTCGGTCATATCGACGATGGTCGTATCGCCCGCGGTGTAGCGTTCGTCTGCGGAGCGCTTGACAAGCGTGCGTTCGGTCTCAATGTTGAACTTGGGTTGCTGAAAGTAGAGCAGATATTCGTTCATAAAGTCAAACGCCTTGGCTTCGATGGCACGGTCAATTAGTGGGACGGTATCTTCCCTTTTGGCAGGCAGTTTCGCAATGACGGAAGGATCCAGGGAAGCGGATTGAGTGGCAAACATGACCCACTGAAGCAACGCGACGCCCTTGGCAGCAGGCACGCGCCACGCCTTGTTCGCGAGCTGCTGGTGGAACTTTTTGGAAAAGTCGGTATTGTTGATCAGCGGGTTGTCGAGGCAGCCGCTGTCAAGGTGATCGTCGAGAGAAAGCGCACCGAGCAGGGCGAGCAAGAGGTAAGATGCACCAGTGTCCTGCAAGTCCATCGACTCGAGTTGCTGGCTGATGGTAATGATATCGTTAGGCTCGAGCCAGACCAAAGAGGCCGCGTGGTAAAGAATCTGGAACACGTAGATGCGTTCGTCCGTAAGACGTTCGATGCGCTCCTTGGTGATGTCCTCGCCGAGGCGACCCGAGACTGGACCGCTGTCAGGATTCGTGGGTTGAGCCTGTTGCTGTTGCTGGAGTTGTAGCTGCTGCTGTTGGGGCTGTTGTGGCGGGGGTTGAGGTGCTGACGGTAAGCGGCCCGACTGTTCCAAGGAAACAACATCGTCCCTGAGTGACCTGGCTGCTTTGAGGAGCTTGGCAGGGAATGTGCCGAGGCTCGTAGACGAGTCTAGAGGAATTTTCTGCTGCATGACGTCCGCCACAAACTGGTAAAAGACGGCACGCACGTCGTCTCTGACCGAACCATCCTTGGCCGACTGAAGAATCACATTCCAGCATGCGAGTAGATAGCCACGTTCGTCGTGATACAATATAATCGCAGTGTCGATCGCGTTGCTGTTCAATCGAGCGGCTTGCACCATCCCTGACATGAGGAGCGTGGCTGCCACATGCTCATTCACGTTGAGCTGGTCAGACAAGAAAACAGCTTCCTTGATAAACACATCGTTGACTTTGTGAGCAGCACCGTTAATGTAGGCTTTTCCTGTATACAGAGCAGAAAAGTCGATTATTACACTGTGATCAAATGAGTGTATACCACATACCGCCTTGGAGGGTAGTACGATCCTGAGAGGATTTAGGTGAATCGTCCAAGAGAGAGATTAAACGGTCTCTGTGGATCTGCAGTTGGTGGTGTAGAATGTCTGGCGTAGACGCAGAAGTCGACCGCCGTGCCTGGCACAAGATGTCATGGAAGGAACGAGCCTCGTCAGACCAGCCGGGAATCGAGTGTCCTTGTGCCGTTTGCATTATATAAGAGATAACACACACACGTACGCAAGGTTCTATTCTTGATGGTCAGTCTTTGCTCCAATTTATGAAATCGGTTTGCTTACATGGCACAAAGATCAACCAGGCGATTAAAGCAAACTGAAAGAAACAAGCGCGAAACTCTTTTCTGTTGGAAACCCGCGCGTGCACGATTTCGTTGTGACAGCTCTCAGAATTTCAGACTTGGGGAACGCGTCTTTTTGTCTGGGCTCAGAATTGGAAAGATGTTGTCTATTGTTCTCTTGTTCTGTATGTGCGTTTTCTTATTGTTATTACTCAAAAAAAAGGAACGTCCTATTGCTATTACTTCCTCAGTCTTTTTACATGTTCTGTTTACATTACACTCCGTCCTTCTTTATACGTTTGGAAGGACATAAGAAGTCGATTGTTGAACCAGGAGGGTATTTGCAAAACACGCCACCGTTGGGATGAGGGTGACGGTGCTGCTCGCCCTCTTCTTGCTTGAGCCTCTGAGCATTGTACTCTTCTTGGGCTCGGTAGATAGCCTCCAAATCGAAGGGAGCATTGCTACTTGTTGGCTGGATTGGATGGGGCGGTTTAGGCTTAGTCGGCCGACGACGCTGACGCTGTGGATCGGCGCTTTCTTGATGCTTCGTAAAGCGTGTTCGATTCACACCGTCTGCTCCATGCGAAGCGGGCTGTCGATACTCCGGCGCCTGTAGAAGTTCTTGTGCTTGCTGTGCCATTGCCTTTAACGCAGCAAGCTGAGTCGCTTGGTGGGGGGTGTACGCTGCATACGCATCCCTGTTGCTCGGATACTCTGCGTCAAGGGTCTCCCCGTTCGATGCATGCTCATCCGTGCATTGTCGAGGGATACCAGACAACACTTCCATTGTCTGCTGCTGCTGCTGAGGTGCTGTTTGTCTATGAGGTTGCTGCTGATCTGATTGAAAAGACTCCATCCAACCTTGCATACTCCACTCGTCCGCATTAGCAACATACTCAAGCTGGTTCGGACGTTCTGACATAGCGTTTTCCTTGAAGCGGCTCGTCTGTATCGACCTTTGATCGGTATTTGATGGCTGCGACTGCGGCTGGTCGATGATATCATCCGCCAGTGTCGCCAGCCAGGCCATTGTGCGCTCCAAAGACATGGACGAATGGCTCCTTTGGTGTTCCGGCGTCTTTGATGATACCTTTTTTTGTAGAATATGGCTTCAGCCCTGAACAAAAAAAAAAAATAAATAAAGGTGCGCTTACAGCTGACGATAAACCAGCATTGGGGAGTGCTGGATCTGTTTGTGCAGCAATATCAGGTGATGAGGTCATCGTTGGCTCTGGCATCGGCGGCTTTACATTCCATTGGGTAGTCCACGCCTGTTGAAGCCATGGTTCCTCCGAAGCCCGCGCCCTCGGAGCATCGGTCATACTGCGACTACGAAGTGACGAGTAGGGATGAAAACGCTAATGGTCATGTAGTAAGTTATCATGTAGTATGAAGAGACGCAACCTACTATGGAGGGTTCTTGTGCCACGCCAGCATGACATTGGGTGTGTATTTGTCCTTTGTGCTCCCTGGAGTGAGTTAAGCCATGGACGGCTGGCATCGCGTTCAAAGACATGCTTCTCGCGTGCGCCATATCCACTGCTGGCTGCGTGTAACGTGCAATAGGGGCAGTCTGGTGCGAGGGATCACCTTCGTGAGAGAGCCACTCCTGAAATGGATCTATGGGCTGTTGCTGATACAGATTCATGATGGTATCGGTCGAAAATGAGGCAGCATTGTTACTCCCATTCTCCGCGCCGATCAACTGGTGCAGGGTTGGACGCATCTCTTCCTCGGAAGTAATGGGTAGCTCGGATGAGGCGGGAGTAGTTATTCCCTGTAACGAGGGCCATTCTTCTTTACTACCCGGGTAAGCAACAGGAAACATTGTCATGTCCGTTTGGAACAGATCATGATTGTTATCGCTACTGGAACCGCCCTTGGCACTCGAGAAAACATGTGATGATGCGCCTGAAGAGTCTCTATTGGATGTACTTTCGCTGAAAGGTTCGACGGATTCTGATAGGCGCTCGCTGGATCCAAGGGTTGTAAATTCGGAAAAGAGATCCAGATCAGCCATGCTTGGAGACAAGCCCAGAGCACCTAATAACTGCCTTCCCACAGCATCCAAACTTGCGTCGTTTTTCTCGTCCGAGGACAATTCCTGGTCAGAGGAAAGGAGCTGCATGGCTTGCAGACAATGTAAAAGAAAGCAAAGAAATACCAGTATCCACTCCCACCTGCCGAAAAATCACTCCCTTCGGAAGTTTGCATGGACTGTCACAAGGCTACTTTTTTATCGCCTCGTCCTAATTGTTTCCTAGATACCAGGAAATCGACTTTGTTAATCCCCGAGCAGTGATAATTTCAGATCCGGTACTGCTATAATCAACATGATCGTTAGATTTCTATTTGGGTAACTTGGTTGACATTGCAACCAATGTCGCCACTATCCTGTATACCAGATTGTATATATATTGAGCGAACCAATCATGCCTTAAGGCTTTTCCGGGCTACATTTTTACGATCTACATCTATTTTCGGGGGTTACCAGATGGAAGAGAGAACATTGTAAGTCGCAACGTCGGGCATCAAGGCATGGACAACGGTAGATATATGCTTTATACTAAGTAATAAATCACGCGTCTTACTGACCAACACGGATGCCTTTCATGCTGACATCGCTTGCTTTGGAAGTTCGCCTCCCACACTGCGTTCTTCTTCGACTGGTTGAATCTGTTGGAGCACACCAAGGTCAGCGATTCTCGCATTAATATCATACGATTCCATCGATCTTATTAACAGCGTTCCAGCAAGTAACGGCAATGGTGGTTTCTTGTTGGTACATATACGTTATTATCTACGTATCATGTGTGTAGCAGTGAACCTGCTAGCTCTACATACATAAACTGGATGAAAAGGACCACTGCACTCATACTGGCTTAGACACATGCAAAGCTTTTTTTTTTTTTGCTGATCATTTTATAACGTGTTGAGTGTTGTTCAAACAGATCTACCTCTTCTGTTATATAGACTATGCCCTTTAATCCCTCACTGAAAGCATATGGAGACTATATACAGAAGACATGAGTTGAATCCTTCGTGTTCATATACGTAGCAGATCTATATGCACGTTGCTCCACCGCATATATAAATAATGAACCATGGGCGTCAAGATACATCATCGCCAGCAATCAGTCAGTGTAACGTATTACATAGATATCATAACAGTAGATAGACACTGCTTACATTGAAAGGGATTGCGCCAAACGAGAAAGGTACAAGGCATTGAGAGTGATAGAAAAGCCATCAAATCCAATTAATGTAAACATCTGATAACATCCGACCAAGCGGCAATTTGATACGTTCCCAAACCAATTGACTGCGCAAGGGGAAAAAAAGGAAAAAGGAAGGTGTAAAACGGTGGTATTTACGTCTGTGCCACCCCCGTCGTCATTCATCGTTCCACAGTCTGAAGAGTATACAAAGAGAGAGAGGAGAGACAGGCACCCTAGCCCCTTCTTCGGTTACGCTTGTCTTCTCCTCTCCGCGTTCACATAATCGCGCCATACTAGGAATGCGTGGTCTCGGGACCTTGTCCAATGAACGTCTCAGAGAAGGCTTAAAAAAGAACAGGGAAAACAAAAGTGCAGCTCCTTATGCTTCATGGCTGTCTCTCTAACAGACAAACAAACGGACTTCCGCGAATAACTTGTGTTGTGTGCGGGTTCTCGAGTCAATTTAGGCGTCATCCGAGAAACGCCGACTCGCAGCTTTGTATCGAAAGAGGAAGAAAAAAGGATGAACGCAAAGGCCAAGGGCGATCTTTTCTCCACACGCGCTTGGCATACGTATTTATGGAGAGATGCAGCCAGATGTCGCAATGGAAATGTGAATCCCTTGCGTGTGTGATGCAGAATCAAGCTCACAATAGTAATAATGGCGATACAAGGGCCGCAGCACATCAGGTCTGCATTAAGCGAATTTGTCGCGCGGCTGCAGAAAAACAACATGATGAGTGCGGTAGGGTGATCGCGCACGACTATGCATGCATTGTGCGACATCCCACATCCACGACAGACTCTTCTGTTCGCTTGTGCCCTAGTTGCAGCAGGTTTTTTTTTTTCCAAGGCACGAACAACTATAAGAACCCATTCGCTCTTCCCTCCTTTCTTCCAGCACTATTATACCTTTCTTCTCTCTTCCGCTTCTTTTTCATTTCATAACCTGTGCAATCCTCCAGTATTATGGTTGAGCGAAAGAACAAGAACAATGACGGTGGTGTTGCGCGTCTCGCTAGATGGTCTGCTACGTCGGCTTACTCGGCAGCTAATTTCTCGACCATGTCGCCGCCACCTCCGCAACCAGAGAGCAAGAAGCTGCTTGGCTTCGGATCATCGAACAAGAACGTCCCAGCGCCAGTGGAGCCATCTCTTCTGCCAATTGAGCACGACGAGCTTAAGCAGGGCTGCTTGTACATTGTAAAGATCCGCAACGTGTCTGTGGCTCTGTTTGAAGGTAAGTAAAAAAGCATAAACAATGCTGCTACTTTATTAACTTTACCATTACTCACGATTCAACAGGCTGGGACGACGACATGTGTTGCTTTGCAGTGCTGCGTAAGTTTGAATTTGAGTTTGAGTGTTTACAGACTTTGAACTTTGTAAACTGATCAGCGTACGTTGCGCTTACTTTAATCAGGTTCTGATTCTACGCCCATGCGATGGTCTGAAGCTCGGTAGGTTAGAAAACTGGTCAAAGGGAGGGTCGTTCTAATATAACTGATTTTAGGTACATTCCCGGAGACTTTGACGCTTATGATGCGTTCGACGATGCTGGCAATCCACCTGTTCACCTCTGGACGCGCCATTTGCGCGTGAGTGTTCCAACCAACTGGTTCTCTATCTTTGAGGAGGCACGCAGAAAGCAGCGCAGCTGGAACCAGGAGCCTGTCGTCGACGATTTTTATTACGCCGAACAGGATGCACTCAAGAAGGCCCCCATCGAACGACAGGCACTCCCGCCTGTGACTGAGCAGTCCTCCTCCAACGGCAAGACTGACGACTCGTCCATGCCCAACTCGGCTGCAGCATCTGACCACGAAGTCCCTGCAGGATCGCCTGAGCCCAGCAGCCGTGGTGTTCCCTCCGTCAAGGCCGCCTCATCTTCTGCTGCTGAAGACAGCGACTCGGTCTCGTCCCCAGTCACCCCCAGTAGCCAAGAAAGCCATGGTATTTCTAATGGCACGGCTGCTTCTCATATCCAGCATCAACAGACGTCTCCTGCTAGTGCTGTTACTGCTGCTCCTGCTGCTCCTGCTGTTCCTGCTGTTCCTGCTCTTCCTGCTGTTCCTGCTCCTGCTCCTGCCCAGGCCCCCTCAACGCCACCCACTCCGACTCTCCAGCGTGAGAACAGCAAGCACCTTGTCCAAGAATCGATCAGCGCCAACAACAGCGCTATCCACACAAAGCAGCCTCACCCTCAGAAGGATCTGTTCAGGAGCGAAGTTTCTTTCTCCCATGATGGCGACCGCTTCTCGCTGCAGTCTTCAGGTTACCAACGCCCGCCCGTCCCCGAAGTTCCCGCTCCCGTGCTTGCTAACAACAAGAAGCAGAATGGTGTCGCTCCCTCCAAGAGCAAGCGTCGCTCTGTCCAGGATCTCTTCCGTAGCAAAAATTAGATCTCTTTCATTAATACTTCGTCTTTCTTTTTTGCTGCTCTATCCTATATCTAAACGTACACACACAAACCAGTCCTTCTCTCTATATTCCCCAGCCAAACCCTCCATATATTTAGTTAGCTTACCTGTATGACCTTTATCTTTTTCGATCCTTTTTTTTTTTTACATATATCCAATGGAATTAAAAAACACAGTTATTTCGCTTGTACGTGCACATTGTTTGCTGCATAAGTGAGATAAGGATCCTACCATGACTATCGAGGGGCCCGTTCAAAGCGCTTGCTAGACCCAGAGAAGGGGTATCAACAGGGGTCAGACGAGCTTAACATACAAGACAAGTATAAGTTCTCTACTGGGATATAACCCTTTTAATTGAATGTCCTCTTTACGATGAAGGGGGATTGAAAGCTAAGAACGGAGGCTCCTGCGCTTGTCTTACTTTGGTCGAAATAAAATGCATCTAACCAAGTCTGACTTCTTTTACGTACATGGAGATACGTGCTTGCTGTGCTGGGTCAACAGCTATTCCTTCTCTGCATTCGCATATAGCCTCCTAGCATGCCTGTAATGTCTGAACCGGGTCACTTTTTCTCTTACACATGCAATATATGATATACCTCATTGGTCATGGTGATCACTGACTAGCGTATGATGCGTGGCATTAGGCAAAATACATATTCTGAGTTATTTACTAGTATGCATTTCTCCTGTTTCAAACCTCTCTCTCATTCTCTCCTCTCCGTGGAGTTCATGATAAACAAAGCGATGTATGTGAAGATCATCCTCAAGGAGTCTGTGAACCCCTTTCTTTCTGTGGGCGGAATCAAAGCTCGTAACTCCTGAAGCCACGCTAGATAGAAGGTTCCAAAATGCATTGCATACAAAAAGAGCAAAACGTAATGCGATCCTTGGGTGACAGTAAAATAAATTATTATACCTTTGAAGTGGGATCGGCCTTTCATTGGCCATTGGCGGCGATCCGATGCCGTGGTAAACCATGAGGCATGGCGCGCTTAGGCTTTGCATATTATAGAACGGGTAATAATCTAAATTTAGAAGATGGAACCTGCATGCATTGTTTGCATCTGCGTTTTCAACAATCCTGTCTATATTAATATGGCTAGGTCATTTTTACCCATTAATGCTCTTTGTTCTGTTCCAGAACCTGCCCAACTTTCTAAAATAGTTTCGTCTACGTATTTGAGAAGATTATTTACCAGAAGAGATTGTGTATCCTTACGTAACCGGTTTAGTAGTCTCGTAGATTGTGGCGTTTAAGAGCGTTTCTCCTGGAAACTCTGTTGTGCTTTTTAAGCAACATTATAATTTAGATTGGAAGGTGAAGTAGAGCAATGCAAAGTTTGGTATGAAGAAAGATCTATAGCTGTAAAGGTGGTAGCCCACAGTTGTATAGGGAATATGCTTCTATTCTGAAGTATACAATGTGCATTTCATTTGCAATAACCTAAAGCTCGCGAAAAAGTCCAAATGCTTGCTTATTACGGCCATATTTCGCGCATGTGCTTGTTATAAAAGTACATATAGCGTATATCTTTCTATGGCAATAAGTCATATATTTGATTACTCACGCCGCGAGCCGTGGGTGCAAAAGTTCTGTGCTCCTCGACTAAATGTCTCTCGAGCAATATGCAGGGCCTCCTCTCGCAGAAAGATAGATTTCACAAGCACCTGCGGCGGAGAGTACAAGGAGGTTGAGGATGTTGGTTGGGCTAGAGGGTGGTCTATACCAGAAAAACAGAGTGCAGGAAAAAGGAAGAAAGGTAGGAATCTATACAATTGCTTTCTTTCTCATGTCTTAATTTCATTGTACTTCTTAGGTCCCTTACGTATGACTCCTCTTGCATGCAGTACGCATCCCGCGCAAGACATAGATGAGCCATTCACCCAAATTTAACCATACTCAGGTGTACGAAAGGAACCATCGAGCACAAGCTTCAAAACGAAACAATGTACATATAAGCCGTTTCCGCGCCCGATCTACTGTACGTTCCGATCGATAAAAGACCACGACCGATTTTCACGCAGAATATGTACGTAATTCATGATAATGATATAGCTTTTTTGATATCTTGTTCAATGGTATGCACATTCACAAATGTGCCTGAGTCTGCGAGCTTTTTGCTGTTCATTCATGCTATATACTAATACGGGGGAGGAGGAAGGAGTAAAGCTTGGCGGCTTCCACATTTTGCGAGTTGGTCTGCCAATTCGTTACCTATAATGCCAACGTGTGCTGGAACTTTGATCTATTTACTCGTGGGTTATGCAAGAAAAATGAAATACAGTTTGTGTATCACTAGAGGAAAGACAGTGACTTACTAGTGTCGTCTGGCCAGGGCGTCGATCAATTGCTTTTCGTAGGGGAATGATGTATTTGTTCGATGGTACTGTCCCATTGACTCCGTGAATGGTATATAGACTATCCGTACAGATTACAGCGGAAGTAGCGGGCGCGATGATATTGAGTGCGTACAGAATTGCCTTATAAAATGAAAAGACGTATGCTTAGCCTATAGCGATATCGTGAAATATCCCTTTCTCACAAGTGACTCTGTCTCTTCGCTTGACTTTGCCGATATAAGGGGGATGGAACGGTTGCGAGGGCCATTGATGCCGAACACGATGCCGACTCCTCCCTTTTGTTCGCGATGGAAATAAGAGCCGTCTGTGTAGATGATCTCGTCGTATTTGCCATAATGCGACTGTATCTCTCGTTGGAAATCAGACTTCAGAGTCTCTCTGTAGGTTTGTTCTACGTAGTAAAATGTAAGAGTAATGTAAATCAGTTCGATGGCGTGCGCAGTAGCTTACTTCCTCTGTCATAGTAACTAGCTACCATATTACTGCCATTGGGCTGAATATAATGATATAACTGATGATAGTATTGTTGCTGATAATAGCGTTGATGATGTAGAGGATCGTTAGCAGACGGTGTCGAAGCGAGCAAATCTGGCGTATTGGCAGCTGCGGCTTGAGGGCCTGCTGCGCTTGTTGTCGTTTCTTGATTTTGCTGGCCGACTTGAGCTGGATACGGAGGAAAAAGATCTTTAACAAAGTCTTCGACTTCTCCCATGTTCATTTGATGTCGTTGCTGGGCGGCACGCGCTGCACCCGGAGAAAGAAGGGTTTTGATCTTATCATCGGTCTTTCGGACGCTCAGACCACGTCTGTTGCGACGTTTCTTGTATGAAGAAGGCAGTTTGCACGGTGTAAAAAGTCATACTGTATTTGGTCTTACTTGGATGGTAGACGGGGTCTGCAGCTGGTGCAAGGTCTTACCCCCGCAATCTGTTCGACTTTCCTCTTCGATCAACTCGATAGGCTTGTCGTCATCTTGTGTCAAATCTATAACAACACGCTCATCACTGTCATCATCGATGGTCAAATCAATCACTTCAGGGGGCGTGTCGACTGGTCTTTGAGTCGAAGTAGAATGAGGAGCAACTGCAGTTTCTGCTACTGTCATTGTCGCCATATCATTGGCAGATTTCTTTTCTTTTATGCCGAGCACGCAACTCAGTATGGATTCCCAAACAGTTGTGTTGTTGGGCATTAGAAAGGAAGTGAACTGGAATAAGTGGATGAAAAGACGCAGTAAACACAGCAGAGACCCGCAGCACGACAAACCTGTGTCATGTGCGAAATGCAATGCGGTTTTTGTGCCACCTGACGAGCCGTAAGCGCATCGCTCATGTCTGTTACACAATAAAATTCAGGAAAACTCAAAAGAGCGTACGTCCACGACTGAGAATGCTATCTAGCATTTTCAAATGCCAAAGACGTGTGTTGTGGATAGCCCAAAAAGCATATATTTTCTTGGTAATTTTCTAGCACTAGCTCTATAATACTACCTGAGTGTTTAGGCACTCATATTGAAATAAAAAGACCACCACAGTGTGCAAGTGGAACGCCTTTCCTCCAAAGCGTGCTATTTCAAAAGGCCGGTAAGTGATGAAATCGCAAAAGCAGGAAAGCGACAGGACAATGCCCCACTATTACTGATTTTGGGCGGTATATGAGCTTTTGCCTACTTTGAACCAGTGGTTTCAATGACGGGGAATGCGAAGAAAAAGAAGAAGAGGGAAAGTAAGCACAGTATACAATGTTGACAAAGCTATCACTGTCAGTGAACCGCTTGGACATATAAAATGATAGAGATTTTGCATACACCTCTAAAATAAGAACATGGTCTCTCGCAAATAAGGATCATAACTAAACAATATAGACAGTGTAGGCTAGCTTACGAATAAGTTTATTTTGTAAGGAAGCTGTAAAAAGTCTGCATTACGAAAGGTAAAGTATATTTATTAGACTATAAAAAGAAAGCGTCGAATAGTATAAACACTGTCTATTAAAACATCTTAAAATGCTGGAGCTGCTATTATCCAGATTCGCCTAAAACTAAGCGTGGTATCGTATACAATGTTTATCTTTGAACAGCAAAACTACACTATAGAGCATCTTGACGCATTGATTGAGCTGACTGGCGCTGGTTTTGGTGCTAATATTAGCGCTTTCTATTATATCGGATGTGCTCCAACCCCGACAGCAGCTGCTGCAGGACGAGTTTGACGACATTTATCACCTCCAAAGGGATGCGCTCGATGTGATGCAACAAGAAGTCGTGGCCCTCGAGTGCCACGCTCCAAACTTCCTATATTTGCAGTCTCCAAACGATATAGAGTCTGCCTATGCACCAAGAGAAGGAGCCGCGTACTGCACGTTTGACCTGTATCTGTTTCGCCTGACGTTTGCTCTACAACTTCGAGCCGGTCGGAAGTGCGCTGCGGCGGTCGTTCCGCATCAACCAAAAATGGCGCAGCTACCACTATCGCCTAGCCGCGGCTGTCGCCCACCTGATCGGTACATCGATCACAGCTAGACTCACAAACTTTCCGCATCGTCCTTTTTCTCGTTCCGCAATGGAACCCCTTCATAGTATACGACTAGCTTAATTCTAGCTCACTTTCCCTCCTCCCATGTCAATATATCCACATATTTTGCACTCACGTAGAAAGCATACATTGTAGGAGAAAAACGCTGTACATATTAAAATAGCCAAGGAATCAAGGATGCTTTAACCGGTTCGACTGGGAACTTTGATTCGTACCATCTTTGGGTGTTGCGCGCACGTACGCAGAGGTATGCAGCGGAACCGAGCTGAAATCCAAGTGCGAACAAATGCTGCGATATCAGCGCCACTCCCATGAACGATACTATCTCACCGAGCTATATATGTATCAAATTAGACACGTCCTAAAAATTGAGCAATATCGATGCATCTGACTTACGTAATGGGGACACCAGACGTAACGGAAGAGGCCATTGCGAGGTAACTACAGACTGTATCAGCACCCATCAAGGATAACTCTACCCGAACTTAGGATGCACCTTGTACTCTTCGCTGCCGTGCTGGCGGAGCTTAGAAAGCAATACATGGTGGTAGTGGTTGGTGAGCTGACCGATGCTGAAAAGCACAATGCCAAGCATAACTTGGTCTCGCTCGTAGGCGTATACGGGGACGTGCGCGGCGAGTCCAAACATGGCGACGGCATAGGCGGCATACCCCAACGAGATCGTACAAGCGTCGTCTACCCGCATGCTTCCCGAATACTTGTGCACACAGAGGACTTCCTAAAAACCCGTAAGAGTATACATCTGTTATCGAAGAGAAAGCTGATAAAAAGCACAAAAAGGAGGAACATACATAGATTCGTTTGAAATAATGAAGGCTATCGAAAAAGGTGACCAAAAGCACGTTGGGTGCCAGGTCGAAGCGCCTGGAACAGATGCAGAGCAGAATAGAGACAAACGCAGACGGACTGTATATGAGCAACATGCCCGTTTGTGACCGTACCTGTCCAGAGGATTAGTTACCGTTCCAAAGTTTGCGCGTTGTGTATTACTTGGTGCCCATGTCGGGTAACAAATTTCGAATAGCCCAACCGCGTGGCAGGGTTGAGCTCACGTCGTATCACGCCATAGCATCCACCTACGACCGAGAGTGCAATGAGGATGTTATTCGTGTTAGAAGGTGGTATATACATAGAGAGAAAAATGGGGAAGTAAAGGAAGACAGGAAAGAAATGCGCCTACTTGCTGGGAGATCCTTTTATCTGCAGGTCGTGATTTCATTGTTCTTTAGCCCCTTATGTACGGCTCCTCTTACGCAGTTAGCACAATTAGCTGAGTTGCCCACTCAGATTTATTTATACGCAGATTTACAACGGAAGACATGCGTGCACAGCCTTTATGTACTATATACTGCTGCACCGGGCAGGAGGAAGACGTAAGACTTCTCACTTCCATTTTCCAAAAGATCTACGCGCAGCATACGTCAAAATATAGCTTACACACATATCATCCAAGATCCATCCCGTCATTTATTGTTTCTACTAATGAGTTAAATGAATACATGAATTATGTACCTGATGCCTGCTGATGATAACGTTTTCTTCGTTTATGATTACTTTCTTGAAAGCTGCCGCAAGCACCTGATTGTGTAGCATTTATCTAAAGGTCGATTTGTTCGTTCTCTATCTATTAAACTTACCGTTTTGATGTTTCTTTATAGGGTATATATTCTTGAGGTTATTATTACTTGCTAGCGAGGTTACATCATGTTTTCTTTTACTAGACATGATCTATATAATAAAGAAAGAGTACCCCTTAACTCCGCTAACTTTTTTCTTACAACCTTAATATGGTAATCCCAGGCTACTGGCAATATAAAAAGTTGAAAGAAGTTATGCTGTATGGTCGATAGAGACCACCGGAAGAGTACTTTAAGGATACGTTTTGCTTTAGATGCTTTCATACGAATTAATTATGAGATATATGTGATATTGAGGTGAGAGATTCATTGGCTTGCGGATATCAGGTATAAGGAGAACCTCACTTCTTGGACAAGTTGACATCATACAGCAAATTCATGCTCCATTCAACACGCACTATCACCAAAGAAGCCTGCTATTTTGTACTTCATTATAATACCTTGATGTTCTAAATTCAGCCATGAACACTGTTTTAAATTATTGTGTGGCGGCGGAATACCTACTGCCTGCTTCTATCTGTCATCCGAAGGTGCGTACAATATGTATGAAGTAGTGGTTCACGGAAGGAGACGGGTGGTCATGACAGCCAGACATATTACATTGTCGGAATCAGTTATCTATCTCGGGAGGGGAGTGATAAGAAAGTGGGCTTAAATGGCTTCGTTTTTCTTTGCCAGCTGCGTACACCTCTTCCTTTTACAAAGGGTCAGTAGATTGATCCTCATATTCGGCCTTTATGTTTATTTCCCCTGCAAGAAAAGTCCCAACTCACAAGCCAGATAGCGACCAGCCACACCAGGCATAAAGGGATAGCACGCAGATAAACCCCCGAGACAGGGCGGTTAAGGCCATAGGCCCGTAGAGTCGAAAGATTTGTATACACTACATAATATACACTACATAATAATAGAATATATTAAAATATACGTGATACTGTATTACCAATCATGTAGAACAAATGAATGAAGTATATTGTACTGCACTGTCTTCCTTTTTTCATGTACATGTGTATTTCTGCGAGCGCTTCGAGTATTCAATATCCAGATTTGGCTGCGTTAGCAACTTAACAACGTAGATGTCATGTGACGCACGACTCCTGGTGAATCTTTCGGGACTTGAATGTTTGGTTTGAAGCTTTTTTTTTGTGTGGGCTGTCATCCTCGCGTATCTTCCCTACTCTTTTCCTCAGCAATGGCACAAGAATTGGAATGGCCCGTTAGCAAGGTCAGATCGACCTTCCTTGAGTTTTTCAAAGAAAGAGAGCACACCTTTGTGCCCTCTTCTTCCTCGATCCCCCACGATGACCCCACCCTCCTCTTTGCCAACGCAGGAATGAACCAGGTACGCTCTTTTGTTTCTTTTTTCTTTTCGATCCTTTCGATTAAGACAACCTTGTATAGTACAAATCGATCTTCCTGGGTACTGTCGATCCCAACTCTCCCTTGGCTAACGTGTCCCGAGCCACCAACTCGCAAAAGTGCATTCGTGCAGGTACGTCAACTTGTTAAATATTATGAAATTTGACCCATCGATTCGGTTATTTACAGGTGGCAAGCACAACGATTTGGATGATGTCGGTCGGGACACTTACCACCACACTTTCTTTGAAATGCTGGGTAACTGGTCGTTTGGCGATTACTTCAAAGTGAGCTTGCACCAATCACATCCGGCAATACGCTAAATACTCGTTTTAGTCTGGTGCTGCTGAGTACTCCTGGAATTTCCTTACCAAGGTGCTTGGTCTGTCGGCCGACCGTCTGTACGTGACCTACTTTGGCGGTGACGAGAAGCTTGGTCTGGAGCCTGATCTTGAGGCCAAGAAGATCTGGCTGGACCTTGGTGTCGAAGAGAAGCGTCTGATTGCTGGCAATGTAAAGGACAATTTCTGGGGTAAGTTCAGGTGCACTTTTGTGTGTGTGTTTTTGGGAGAGCATGGCCGAATGACTCACATGGCTTTTTATAGAAATGGGCGAAACTGGCCCGTGCGGTCCTAGTTCCGAAATCCATTATGACCGTATTGGTGGCCGTGATGCTGCTCCTCTCGTCAACATGGATGATCCCAACGTTCTCGAGATCTGGAACGTCGTGTTTATTCAGTTCAACAGAGAGAACGACGGAAAGCTGCGTCCCCTGCCCAACAAGCACATCGATACTGGTCTTGGTCTGGAGCGTTTGGTCTCTATCATGCAGAACGTCTACTCCAACTACGATACCGACATCTTCAAGCCCCTCTTTGCCCGTGTCAAGGAGATCACCGGCGCTCGCGACTACACGGGCAAGCTGGGTGCTGAGGACGTCGATGGTGTCGATACCGCCTACCGTGTCGTGGCTGATCACGTCCGTACCCTGACGTTCGCCATCACCGACGGTGGCGTCCCCAGTAACGAGGGTCGTGGCTACGTGCTCCGCCGTATCTTGCGTCGCGGTGCCCGTTACGTCCGCAAGTACTTCAACTACCCCATCGGCTCTTTCTTCTCCGGTCTTGTCGACACTCTGGTCGGCCAGATGGTACGTTTGACATGACTCTCCGGATTAATCGCTGATCTCATACCATGTGATAGGCCGAGGCCTACCCCGAGCTTTTGACCAAGGTGGACGATGTCAAGGCTATCTTGGACGAAGAAGAGGCTGCCTTCGCCAAGACGCTCGACCGTGGTGAGAAGCTCTTCGAGAGCTACAAGAACAAGGCCAAGGAAGCTGGTCAGACCACCTTGGCTGGTGCTGACGTGTGGCGTCTCTATGATACGTACGGTTTCCCCGTCGACCTTACCCGCATCATGGCTGAGGAGCACGGTATGACCGTGGACGAGAAAGGCTTCGAGGAGGCTCAGGAGGCCGCCAAGAACCTGTCTCGCCGTACTAAGGGCGGTAACGCTGGCGATGATGTTGTTGCTCTCGACGTTCACGACCTGGCTGCTTTGGATAAGAACGAAGCCGTTCCCAACACGGATGATTCCTTCAAATATCGTAAGCAGAAAAAACAATGGGCTGGCATTGTCTTCGATTTCTAAAGCTTGCTTTTCATTCTAGTGAGCGGCAACGTTCAGTCTCATATCAAGTCCATTTTCTTTGAGCACAAATTCCTCGATGATTCGTCGTCCATTCCCGAGGGCCGCAAGTTCGGTCTGCTGCTTGACAAGACCAATTTCTACGCCGAATCCGGTGGTCAGCAGTTCGATACGGGTAGCGTTATCACGCTCGACAGCGAGAATGAGTTCGCTGTTGAGGACTGCCAGTCTTTCGGTGGCTACATCCTTCACATTGGTCACCTCAAATATGGTAGCCTCAAGGTGAACGATGAGGTCGAGGTCTCTTTCGATGAGGTAAGTTTCAGAGTCAATATTTTGTATTATGCTTACAACTTACTGACTCAATACATAGCTGCGCCGTCGTCCTCTGCGGAACAACCACACAGCTACCCACATCCTGAACTATGCTCTTCGGGAAGTGTTGGGTGGTAACATTGACCAGAAGGGTTCGCTGGTTGCCCCCACCAAACTGCGTTTCGACTTTACACACAAGGCCCCTGTGACGACTGCCGAGCTGGACAAGGTTGAGCAGATTTGCAATGAGTTCATTGCCAAGAACTCCAAGGTGTACTCAAAGGAGGTGCCTTTGCCTGTTGCTAAGGCAATCCACGGTCTGCGTGCTGTTTTCGGCGAAACCTACCCCGACCCGGTCCGCGTTGTGTCGATCGGCTTCGACGTCGATGAGGTCACTCAGGACGTGTCCAACCCCAACTGGGCTACAAGCAGTGTCGAATTCTGCGGTGGTACCCACGTTGCCAAGACGGGCGATATCAAGCACTTTGCTGTCCTTGAAGAGACCGGTATTGCCAAGGGTATCCGCCGTATTGTAGCCGTGACCGGTGACGAGGCCATGGTGGCTGACCGCGAGGCCAAGGCCTTTGGCGCCAAGATGGACCGTCTCGAGAAGATGAGCGGCCCTGCTCTTGAGAGCGAGCTCAAGACGGTTGCGAAGGAGATCGATGCCCTGGTGATCTCGGCTGTGACCAAGGCCGCCTACCGCGACCGTTACAACGCTGTCAAGAAGTCGTTTGACAATGCCGAGAAGGCCCGCAAGGCTGAGGAGGTCAAGCAGGCCACCGAGGCTGTCAAGGCTTACTTTGCCGAGAACCCTGATGCCGTGTACATGATCCAAACCCTCGACGTAGGCAACAACGGCAAAGCTCTGACAAGCGCTATCAACTATGTCAAGAGCAACCTCAAGGACAAGGCTGTGTATCTATTCAGCGCCGATGCTCAGAGCGGACGCGTGTCTCACAACTGTATTGTGAGCAAGGATCTCGTGGCCAAGGGTCTGAAGGCTTCCGATTGGGCTGGTCTGGTGGCCGAGAAGGTTGGTGGCAAGAAGGGCGGTAAGGACGAAGCTGCCCAGGGCTCGGGTGATAAGATCGATGGCCTGGATGAGGCCCTCAAGGCGGCCGAGGAGTTTGCTAAGCTCAAGATTGCCGCATAAATAGCTGTACATACATTTTTTTCTATGGAAGATTTCATCAATACAGCCTTTTCTTCTTTTACTATCAAATTTTAAATTGTTCGATGCTTCTAAACTATGATTGTACAAGGCACCGTCTATACGTGAAGTACGGTCTTTGACTGTCGAATGAATAAGGTCAGACGGCTACATGCGCCTATCGAATCTGAGCGTCCCTGAACTGCGGTGGCAAATTTGCAGGACACGTTACAAGAGGTTCAAGAATTATACTTGACAGTTTCAATTTGACCACATATATAGAATATGGTAGATCCCTTGACGCAAAGGTGGTACCCGACCATGTGTCGAACACTAATCCAATAAAACAGGCACACTTATGATTTTATCGCACAATTACTGCTGAAACGCGCTTATAGAAATGCTATTTGCCTGTCCGCTACTAAGCACTAAACAACGCAGGATAATTATGATTTACCAGCCTTTCGGTCTTCAATGAGTTTTTGGATTTTGGAGAGGTCAGGTCGTCCAAGAGCAGCCACTTTGCGGTCCCAGTCGACAACGAAGGGACGTTCGAGCAAAGCAGGATTCGTGATGATAGTGTCAAAGACTTCTTCAAAAGAAGCAGCCTTGCCCTGAGCCTCGGGTCGAAGCAGATAATCCCAGGGCCGCTCAGCAGGGTCTTGATCGCGAATGCCGAGGTAGTCAACGAGTGCATTCAGGACCTCAATGGAAGGCGGAGTGGCCTTGTACAAGACCGTCTCGTATGAATAGATGTCAGCTTTGTTTTCTTCCAAAAACTTGGCAGTATTGCGCGATTTGGAGCACTGAGGGTTGTGGTAAATGGTAATTCCAGAGGTGGGAAGCATGTTGGATCGATGAAAAAGGGACAACCTCGGGTGGTTTCGCAAAAGCGCGAAAAAGCGAACCAATCGCGTCATTTCTCACGGCTAATTCATTGATTTATTTGACGCAGGCTTTATGAATGCCATACGGTACACTAAATATCTGCTACTTTGATGATTAGTTTACCGAAATTCCTGCCTTCGAGAACATCCAAAAGAGCCTGGGGAGTTTTCTCAATTCCTTCAACAATATCGTCACGGTACTTGATCTTTCCTTGCTGTAACCAGGCCGCCACTGTCTGTCGAAACTCTTCTCTCAGTTCAGGCGGCGAGTATCCGACATTCAGTCCATAAAAAGTAAGTTGCTTGGGGATAGCGGTGAACATATTGTGGATACCATCTGGTTTAGTCTTGCTGTATTGCGAGCTCATACCACACAAGATAATCCTGTGTCAAGTGGAATCACGTATGTACGCAGTAAGAAATAGATCACTTTTTTTCCCATATGTAGCTTACCGTCCGTGCGTATTGCTATTCGCGATCGCAGCCTCGAGAGTGGGGCCGCCGACGTTGTCATAGTAGATGT
Source organism: Syncephalastrum contaminatum (assembly GCA_013461545.1). Classification (NCBI taxonomy): domain Eukaryota; kingdom Fungi; phylum Mucoromycota; class Mucoromycetes; order Mucorales; family Syncephalastraceae; genus Syncephalastrum; species Syncephalastrum contaminatum. Next base: position 213,572 of record VAFG01000307.1, on the reverse strand, counting down.
CGATACCATTTGGGCATAGCTCTTTGAGTTTTTCGTCGATATCCGACGTCTTGTAATTGAAAGCGCCGTCAAATCCGATTTCTTTAAGGTAAGTGACCTTATCGTCTGAACCGGCCGAGCCAACCACATGTAAACCCAAGACTTTGCCCATCTGGCCGGCGAGCTGACCGACTGCACCAGAAGCAGCCGATACGTACAGAGTTTCACCCTCTTTCGCATGGCCGTATGTCTTGAGGCTATTATTATAAGGAGATTCAATGGTGAGTTGCATGTACATAATGAAAACTATGCTTCTTTTTACTCTCTTACCCATAATAGGCGGTCAGACCAGGCAGTGAAAGGGCCCCGACATAGTTGCTCAGGGGGATACCGGACGTCTTTGCCTCATTACACAGCGTGTATGCTTCGAGGAGGCTACCTGCCACCTTGGTGTACTCTTCATAACATCCAGCACCACTGCTGGATAGCAAATCACCTTCCTTGATGTTGGGGTGGTTTGACTTGATGACCACGCTCATACCGAAGCCGAACGCGGGCTTTCCCAGCACGTAGTTACTTCCCATGGGTCTGGTTCCCATGCGGGCATTCATGTACGGGTCGATGGAGAAAAGGAGGTTCTTGATGATATACTCGTCTTGTGCAAGCGGGGCATCCAAATCAAGGTCCGTGGTGTGAATTTGTAGATGTTCACCAGGAACGGCGAAACCAGTATCCACAGCCTTAGCGAAAATAACTTGTTTGTTCTGTACCATTGCAGTAACTTTTGTATGAATTAGCTGAATGTGCTCTGTAAGATCATAATGAAACCTATTTATACTTTTTATCAATAAACGTGCTTATCTATTCGAACACGATCAGTGTCTCGGTCCGAGAGCCGTTCGGATACAAAACAATCCGTAGCCGATCTTTATAGATGTAGATATTCCGTTAGAGCGCGCCAAACATTAGAAATAAAAGCTGCGCCATAGTCCTCACTACTGCCATAGTGTGTACGCTTACATATTTGCGTCACTTTCCCTTTCTACCCCAAAGGGTTAAACGCGTCAGCCAGCGTTGCAGTTTTTGTATTCTCGTAAGACTACACAGGCACCTGATCCTTCCCAAATTTGTACCAACCTTCCATACAACAAGTCCGTGGACGCGCTACGGAACACGTGCACCCGTTTCTTGCCGCATGCACAAAATGCTGAAGCCTTTTCTCGATAATTAGCGCTAGCTGTTTCCTTTACACGAGTTTATCTTTCTTTCACCCCACTTTACCCTATGCGTCCAGTAGCCCGTACTTCGACTCATATTTAATCATCAAATTATATCTTTTATCAATACGGCTGCCCGTTAGTGACAAGTCACTCATGATATTACACCTTCATTGAACACCATTTGGTTTCCGACGCCCGATTCTTCTCGATAGCTTCCACTTTGACAACGCGCACAGATGCCTTTAATTATTCCTAAAACCTGACATCATTTTTGGCCGTTCTCGTCTGCTTTATGCGTAAAGTAAAGGTTGGCAAGTTCATCCTGTAAGGTGGGATCGTCAACGCTTGTGCTTTCTGCCTAATATGCCTAAGATAAGATACTCTGGTCGCATCAATGGTGTCGTTTCAGGCACCACATCACTGACTTCACAGCATGCTATTTCTGATGCAATGCTATTTACAGCTCTTTCCGCAAAATGTCTCGGCCGCGCCGTCTTCGCATGCCTGGCATGACTCCGAGGTTCGCCAACTGTCAAAACCGACATGCCAGCCCGTCTACGCCCAACTCGGCTTCTAATTAATAGGGTGTATTAAACTTATAGCCCTAAATCTACTGAAAGAAGAAATAAATTTTGATAGAAATAACAAATGAAAATATCAGCATTACTACCTCGTTAGATCCAACAAAGAAATTATACATTTATTTAATAGTGTATTTCACACTGTAAATATTTTACAAATCAGCAATCTTGACAACTTGCTTGCCAAAGTTTCTTCCGTAAAGCACGTCCAAAAGCGCTTCGGGCGTCTTCTCGATACCGTCAGCGATAGTCTCGCGATACTTCATCTTGCCTTGGACAAGCCACTCGCTAACCTCCTTCAAGAAGGCAGGCTCCATGTCGAAAGAGTCAGTGACAATGAAACCTTCGATACGCAGACGCTTGGCGACGATCTGGACCAGGTTGTGAACACCCTCAGGCTTCTCGCGGTTGTACTGAGAAATCATACCGCATGCGACAACACGGCCATAGTTATTCATATGGTTGAGGACAGCCTCGAGCATGGCACCACCGACGTTTTCAAAATAAATATCGATGCCGTTGGGGCAAAGTTCACCCAGCTTTTGGTTCGCGTCGGAAGTCTTGTAGTTGAACGCGCCATCGAAACCGATTTCGTTGAGATACGCGACCTTTTCGTCGGAGCCAGCCGAGCCAACTACGCGGAGACCCAAAACCTTGCCGATCTGACCCACAAGCTGACCCACCGCGCCAGAAGCGGCTGAAACGTACAAGGTTTCACCAGCCTTGGGCTGACCATATTTCTTGAGGCTGTCATCAAAATTTATGCAAGAGGTGAGTATACCCAAAATAGAATATGTCCTTGTCTGCACTTACCCAGCATAGGCTGTGAGGCCTGGCATGCCCAAAGCACCGACGTAGTTGCTGAGAGGAAGGCCAGTCTCTTTGGGATCGTTGCGCACCTTGTACACGTTCAAAAGAGGACCGGTGACCTTGGTATATTCTTCAAACTGGCCGGCACCTAGACCGTACACGAGATCGCCTTCCTTAACATTCGAATTGTTGGACTTGAGGACAACGCCGATAGTGAAGCCATCCATAGGCTTGCCAAGAGCGAAAGCAGCTGAGTACGATGAGGTCGAGGCATCCCGCATGCGGCCACGCATGTAAGGATCGACGGAGAGATACAAGTTCTTGACGATATACTCATCCTTGCCGAGAGATTGGTCGAGATCAAATTGAGTCTCCTTCACCTGCATGTGCTCGCCCGGAACGGGGTAGCCCGGAGGAGGGACCTTTGTAAAGAGAACTTGCTTGTTGTTGACCATAGTGATGAATGAGGATGATTTGAAAAAATTTACTTCACCATGCAAAGCATAGCGTATTTATGCAATTCCGTGATTACAAATCATACCCCTTACACTTCTTTCTCTTCTCCGCTGATGACCTAATGGCATTTGCCTGTCAACCCCGCTGCATTACGAATTTTCTAGAGAAGCGCCTGCTGAAACTAAGCACGCTGATCTGGTCCGAGCATATCAGCACGTAATACGCGCGTATCTTATTGCGAAAGAAATTATCTATAGCTGGTGTTCTCGAGTGGAATGGTATATAATTGCGACAAGGATACGGTATGTCGTCACTGAGAAGCGTCAGACTTGCGAAGCCAAGCTGAGCTGTTATTCAACGTACGTGACAGGAAACGATAACAGTCGTTTTGGAAAGATCATCAACGTACCTTGAAAATAGTACTACGTATTGACATACTATCTTCGAGCTTCATAATTGTTGCGACTTTGAAGCCTAGCTGTATAGTTACGCTTTGATCAATTTCGTGATTTGATAAAGGGAAAAAAAGAATTACTTCAGCATAGTCGCTGTGCGACGATATGTGCGAACGTTTTGTTGCCTTTTGTGTGAAGCCACGTAATCTATGATGGATATTTTTACTTCGCGCAATAATGTATCTTTTTATGCAACTCTCAACATTTATGCCTTCGTCCATGTGTTGTGTACATGTTCTACATATTTATGAACATTGTATTAGTCAGCTCATTGCATTAATAAGCCTTGCCAGGCAAGTGCATGTAGCTATTTTTAATGTGCTATTAATCAGTCAGACAAGACAAATAAGACAGGTGCTGAACTCTATGCGCGTTCATGCTGGGACCATAGAGAAGATATAAAACAGGTTTTCGTTACTTTGAACGCTGAAGCAGTAGTGAATCGAGGGCGCAGGAGTCCCGGTTTGAAGCACCGTATACGTAGAGGGCTATTCGTTTGATTTTATTTATTTATTTTGTACATCAAGTTGAGCAGATATCATACACTATGTATACGCTGTTTACAGGTCAGCAATCTTAACGACCTGCTTTCCAAAGTTGTTTCCACGCAGCACGTCAATGAGAGCGTCAGGGGTCTTGTCGATACCGTTGGCGACAGTTTCACGGTACTTGATCTTGCCCTGCTGGAGCCATTCAGTCACTTGCTGCATGAATTCGGCCTCCATTTCCATCGAGTCACCGACAATGAAACCTTCGATACGCAGACGCTTGGCGACGATTTGCATCAAGTTGTGGACACCCTCAGGCTTCTCGCGGTTGTACTGAGAAATCATACCGCATGCAACAATACGGCCATAGTTATTCATATGGTTGATAACAGCCTCGAGCATGGCGCCACCGACGTTCTCAAAGTAAACATCGATGCCGTTGGGGCATAATTCACCCAGCTTTTGATTCGCGTCGGAAGTCTTGTAGTTGAAAGCTCCGTCAAATCCGATTTCCTCGAGGTATGCAACCTTCTCGTCGGAACCAGCCGAGCCGACGACGTGCATTCCCAAGACCTTGCCGATCTGGCCAACAAGCTGACCCACAGCGCCGGAAGCGGCCGAGACATACAGGGTTTCACCGGCCTTGGGGTTACCAAATTTCTTCAAACTAGGAAAAGTGTTTAGTTCTCTCGTTTTCTGCGACTACTGTCATCTCTTACCCAACGTAGGCAGTCATGCCAGGCATACCCAAGACACCCAGGTAGTTGGTGAGGGGCAATCCGGTAGTCTTAGGGTCATTGCGCACCTTGTAAAAGTTGAAAAGCGGACCAGTGACTTTGGTGTACTCTTCAAAGACACCGGCTCCCGTCACGCCGTACACCAAGTCACCTTCTTTGACGTTGGGGTTGTTGGACTTGACAACCACGCTGATCGTATTACCGGTCATGGGTTTGTTCAGAGGAAAAGCAGGCGAGTACGACTTGATGGAAGGGTCTCGCATACGACCGCGCATGTAAGGGTCGACGGACAAGGCGAGGTTCTTGATCACATACTCGTTCTCGGCCAAAGGCGCGTCGAGGTCAAAGTTGGACTCCTTCACCTGCATGTGCTCGCCGGCAACGGGGAAGGTAGTTGGGACCTTGGTGAACAGAACTTGCTTGTTGGAGACCATGACTGGGTTTAGAGAGTGAGAGAAAAAAAAGCGTCCGACTGTAGGGCTATCCTTTTTTTTTTTATAAGTTTACATGCATTTACGCGTATCGCAACTCCGCGATGACAAATCAGAGCTTGGCCATCGCTTTCCCTGGCTTTCTTCAAAACACTTCTTTTCTCTGCTTACCAAATTTTTTCTGCAAAGGTCCGCTAAATATATACTCCGAAAAGCAGCCTGTCAGCTCCCAGTTAGATACATCTAGCTCTTACTATGCGACAAATATCTTCTAAATTGCGAACGAGCTTCTACACTATCGTGCATGAAGCAATCAAATGTAAGATAAAAGTATCCCATCGCCAAAGAAAAGAAACCGCGGCTGCTCCATATCGATGTGAGAATTCGCGAGAATCTGCAGGAAAAGTCAGTTAGTTACACAAATCTAGACGTGTTTATATCAGGATTGCATAATGCAAGCAAAATAGATTGCAAGTCTGTTGCAAAGGTCACATGCACAACCATGATAATTACAGCCCCTTTTTATATATGTGAAAATATGTATAACTACTATGGAGTGTACAACAAGTCCGATAGAGTATCTCTTGATACACGATTACGAATGGCGTTAAGTGCAGCAGAGGATCTTGCGCCGCTAACACAGAGTTCCGAACAAAGAGATGATTTATCTTGCTGTCCGTCGCTGGAGTGCTATTGTTTTTTTCTCGGGTTCCTATTTCCTTTAGCTTGGTTCATTGGCAGTAGTGAATGCTGTGGCTGTCGCGATCCCTTGCCACCCAGCGCGTGGCGATGGAAAAAGCTATGCCGCATCGCAGCCACTCTCTCCTTGACAGTCCTCATTGTCGTCGTCGCCATACTCATGGTAGTCAAGCCGACCCTGTTTGGCCTTCGGTCAAGTGGGTCTTCTGGTATTCAAACCTCATCCGCGACTTCAACTGCAAACAAGCCAGGTGTACCGCTGACCGACACCAGCGGGGATAATCCTTTCCATTAATCATAAGCGCTTCTGTACAATTGTAATATATGTATACAATGCGCTCCGCTCCCCTACAAGTACTTTAACGATGCCAAAAATATTTTGTGTGAAGTGATGTTATTTACTTTTCTTAACTGGATGATGGGTTAAAATAGGTATGTTCTGATGAATGTTGGTCGTCTATGATAAAGATAAATGATATGGTACATGTACGCGTGCTGACCCTATTCTGGGCTTCACAGTTATACTTCTAGCACGTAAACTTCATCTCTACGTCAATAGGATGGGAGCTGCTCAACTGCGGTCGCTGGGAATAATGTCCTCCCAAAATTTCACGCAGATTGTTCAGCAGCTCGTGGTATGACTGATCAGGGTTTTCGCGCAAGGTAGCTGCACCCGGAAGCACATCAGCACAATGCTTCATTTTCCTCTTTCTCTGTTAACTTACTTGTCAATGCGTGGCTCATGGCACCTGTTGACTGTCCCTCTTCCTGTGCATCTGCCGATGTCTGATAATCCTTGCAACCCGACAGCATGATCACGTCCGCAGGAGAGCTGTTGGTACGCCGGTTCTGCTCCGAGACGTCACGTGCATCTTTGAGCTGGTGACCAAGTTCCTTTATCGAGTCCAGCGCTGCCTCCCTATCACCGTCCGTTACAAAGCGTAAACCTGTCTTGAAGATGCTTCGGCTTGCGAATTTGAACAGATTGTCTTCTTTGATCTCTCCTTGCGTGGAGTAAACATATGGCAAATCGAGGGCCTGGTACATATATATCAATGTTGAACACATTATCACCCACTGTAAATATCGCAAGGTGTTTTCTTACCGTTCCGCTGTGGCAGCTATCGAAAATGGCTGTAAGGCGACATCCAGCTGGCAAGGGTCGAACGACCAACTCATGCATGTCCTATTTATGCGTGTTCATATGACCTTTTTTAGCTCGATCCTTGTGAGAAAAGAACTCAGCTTACATCGTCAATGAGCTGACCTGAATCGCCCTCAAAGTCTTTAAAGTCGAGGGGATAAATGGTCTCACTATTCGGCACGCGTCAGAAGAATGCTGGTACACATAGACCTTTACACATACTCAAATCCGTCAAATTCGTCTCCGCTCTCATCCTTGACACGACCACCGTGACCACTGAAATGCAAGAAAAAGCTATACGTGTACATAAAGTATGAGTCGTACGTGCGCGCATATTTTGTCACGCGCAGATACTTACGAGTCGTTCTCTTGAGCGTCGTCGACAAGCCACTGCATGCCATTAATAATGTTGGCTCGCGTGGGCAGAAATTTGACATCCTCTTGGTCATCTGTCAAGATAACCATATCCTCCTATTTTACATATCATCTCTTATTATTATAAAGGAAGGCATGTAAGAGTGTACTATTACCTCTTTGAATCCATACAACTCTACAAGGAACTCCTTGATATTATGGACATCGTTGATACAACCTATTTGGATGCGCAGCCCTATAAGCATGATCGCCTTTGAATTTCTCCTTTTTTGTAATTTTTACCTTTGAGTTCGTTCTCCGTGCCAATATAGTTGATACCAATCAACAAAGCGCGCTTTCGTCCTTGGCCTGAAGTACACCATTTGTATCCGCTCTTAAGAACACACACTACTGTCACAAAGAAAGCTACCACTTACAGTTAGAGAGGGCGAAGTCCGGTGGAGCGCCAGAAAACGCGGGATGAACGTGCATTGATAAACCATTGTCGAGTTGGGTTGTGACGCCCTCCTCAGGAACTGTGACAGTCTGGTGAGCATTTTTTCCGATCTTCCGGTACAGCTCGTATGAGGAATTGAACATACTTGGGGTGGATGGATAGCCGTAGTCCTGTGATTTTTGCATTATACGTATGTATGAGGCATTTGTCACAATTATATTTAAGAAGGTATCCTTTACCTGTGTACTCATGTTTAAGCAGGAAGTTTGAAAAAGAAGCGATGCAGGCTCAGCATTAGGCACGCTTCTTTTATAGGTAGAGCACTTGTCACGTGGAGAGTGCCGTTGAGCCGCTGCGGCAACATGCTTCTCTTATTTAGCTTATGCGTTTGCACAAATTTGTAAGCCCGAACGCTACACAATCAAGAAAGAGTTAGACGTGCTTAGCCTATCCGCAGTAATGATCAAGTGCCAACGAAGGCTGTGCTGATGGTTTGCAAAAGCGCATCATCAATGGCTTACCATATAGTACACTGGATCATTTTCCCCACACGCAAATGCGCATCTGCCCAGGTCTCCATGACCATGAATCCAGGAACCATGTGAGTTAATAAAAGACTCTCAGTTGAGGCTGTGACACAGGAAGCAAAATGAATGATAAATATTGCCGTGACGGCGTCTTGGCACTGTGGATATTCGGATGAAAGGAAAGAGTAAGGGTGGCGCATGGCCGACTTCGAGAACATTCATCCAAATAACTTACGTGTTTAACGACATCATACAGTTCATTCCTCAGTTGTGTTACATCGTCCAACAGTGGGCGGAAAAAAGCAAAACGAGAATAATGTGACATGTGTGGCTCGGACTATCCACATGGCAATACTTAGCATACTCTCTGTGGTTTAAGCATACAAATGCAACCAGAGATGGAGATACAACTTTACAAGTACTAGGGTGGTCAGTGAGAAATACTCCATGATATACGAGTCATCTCTGCGCGTGCTACATGTATAGCACTTCCGAACATATGAGTGCTAACTTGTGAGATTTAGCACATTTGGAGTGGAGGAGGACAGGAGACAGTTATTCCTGCCTGCCAGTGAATGGGTTTTGTTATTGAACAGAAGTCTACATATGTGCATTCTATCTACGGCAATCGGTAATTCGTTTATATGGCTTATTGTACCAGCAATGACAGTACCGTCGCAACACAGTTGACCCTGTGTCTCTGACCTATAGTAGGGCATGGTATCCTCAAATAAATACGTAGATACAGACGTATGCCAAGTTCTTCTGTACCATGCCGATTTAGAGCCATTTTGCGATTGAGCATACTGACGAAGAACAGCGTGAGCCTGACAACAAGGCCTATGTGCCGTCAAATGCGTCATCTCGGTGCCATAACATAAGGCAAGCAGTATATGTAGGGTATGACTTATGTTCCGTGCTGACTCTGCGCGACATTGAAAGAAGAGAAACGAAAAAAAAAGATAAAAGGAGCCAATAGAATCAGCGAGAATGTGTGTAGTTGTCGCCACTAAAGGCCGCGGAACATGATAATTCAAGTAACCCTGTGTCGTGCCCGAATATTCTATATGCACAAACGTTATAATCAAGGTACTGACAGTCGTGACCACGTCCTTGCTTGTGACCCTCATCCATGCGTTATGATCCGGTCTTGATTCTACACCACCATAGTGACGCATTATGGCACAGAATAGCCACATATATGACGCATATACAAAGTGTGTCGTACATGCGATAAGTTTATCTACATGTGGAATCACTATTTGCCTGCTTTTCCCTTTTGAGCCCATTTTACTTAATGCGCCAATTCATGCTAAGCTAATTTGACAATTAAAAAAGTCACCTGACGTTCTGTTGGAAAGAAGGTACTACTGTGCGACTGCTCTAGTAGCACCGAGGAGACGCATACGTATTGAACATAGGTTTATTCGGAGCATATATTGGATGCAGCTTTGGATGCAGTTATGGGGGCGTTGCTGCCTAGCGGCGGTACATAGATACATTGTTGTCGGTCGACAGAGTAGATTATTAAAAATGCTTTTTTTATGACGAGACGCCGGATGAAAAAGAGAGTAAAGATCGATATTTACATGATGATATCAAGGCATGGAGAACGCAGGTCCATTACCAAATAAGAAATTGGACCAAGCTTCTACTCAAGCGATGTTCAGTCTCCGAGATGCATCAATGTACGCTCACACTTACCTTGCGCCTCGAAACCGCTGGTATCATCGGTAAAAGGTGCACCAGCCGATGAGAAGAGTTGCTGCCACGTGGCCTGGGACAGTGCCTGAGGCTCTGCCCCATTATCAGCGGAACAGGCTTCAGAGGTTATACCCGAGGGATACATCCATGGCTCATTGGCAGAAGCGGCAGAAGCGGCAGAAGTGGCAGGCGCTTTGGGTTGCTCAAAGTCGGAGACGATCTGCTGCATGCTCATGGGGGAGTACTGTCGCTGCTGATTACCCGCCTGAGGCTTTGGAGTTTGCGCTTGTGGTTGCTGTGTTTGTTGTTGTACAGAAGCAGAAGCAGCCGCGTTCGCCGTCGGTGATGCCTCGCCAGACTTGTCGCCACTGTCACCGCCAGCGGTCGTGGCTGCATCTTTGTTGATAGGATCCGCACGCAGTAAGCCGATTAACTTCTCGAGAAAAGGAACGACAGGGGGCCCATAAGGAATATCGCGATTAAGCGCGGTGAGGCACTCATCTTTACTTATCCGGACATACTCTCTTGCAGACGCTGCCAGCTGCGGGTTGCTGCTGGTACAATTGTACACGTGGATGAGTGCAGCCTGGAAAACAGAGTATGCTATGTATCAGGAGTAGGTTAGTTCTCACGACAGATTAAGGTTCTTCCGGGAACCTACCAGAAGAATTCCATCCAAATCGAGCAATACTCATGGTGGGTGTCACTCTCGCGATATCAATAATAAGTGTGGCGGCATTGATACACCGCTGACTCGACTCTGCATATTTGTCCGCTTCCGCTCCTTCAGCAATAATGAAAGGGCGGTGAAGCAAGAGTGTAACGGAGTGATAACATATCGTGAGCGCGCCGCCTTGCGTCAGCTTCTTGGTATTGGCATACTTGTGCGGATCTGTTCGAAGTATATTAATGTCTTCTGGTGTGATCCGGCAGTCGTCTGGCAGCTGTTGAAACCATTCTGTCAACATGCTCTGAAGCTTCTTGACCGTCTGCTCCATTGCCGCTGACTTGTATCCAGCCGCTTTGGCCTTGGGTGAGTAAACCCTCCGCAGCACCTCGCCCAGGATACCAGACAGTTTGGCAAAGTTGACGAAAATTGTGTAATCTTCATCTGGGTGAGCACCAGCCGGATCAGGGAGATCAACGTCGCAGTCCGAATCAGCAATCGCCAAGGGTCGGCCCATCACAGCGCAGCACCATCGATCCGTCACGTAGACACTGTACCACAGCCGTTTTCGCGCCTCCGTCGAATCCTTGGAACCCTGTGTGCTCGTCAGCGAACGGTGCAGACCGAGATCTTGGGCCTGTAGAAGCAATCGTTAACTTGATTTTTCCATCGTCAAGCGAAGTGCTTACCATTCTCACTGCCATGCCAGCGAGGATCCAATTGCGATACGAACTGGTTGAGTAAGTGGGATGACTACAAAGGATAACAAGGGCCTGGATTGTCGAGATACGTGGCACAAGATATTCGGCACGAATCATTTCTGCGGCCCGGTCACTCAGCTCGCGGAACACATCATCGCGTTCCACACCCAGATCCTTGAATAACGGGCTGTTTGAGGGTAATAAGAAGCATGAATAGGTGCACATAGCATACACCAAAAGGGAAGGAGGCGCTGGCGATGTGCGCCCGTCGAAGGCCTCCATAAACTGGTCCTTTCTAATGATTGGTAACGTGGAAGCCGGAATATCGAAATAACTATCGAGCCAAAATTCGATCGGGTTAATTAAACTAGCAAAAAAAAAAAAAACCTCCCCCGTATAGAGCACCAGTTACCTGCGCACAAGCACCTCGATGACCTTACGTGGGACAGGATCTCCCTTTGCCTCCAGTCGCCCGCGAAGCATGCTCTCATTTTCTTTGGCCGTCATGTCCCGGACGACCACCAGATCGTCATCATCCACGTTCATTGTGCGCAGTTTCACCTCTCCATCCGCCGCTTTAAAGGTGACATTTTTAAGGCCCTTTGGTATGGTAGCCGTGGGGTCGTTCTTTGCAGTTGAGCCGTTGTCGTCAAGAAAATCCCGCATCAGGTAATAACCAGATGAACTACCAAGATAGCGAACAACGCGGTCCTTTTGCTCGGTCACCATATCCTTATCTATCGTGTCAGGAGATGGGCGCTTAGTAGACGGTTGCTCGTGTTCTACGGAACTCGACGGCTCAGATAGCGGCTGTGGTATAGTAGGAGAGGGTGACTCGTCCGTGTTCTCATCTGGATCACGTTTTCGCTTTTGACCCTGGGCCGCATCGGGTTCCTCATTCTTATCGGACTGTATCGTCTCAAGAAGTTTCTCCATCTTTTTGAGACGTGTTTCAAGACTTTCAATATATCTAAAAGACAAGGGCGTCATAAGTTCATCCTGTCTACGCAAAAAATTGAATGTGTACCCTTTTGGTGGACCTCTCTTTTTGGCAGTCTTCAATGGAGTGTTAGACTCATGCAGATAAATAAGTTATGCAAACAAACATACGTCGTTAAAGGTGCATTCCCAATCGTATTGGCGGCATGTTGTGCAAGGGAACACAGAGTCGACATCACATCTAAATAATAAAGCAGGTTGAATAAAGAAGATCGAGGCCAGAAGATTTAGGATTACTTGATTTTCTTGCGACGGCAGGTGTCACCTAAAATAAATGACATGTATGTCATAACAACATAAGATTAATACAAATGAAGGCAGTGAAAGCTAAACTTTAGGCTCCTTACATGCGCGGGTGATTCTAGTACGGCGGTTGGAGGCTGCAGCGGACGCAGCCGAGGTGTTGGATGTGCGACGTGCAGAAGGTTCGCCAGGCTCAGACAGGTCTTGGCGGGACATTGGTGAAAAGGCAGATGGGTTGTATGCCGAACCAGGAGACGAAGTTGTCATGTCATTCTTCGCAGTATTTGTCGGAGCTGGCTGGGCTCTCAGAGGAGGTGGAAGGGGATAGCTGTTGTTATTGCTGCCACTGCTGCTGGTGTTACCAGTCGTCGAGGTCGGGTACAGAGCATTCCGCCAGAATGCAGAAGACGAAGCCGAAGTGGAGGTGGGAGTGCCCAAGGGAAGCATGGGAGGTACGGGCTCGACAGCAGAGGGTGGTGGGTGTGAATGGTGCTGTTGTTGTTGCTGGTGTTGCTGGTGCGAATGGCCGAGGTTGGGCCGGTCCGCGGCTGAAGTATTATACCCTCCAGGGTATGGATCGCGTTGGTTCGGATCGTTCATGGGACAGCACACAAGTCAAAATGGTGTCACTATGGGATAAGCACCCTCTCGCGTAATATGCGGTAACAAGTCACTCCCGCCGGAGTTAACACAATGAAAAGGGAAGAGGGAAGGGGGGGAAGCAGTGGAGGGAAAAAGGGTGTGCTTCAAGAAGTTCTTTCCCTTGGATTTGGCAAAACAGATCTTGAAACGGATAAAGCAAATACCCGTCGTCACACATAATTCCGTGTCCAAGCGTCCCGGGCTTAATTGTTTACCCGAAACATACCCGGCCGGAGTTGTTGCCGGCAGCTTGACCCTTTCTTGCAGGCAAAAATTCATCTTTGTAAGTCATAACACACCCAAAAATACATATGCACAGTTATTCTCTTTGGCTTTATATATAGACCAAAATTATTACTCATCGACCGATCATCTTGGACCGGTATTACCGGGAAAATAATCTTTCAGGGGTTCTCTCGTCATTTCCATTTCCTCTTTTGTCATCGTTCTCGCGTGCATGCGAGCCATCCGTCAAATTAAAGTTCGGAGAACCACAACAGCCTACGTAAGAATACAATGTTAACGAAGACATGTATCTATGCCCTGAGTGTCGTGGTCGTAATTCCAGAAAATAAATATGAATAAGAGCCTTGCTATGTACCGTCTAAATACCCTCGATATACAATTATTAAAAATAGCAACCTGAGTGGGTATTATTCTCACTATCCGTTGGTTCAGCCGAGAGTGCACATAAATTCCTGATCTCTTACGCTCATCCGTTTTCAAGCCGGGAAAAGGAACAGATGAAACTGCTTATTATTTTTAGCAGCAGCGCTCACGCTACGCATCTCCCCATACTCAACTGTCAACCTCATCTAAACCTCTTCCTCTTCCACGGATGGGTCTTCTTATGAGTGAATGCCACACATATTATGCCATTTTCTCTAGCAGACCCTAGAAAATCACATTGCTTTCATCAACGAGAAACCCGGAAGATTAAAGTTGTGGGGTTCAAGAAAGATAGGGACGAGGAAGGTTAAACTCGAGAGATGCCAGCACTATCCAAGCGAAAGGGCCAGCAGAGGGGAAAAACTTAAAAAGAAAAAGAATGCCTGAAAAAAAAAGAAGCAATAAAATTGAAGGTGGGGTTCAGAATGAATCGAGAAATCTATGCAAACAGGCGTCGCAAGTCACTCGCATTTTTCTTTTCACTGTAGAATGGCTCCACAAACACCTGCTGCAAACAACAAACAGGCGGAAGCCAAGCCTGTGTCTCCTAAACCCGCTGATCGTTCTCCTGAGACTTCCAAAGCCGACGATGACAATGAGGATGAGCCAGTCGAGAGCGGTGCCAAAGGCGAGGCAAAGAAGGACATGAAGAACGTCACCAATTACGTCAATGAAGAGCTCGCGAAACGCCAAGTTGACGCTGACACTCTCGGCAAGGTAATCAATCACGTTGTTTTCTGAATGTTTTCTCATTCCATATTCTCTTTAGTCCCTTGCTTTCCTTCAGAACGCGGCCAAGGCACACAAGGCGAATCTCGCGTAAGTTATGGGTGAACGCGCACGCGTGCCACGTCACTGATCCAACCTTACGTTACTGTTTATCTAGGGCGCCTAAGCCTGCTGGTTCTCCTGTTAGCAAGCAGGATGTCGACTTTCTGGTAAGTATCTATTGACGACAACTCAAAGAATCGGTCTTTGCTTATTGCGAACAATATACGTGACAGAAAACACATATGCAAGTCGGCAAGACGGAGGCAGAAAATGCTTTGCGGGAGAAGGATGGCGATCTCGTTGCTGCCCTCAATTATCTCATCGAAGCTTAAAAAGCCCAAAGGATACAGTATCAAAAGAAAAAAAAAAGTTCAAAACATCTGTCAAATGCTCCTGCAGCGTATCACACCATTGTTACACCCCTCATCAAAGATGTTGTTATTATTGCTGATAGACATCATATCATCAGATCAGAATTATATTTAAAACCAGTCATAGAAAAGGTCGAGAAGAGAGAGTGTTAGACATAATCGAATAATGCCCACCGGTTGCATATAGAAAATGAATGCGTGTGGGTTGGGAAAGAGGAACCAAACTGTGGAAAACCTAAACTAAATATACCGTCGCTACTACTAATACGACGAAAAGACTTGGGGAAGCATACATAGATACAAAAATTGAAGGCGAAGGGGGGTTATAGATGGGAAAGGAACCAGGTACAAAGAAAAAGAAAAGCAAAAGGGAACATAGAATACAAGAATGGTAGGAACCAGAAAAAAAAAGAGAAGATTATGTACGACTATAGATAAGGAAGAAAGGAACGAAGATCATCATACTGAGATTGGCGTATTACGCCAGAAGAGGAGAGTGAATATGTACAGGCTGAGGTGTCCCTGGATAGAGACTGGCTTTCTCTTGACAAGAATAGAAAGATCTGTCATCGTCCGAATAAAGCGAGGAGGCTGTCGAATTCGTAGAGGAAGCGTGGAACAGAGACGGGCTGTCCATTGATTGTAAAGAAGACGAGGAGGAGACGGTCGGGATGGTGTAGTCTGGTTGCAGAATAGATCGGCGTCGCTGATGATACGAAAGTTCGTAACGCGATAAGCTGGGCGTGGATGACGAAGAAGGTTTATCGCTGGCGTTTGCCAACGGAGGGCAATACGCGCACTGGTAATATAGACGTTGGTGGTCTCCCGTGGCCGTGGCCTTGGTTGATTCCTGCATTTGACAGTCTATCGAACAGAAAGGTGCACTCTATCCTTCCTTGTCAGTTTACGTTCTCGTTTTTGCAGAGTCACTGTCGTCCGTGCGTATGTATGTGTATTTATTTCATACCTCGTCTTGCAAACGTTTTTCGCAGTACAGGCAAATGTTAAGCTCCATGGGCAAAAAACGAGAAGTTAAAGAATCAGAAGAGAGAGAGAGAGAGAGAGAGAGAGAGAAAGAAGGAAAAGTGCTAAAAGAAGCGTGGTGAGAGAAAGAGAGAAAGAAAAGCCAAAAGGAAAGGGCACCAAACCTTAAAAATGTAAGCCCAACGCGCATATTTATAGGTTTGGGTACTTCTTTTCATTTGACATCGTGACCTGCTTGCATGCAACCAATGCAGGCTTCACTCCCTGAAAATGATACAGACAATACAGACACCGATAGCATGAGGTAGTAGATAAAGTGGGGTAAAGTCCCCCCCTCCTTCAGGAGAGTCTGCGCAAACGCGTGCTGTGCTTGTGCTTGTGCGAGGTGGCGACGTCGTAGTGCTCCCCTTCTTTCCCCTCAGCTTTGCGTGGTCGTATTGACCCAGACTTGGTCATGGGAAGAGAGAAGGGCAATGGGGGGAGGGCAAGCTGGGGGAGGGGACATGGTACCCCACGAAAAACCAAAAAAAATAGAGGACCTCCGTTTTATTGACCCGGGGACGGCAGCCATGCTTCCGGCGGCGGGAAACTTGCAGCAAGGCACAAAATCATTTCGATTTCACCCTGCTACTTCTGGGTCACCGCGCACAAGTCATTGGTGCATTGATGGCTCTCCTATCAAGAGATTGATACGATGCAGCAAACTCTTTTGTTTTTCCTTTTATTCTTCCGTCTTTTTACTCATGACATCGTCAGGGCCACGTGTGATAATGAAA
>VAFG01000307.1:117697-193349 GCA_013461545.1 Syncephalastrum contaminatum | reverse complement strand
AAAAAAAAAAAAAAAAAAACCATAGAAAATATGCAAAACTAAAAATATCTATCTACTTTTGGGACTTTTTTTATTTTTCATATCTATGGTACATGTAAAGTCAATCAATCTATTTATGCTTGGCAGCTTCCTTCTTCTTGTACTCTTGAATGAGCTGCTCCTGAACGTGGGTCTGCACAGGCTGGTGCTCCTTGTACTCCATCGAGAACTCACCCTTACCCTGGGTAGAGGAGCGAAGCTCGGTCGAATAGCCAAACATGTCGTTCAGGGGGACATCAGCAATGACAGTAAAGAAGTCCTCCTGCACGTCAGTATCGACGATGGTACCCTTGCGCTTGTTCAAGCCACCAATGACGGAGCCCTGGAACTCGGTAGGAGCGGTGATAGAGACGTTCATGATGGGCTCAAGGATGCTGGGACGGCCCTTGGCAAAGGCCTCGTTGAAGGCTGCACGGGTAGCGATACGGAAAGCCATTTCACTCGAATCGACAGCATGGGCAGCACCATCCTCCAGAGTCATTCTGATTCCGTTCACGGGGTGACCGATCAGGGGACCCTTCTCCAGAGCGTCGACGAAACCCTAAAATATGGCAATCAATGAGTCCGTGTAGCCAAGTTATTTTGTAATAAAGTATACCTTCTCACAAGCAGGGATGAAGTTGGTAGGGATGTTACCACCCACGACGTTGTTCTCGAAAGCATGATCCTTGCCGGTTTCCTCATCACGCTCCATGGGCTGAAGCTGGCCAACGACACGGGCAAACTGACCAGCACCACCAGACTGCTTCTTGTGGGTGTAGTTGAACTTGGCACCCTGGGTGATGGTCTCGCGGAAAGCGACCTGGGGTTTACCGGTGGTGCACTCAACACCGTATTCACGCTTCATGCGCTCGACATAGATTTGCAGATGGAGCTCACCCATACCAGAAATGATGGTCTGTTATAATTCCAATATCAGTCAATATCCCTCACATGACATCATGGATCACCCAGATCCTTACCTCCTTGCTCTCGTTGTCCACATGGACACGGAAAGTAGGATCTTCCTTCTGGAAACGGTTCAGGGCCTTGGAAAAGTTGGGCGACTCGCGGCCCTTGGGGACCAGAGAAAGCGAGATCACGGGTTCAGGAACAAACATAGAGGTCTAGAACCCCGTGCTGTCAGTGATATGTTTGTAGCCAATATCTCATAATACATTACCATGGTGTACTTGAGGGTACCATCAGTGAAAGTATCGCCAGAAGCGCAGTCAACACCAAACATGGCACCAATCTCACCTGCACCGAGTTCTTCGACATCCTCCATATCGGCAGCATGCATACGGACGAGACGGGGAACC
The DNA here is from genome assembly GCA_013461545.1 of Syncephalastrum contaminatum. Taxonomy (NCBI): domain Eukaryota; kingdom Fungi; phylum Mucoromycota; class Mucoromycetes; order Mucorales; family Syncephalastraceae; genus Syncephalastrum; species Syncephalastrum contaminatum. The sequence continues at coordinate 192,009 of VAFG01000307.1, read as the reverse complement.
TTGATCTTCTTACCGGTCTTGGTGTTGGTGATGAAACCACCACGCTTCAGGGTACCTTGGTAGATGCGCATGTAGGTCAACTGACCATAGCGGCCCTCCTCCAGCTTGAAGGCAAGACCGACAAAGGGGTTGGCAGAGTACGGGGCGAGATTCACAGGCTTCTCCTCCTGGGCAATGTCGAGGGCGGTGTTCGTCACCTGAGTGGGGTCGGGCAAGAAGTTGACGACGGCATCGAGCAGGGGCTGAACACCCAGGTTCTTGAAGGCGGAGCCAACCATAACGGGGGTGAACTTGAGCTGAAGAGTCGCACGGCGGATGGCATCGGTGAACTGCTGATGGGTCGGGATATCCTCCAAGAGGTAGACATCGGCGATCTCATCATCGACGTTAGCCAGTTGTTCAATCAATTCATGTCGCTTCTGGGTTGCCAGTTCGACAAGGTCGGCAGGAATGTCCTTTTCGATAATCTTTTCACCAAACTCGCCATCGTTGTAAAGAGCCTTCCACTTGGTCAAGTCGACGACACCCTTAAACTGGTCTTCAGCACCGATAGGGATCTGAATAGCAGCAGCAGGGAGCTTGAGCTTCTGGCGGAGTTGGTCAATCACACGGAACGGGTTGGCACCAGCACGGTCCATCTTGTTGATAAAGGAAATACGGGGAACACCATAGCGGCGCATCTGTCTGTCGACCGTCATGGTCTGGGACTGAACGCCAGAAACAGCACAAAGAATCAGCACAGCACCGTCCAGCACACGCAGGGCGCGCTCGACTTCAATAGTAAAATCAACGTGACCTACAAAGAGATAAAAGAAAGGTCAGCCAAATCCTTGCCTCGGGTAATACAAAAGAAAAATATGATGAATATTTACCAGGAGTGTCAATAATGTTGATATTGTTGTCACCCCAGCTAGCATAGGTAGCAGCAGACTGGATAGTGATACCCTTTTCTCTTTCCAGATCCATCGAATCCATCTTTGCACCAACGCCATCACGACCACGGACGTCGTGAATTTCCTTGATGCGGCCGGTATAAAAGAGGATACGTTCGGTACAGGTTGTTTTGCCAGAATCAATGTGAGCAGAGATACCAATGTTACGCAGTTTCCGCAGACGTTCCTATCCTATTATTAGATAACCCTTGTATCTACAGCACCGGATACGTACAACGTCCTTGGGATCGGCTTGATCGGCTTGAGTGACATCACCTGCTTCGGTTGACTGGAAGCGGCGGCACAAGTGCATAGGTCCAAGCGAGAATGTCGACGACGGCACTGTCTGGGACAGCTGAGAAGCCGTGCTGCGGAAGGCAGCCGCATTCATCCGCCCTCCAAACAGAGAGCGTACAAATGACATGACACTTGAAGAGTAGGTCAAACGCAACTAACTTTTTTTTTCTGCTGCCCTGCACACACACAAAAAAAAAAAGTCGGACTGCGATTCTTGCAACCAGGGGCGTTCCTGCCAATCAACATGAATTGTTGCATTAGCGGAGAATGTTGCCTGTCAAACTGTATCCTAGACCTAGCACGATTGTTTCAGAACAGGGTCTCTGAGGGTTTTTATTTCACCTTGCCAAGGTACGCACATTTTCAAGGTACTCAAATTCAATACCATACCCAGATTCTCAACTATATTTTATTATATAAAGCTGCAGGGATTTTTGGAAATTCAGGCAGTCGCTTCATCGCTAAGCATCATACATAGGCTCGATAAGATTTCCAGTAACTATGGATATCGATCTTATTCCTCAGCTAGCTTTTGGAGCTTCTTCGTCATTTAGATGAACTAAATTTACGATATCCTGCGCCTTCAACAGAGACACGTATACCATACCACAAAAAAATGTCATAAGTTTTTGACAGCTAATACAGTACAAATCATTGGTCCGTGTTTTATCTACATGTCATATCGTTCCGTTAAGGCTTGCTGCGCATCAAGTGGGAGCGCTGTCCAAACTTTTGGCCATTGCTCAGCTGTGAGTAGGTTTTTGTAGCCAGAGAATAACTACAGTCGATTTAGTATCGTTTCTCTAGGTCCAAATAACCACTTACCTCTGCAAACAGGGTGGATAGCTGTGGGGATGGCATTTGCCATTGTGCAATGGAGATAAAGAGCGTATTCAATTGCTGCTGTCTTGTTAGAAAAAGAAAGAGACGGAAAATATTAAATAAGAATTGAATACACTTACATCTGCAACCCCTTCGGGGTTGACCTTGATGACTTGACAAAGCCCTTGGAAGGCTGAGTCTTTTTCTTCGTTTTCGCGCAAGTTCGCCGACTTGACTAGCCAGACCTTGATGTAACTTGGCAATCGGGGACCGAGGAGGTTAGGACAGGCCATGCCAAGGCGACCAATGGTGATGAGCGCATTCTCTTGAAGTGAGTCGGCGATCGGGTGGCCATCCAGCAACAGAGGAAACAGCCTTTGGAGGAGAGGTTCGACGTAGGGTTGGATTTCGTTACCCCACCGTATAGCGATTTCACCCGCAGCCCATATCGCATTGTTCGACACGGACACGGTCTGCAGATCGGGACTAATCTGCTCAATCAGCTCGGGTATAATTGTGGGGAGATAGGACCGCAGTCGTTCGAAGCATGCAATGGCAAGGTCGCCGATGAGGGCGTACGTTGCTTGTAATACTTCGGTGACAGGGTCCTAAAAGTATATATATTAGTATCGACTTTTCTGTCATCCCAATCACGACTTACATGGATGCAAACGGCGAGGAGAGAAAGGAGTGGAGGATCAGAGGTGGCCACGAGTGGCTCCACGAGCTGGCCCATACCTTGGACCAATCCGGACAACAAATCCAGTGCTACTACCATAAACTCGATCTCAGGTGGATCGTGCTCTTCAGGACTCTGGTCAGCGAGGAATATTTGATGCAACGTCGCCGAGACGAGTTTGACGCAGCGCATAAACACCGGTTCTGCATAGGGCGTGAATCCCGTCCCAAGTGCAGCCGTGACAGACGATAGACACTACAGAGAGGCGAGCTCAATACAGAAAAAAATCTCTACAGGCCGTAATAGCTTACCTCGAGAAGGGGGAAGAGATCGGTATCGTGATCGGATAGGCTATTCCATTTAGCAATCAGGGGCGGCATCATGAGCGATAGGCATTGGGGCTGGTTGAGCGCCTGACCCACGGACTCGGCCAGGGTGCCGAGCGCATCGTAAAGAATGAGCAAATTCTTATGCTGATAGGTCCCAAAAGCGGTCGTGAGGTTGATCAAGATGGGCTCAAGGTAGGGTATGAGCTCAAAAGTCGCTTCTTCTTCGAGTGTCGCAAAGGCAGAGCAAGCTGCTTCCTGGACGCGCTTGTTCTTATCCAGGATGCGCTGCAGGAGGCTAAAGAGGACCGGCTCAAAGAAGGCAGTGCGGCCTTGCGGCGTGGATGCTTGTTTGACGCACCACCGCGAGAAGCGGCCGAGCGCCCAACAAGTGATGGACCGTATCAACGGCTTGGTATCGTTCAGACTTTGTAGTAGGTAAGGTAGCATTTCGGAGAGATGCGGTGCAATGTCATCCAGGGCGCCTGGTCCCAAAAAACAAGAGGAATATTGTGAGTGAGCGTTTCCCATATTAAATTATTCTGCTTCACCTTCGGCAGCAGCGCCCAGGGCAAGCACACCGCTCTCGCGCTCCTTCCAATCCTGGCTAAACAAGTTGTGGTTGAGGAGCGGTAGAAGGTGCGTGATGATATGACCCGTGTAGGTCGTTGAAAGTACATCCAAAGCAGCAGCGCTGCATTTTCGCAACGTCCACTCCGAGTAAAACTCATCATCATCAAGATCGCCGTCATCGTCGTCATCGTCTTCGTCGTCGTCGTCGTCGTCTTCCTCCAAAGCGTCGTGTGGCTCGTTGGCGTCATCCTCCCCCTCTTTGGAATCAGTGTTCGCGTTAGTCGTGTTGGGGCGTGGTTTGCTGCGGTAGAACCGAGGCTTGATCTCGTGCTCGTTGTCAGGGACGTGGGCATCGTCCTCATCCCCGCCCAGACCCAGCAGGTCCATATCGGAATAGACCATGCGTCTCAGCAGGGCAGGTACGATTTTGTCAAGGTAGGGCACGAGACGGTCCGCGAGCTCGTCGACGGAGGCAAACTGAATCCAAAAATCGCATGCTTCAAGGGCGACCTGCTCGTTTTCGTCCTGGGTGCTGTATATCATGTAATCAATTACAGCCGGCAGGTCGGGTTCGAGTTTGTCGGGGCGGGCCTCGAGGACCATGACGAGCGAGCGACAGATCTCCTGGCGGACGCCTGGGTTCTCGTCCCCGGCACGGGCAAAGAGGCCTTGGAGGTAAGGTTGCATATTGACCATGAGGGACTGCGACCGCAGCAGGACAAACTGACCCGTGGCGGCAATGGCTTGCATGCGTAACCGAGGATCGGGGTTGTAAAAAAACTCTATGAATTTGGGAATCATAAAGTTTAGCGGGCGGAAGCCGTCCATTTCCTGGTCAAGGTCGCGCGCAGCATCTTCGCATATCTTGCCCAACGCATCAAACGCCATCTAAACAGAGATATAACAAGTCAGTCCTATTCTATGTGGAGAGTATGTGTGTGTGTGCGTATGCGGCTGTTTTACCTCGACCACGATGGGGTTAGGGTCATCGAGTTTATGCACGAGGCGCTGCAGAATATCGGGCCAGTTGTGTGCCTGGCCGCGTGTGACAATGGCGGTAATCACGGAGCCGATAGACTTGCGCACGTTCAGGTCTGGATCGGGGGCATCGAGGGCGTGTGCGCAACAGGCCTTTACGTAATCGAGGACAGGCAAAGGCATCGAGTTGAAAAAGGACCTGATATTGTTTTTCAGGGTGAGACCGGCAATGGCGCGTGTATAGGACTCTTCATTGGGCATTTGGGTGAGGATATAAACCAGATACGAGTTGTAGTCTGGGATTTTGTTAAATGACGACAGTTGCTAAGTTTCCGTGGGTCAGTTCAGTCTATCTTTTTCGTAGCGCACGGACACTCTGTATTTTTCGAACCTGTTGCACCAAGGCTTGGTCTCGGCATTCAGGACGGACCGCATCACGGAGCAGAATGAGCAAGTCTTGCAAGCCTTGTTGCTGTGGCTGCCAGTGGGCCATCGTTCAGAAAAAGGGTTATGTGTTTGTGCGATCACGAAACGACCCTGTGAGCGGAGGGAAAAGAAAAAGAAAGAGAAAATATAAAGTCTGTCTGTCTGTGTGTGATGTCTATGTGCGTGTGGGTGTGTGGGTCAAAAAGGTAAAAAGTTCTGGGATTTTTTTTTTTTTTTGCTTTCTCTTTTTTAATGAAGGATGCTGATTATTGCTCATGCTCTCTCTTTTTTTTTCCTTTTTTTTTTTCTTCGGATGAAAAGTCTTGACTAATTATCACTATTATTATTATTATCGTGCTGTGTTTATTCTACGGTCTTGACTTCAGCCATGAATTTGCCCGAGCGCACTGACTTTTCGGTGGACTCGACCTCCAGATTTTGGGAGTGCGGAACGAGTTGCAAGCGGGATACCAGCGTGTCCTTGGCCTCGAAACGGATGGCAAGCGGCTGGGGAGTGCCAGCCTGAAGAGTGTTAAACTGGGCGCGCAGCGTCATGTCGTCATGCGTGACCTCGCCTATGGGCCACACCATCCTCTGTTGGTCGACCATCCACTGGCCTGGCGGGCTGCTTTGTACTTGCTGCACGTTGCCTCCCGCCGATGTCATAAAGAAGACCCCGTGCACAGCCTCGGCCAGGGGCGCTGTCGTCTTGTGATACTTGACAAGCAGCCGGCTCTGCTTATCTTCGCACTTCCACATTGGCTGAACCCAAATCGGTACCACTTGGTCGTACGCTTCCACCTTGGCCTGGTACTTGAGGCATGCCACCGGGCTGCCCGCCGCCAGATGGAACATGTTTGTCTGCAGCGCGTACACGCCGTCCTCGACCACCGCCACGTAACTGCTATTAGGCGTCACACGCTCGACGCTGGCCACATGATCCAGCCGGAAACATACCGGTGTAGACAGCTCTGCCGGCCCATTGTACGTGATCTTGACCTCGCCCCACACTGCCGATCGATACGCCTCACCCTCGCGTAGCTGAGCGTGCACCGTCTCGACGATCTGGACCTGGATGCGCGCCCGTACCTCGGCTGTATCTCCAAACGGCGATTCGACTTCGCTTGTATGCGTCGTGAGCGTTCTGGGTGCCGGTATGGGCGAGGACAGGGGCGACGCCAAGGATGATGCCGTGGTCGATGCTGCCAAACCAGGCACATCCGCTGAGAGGACTGTGCCTCCCTCTTGTACAGGATCCAGCAGTCGCGTCGATCGCATTTCGCGCCGTCCGCGCCGCTTCGTGGGTCCTGCTGTACCTTTTTCTTTGAGTAGAGATGACACACGCGTCAGCGCTACGGCGGATTGTGTTGCATCCTCCTCTTTCGCTTCTGTCCTTATATCCACCTTGATGCGCTGCTGCGCACTCAGCACGCTGATATCACATTAATCCACCCATTGACAAGTTCCGTTTTTTGCTCGTACCTTGCGCTGTCCGAATCATCGTCGTGAAGTGACACTCCTGCCTCACTTGGCCATGCCGTGCGATCTGCAGGTGGGATGGTGTAACCCTCTGAATCCAGCTGAACCTTTGGCTTTTTTGTTTTTCGCAAACAAATACATGCCGTTTTCATCGATCAGCTTATAATTTTCTTTTCCTTCCGCAGGAATTATGTTACTTACAGGAGCAGGAGAGGACGGCGGTGCGTTGCTGCTCGCAAGACTGCCTGTGATACTGGGTGCGTACTGAATCGAAGGCGGCTCGAGCGAAATGGGCGAGTTGGGTGCCAAGGAAGGCGTCTCGTGGCCCATGTCGGAGGTAGCATCGTTTGACGTGACACTGGTACTGTCGATCACAAAACTATGGTTGCTCAGCTGGTCCTGATGATGCATCACGGGGGGCGCGAGGTCAGCGTTGACGTAGCCCGGATCACCCGACCGTGTCTTTCGTCGGATCGATACAAATGTAGACAAGACTATCCAAATTGGAGCGTGTTAGCGACACACACACGAACTTTTATCACCGTATTCCCCAATCCAAGCAAATTACATTTTCTTTCTTTGCCGCTCTTTTTGCTACGCGCCTGGGATGGCTGGTCAGACACGCTCGGCGTTGGTACTGGTTCTTCGGGCGTGCCTGACGATTCGAGGGAGAGAATGGAGTGCGCTGTTTCTTGCACGGGCATGGAACTGACGGTGGAGCTGGCAAGTGGGTTTTTGTTGGGATGCGCGGCGCAGAATGCGTCAATGGCCTCCGGCACGCTGAAATTGCTTGCGGCTGTTAATACACTGTTGGCTACCTCGATGCGTTTCAGCATTTGATCGTTCTGAAGGACTTCAAAGTTTTGTATGATGCTCTGGAGGGATTGCCATCGATGCTCTTCCACGTGCTGATGTTTCTGTGGATTTATGAACGTCAAACAAGGCTCACTATGTGAAAGTGGAGAGGTACCTGAATATAATCAGGTCCGGCTTGGCGCCATTGTGTCTTGACGTCTTCAAATCCCTTGGTGGCTTCCGCCAGTTTGCTACCTGCTTTGTGTGCATTTTTCTTGTGCTAAAATGCAAATGATTAAGTACTCGCAGAACAGCGAGATTATGAAGTATACCTTGGCAACCCGGGCAAGCCGGTCGTCATAGTCGCGTGTAATGCGTTGCATATGAGCGTCCGACTAACATAATAAACACGGGTGAGTTCTTCGTTTGCTGACAAGAAGTTGGTTGCTTACGTTTTTGATTGTGTTGTAGTCGGGATCATTCGGGATGGCTGCTCGGAGGGGTCGCTCGACATCTTCAGTAATCTTAAGAGACATAACGGCATGGATGGTGTATACTTCGTTCAGCTCTTTATGGAGCATCTCCCATATGGGAAGAAATTGTCTATATATAGCATGTATATTAAAGCTTGTTCCATTCGCAAAGAAAAAACCGCCTTACCCAAGTGCTGACTTGTCCGAGACAAAGTATTTTTTGGATATTTTTGCAAGACTTTTGGCATAGAGATCTTCAGCATGTGCTCTAATGGAAAGTATATGTTAAGTACGTGGTTCTTATTTTTGGAGTACGGGGTATCACCTTTCCCGAAAATATTCAGCAATTTCCTCGTTCAATTTGAGCGCTTTGCGTAGCTGGCCCTGGACTTGCTCCACGCCGTCTTTAGGCCGCTCAGTCTAAAAACACAGCGGGATCAGCAGGACGATCGTCATCTTTGGTCCTCAATTGTACCAGAAAAGCATCGAGGTAAGGATTATGCGAGGCGTCGGGAGTCGAGTCGGCTGTCATGAGGTAGAGATGGGAAGGCACTTGTTTGCCTTGGTCACAATCAGGATTAGAAAAAGGAGCGTTGAGAGTAGCAAAACTATTTGCTTGTTAAAAAAACACAAGTATGTATAAGGACAGTAGTTGAGAAAGGAAAAAGAAACGGAAGAAAAAGAGAGAAGGGGACTACAGTAGTGGGTTGGACCTGGAAGAATAAACTATACAAACAGTAGGACCGATGACAAAACAGGCAAGTGATCATCCTGCACGCTTCATTACGTCTGTTAATCCGTCTTGAACGCATCCTTGACCAGTTGCGTCGCCCGCTCAAATTCATCCAAACCACCTCGTCCATTCCACAGCGCGCGTGCAGGCGCATCAAAGTAGTCCCCGTCGTCCGGCAAGGACCGCGTCTCCTTGGCGCCTTGTTGCATAAGACGGTCCAGCCACATCTTCTTCAGCGAGAACTCATTTTTCCGCAATACAACGTCGGACCAGCTCGGCAAAAAGTTGAGCGCCGCACGCACCACCGCCCGCGTTGCAACGTACAAATGCTCCGCAAGCAAGATAGCCAACAGGGAAAAAATGGGCGTGTACGGCGAATGGATATTCGTCGACGGGTGGAACAGATAGGCGAAGGAGGCCATGGTGATAGATGAGAGCCAGGTGAGTGTTTCCTGAATATGTTTGTTAGCCGAAACCAAAAAAAAAAAAAAAATTCTTGCATATGCATTGTATTACCATGTTGACCACCCAGGCACCAATGCCTTCCGCGCGTAACGGCGTAGGGCGTCTACAGAAATTTGCATTTAATATCCATTTTCATTCGACGCACCCTATATGTACCTTGTATACTTGCAAATCTTGACTGCATCGCCCCGAAGTTCAACCCAGTTGTTCAGCATGCAGCAGAATGCTGTCAGCGGCCAGACAGAGGAGAACATGCTCACGTAACCATACTTGTTCATGTGAGCCAGAAAGTTCATATCTAAAATTCCCAATAGCTTACCTGAATCACCATTTCCACGTAATCCGTGTAGATGTTATAATCAGGCAAAGCAACCTCACGGTGAATCTTCTTCATGATCCGGGCCTCGCTGGCTGTCGCTTCATTTTCATCCCGCTTTTCCACCTCGGTCCCATCATCCTGGTGGAGCATCTTCTTGGCCTTGGGCATCAACTTATTCATGGCGTAGGGCAGGATCATCTCGGTAGCAAAGCCAATCACCTGGCCTGTCACAATAAAGTAGACAAGCTGTGAACGGAGACGCACAAAATCGACCTTGGTATGACTATGTTTGATGTTGAGGTCAGTCAAGTAAGGCAGGACGTAGTCTCCAAATGGAATGTAGACCCAGGCAATAAAAAACTACGTAACGTAGTTTCGGATGAGCGTGTGCGGTTGTGATGATGCTGTTTGAGAGAGTGCATGACTTACCAGCGAGAGATAGGCAATGAGGAAGTTGGCGATAAATATTTTTTGGGTGTAAAAGTACTCCCATGAAGTTTCTGTCTTGTGCATTTCCCAGTTGTTGAGGATACGCATCCATTTGCTGTAGATATTGGCCATGGTGGGAATCAGAAGCACATAGCCAATCGTGGGCGCATAATGCTGATGGATAAGGAAGTATGTCAGAATAAGCGGTGAAGGCGCAAACGCAAAAAACTTACCAAGACCTGTCGCATAGGACCTTCGTAGTATTCGTGCAGAAAGAGCTGGAGGACAAAGACACAGGCAACAATGATGCTCAGCAGCACGGCGCCAATGGCGACGCCAGGAAGAGAGAGTGCGCGACGGAAAAAGATTTTCCATGCCGGCGTGTAGGGCATCTCTTCGCCAGTGACCTGATCAGGTACGACCTTGTCGCTTTTAAACTCGAGACGACGTTTTTCGTATTTGGAGCAGTTATGCACGTCCCATGTGATGGCCAGTTCGCGTTCCTTGCGCTTCCACATTTCGATAAACGCCACGGACCACACGAGCATGGCGATAGAGTACCACACCGTCAGCGTCCGGAACCCTGTCAGATAGACAAAGACACCGAGACAGGCCGGGGCGGAGAGCCACAGAAAGTAGTTTTGGAGAAAGGCAAAGTAAAAGGCGATCTAAAATACACATCGAAGCGAATGAGATGCTTGCTTGCTTTCCATCTTGGGTGTGCTTTACCTTTTCACCAAAATGGTTTCGGATATTGGTGAGGTCATCCGCGTCGATCAGCCATTTCCTGGACCAAGTGCGAATCCATTCCTGCGTATATAGGTAAGTATACAAATCAGGAGCGCTTTCTCGCTAATCATATACCTTGTCAAATTCATCGTCGTGCAACGGAAAGATGCTTTTGACATAAGGATCAACACTAGGAGAGATACCAACGCCCCCTTCTGAAGGAGGGCCGGTGAGGATATCATGAACGATACGAAGCCGCTCTGCATCTGTGAGGTTACGACAGTCCTGAGAGGCGAGGCTATCTTTATCGCCGCTGACTTGGATGCCAAGAAGAAAATCACGTATGCTGCATCCCAAAATATGTACGAATGTATGAGTCCATTGTCCGCTACCACAGGAGCACGTTCTCTATTACCGCTGACGCCGAAACTCGGCTTGCAAAGTCGACAATGGACAGACAATGAGCAGGAGGACTTGACCTAATGTACGTCCAGGCTTGACTTGGAACTGAAGACCAGACTTGCTCAGCTTGTCTTTCAGGGTCGCAAGGCTCTGCAGCACCTTGGGCTCCACCGTGTTGCGAGATTTCTTGTCGACAGGGAACTCGAGTTCAATCACATAATCGACACCACCGTTGGCGCGACGACCTGCGTTGCCCGAGGGATCATCGAGGTTGGGTGTTTTGGTGACAGCCACAGGCGGGAAAAGGTGTGAAAAGGACTCTGGCCCTTCCATTTTCTCGGCTTCTGCCATTCGGTATGCACGCGTTTATGAACAGAAACTGGGAAAGAGAAGTGTGTGCGCCCTCATCAGCGGGTATATTCTGATTAAATGACGTCGGTTTCATGCACGTCTCGTTATGGAAATCACTATATAATCATCAGAGAATAGCCACTACATTGTCATTGCTCGCTTGTTCTACTTGGCTGTCTATTTTCTCCTTGCATGGCTGTAGATTAAGCGGTTCTACAATGCATGCTCTATTCTGATTTATATCAGCTAGACTAAAATGCTTGCTTGGAAGACCTGCCCGATCTCGTTAAACGAAAGATCGAATAAGTCCACTTTATGTATGTACATAGGAAAAGCGTGCAAAAAAGCATTTATATGTAGAAGATGTCGATGCGTGCATAAGCACTCCACTGCTGTTACCGTGTATCATCTCACAGACTTGTATTATACGTTATATGTTACCAGGGTGCTTACAGTACTCGTATGCCTGCGCACCTGAGCAGTTCCTTAAAATCTGACTGACGCACAGAATGAAGTTGATCCATACATAGTTCTTGTCGACAATGATAATAGTGCATATACATGAGTCGCAGAACAGTGTTGCTTCAGCTGAGCTGCATTATTTGATATTCTTCTCTTAAGCACAGTGACGCTCAAACAGTGGATATATCCTCACTTGCAGCCCTCATTAAGGAAACCGGAAAAGCCAAACGTGCGTTCATTCTCGAAGGATGCGAAATGCCGTAGAACTTTTTTTATGTAAACGTTCTGAACAAAAAAAGTTTCAATGGACCCATTGACATGCTACAGCACGAAAGTACATTTACTCGCGGCGACCGCGACCTGTTCCATCCGTTAGCATTCTGTTATCATTATGTATGATAGATCAAAACGTACCGAAACCACCACGGAATTCGGGCTTGAAGTCACCACTGGCTCCTTCCTTGCGTCTGTAGTCATCGCGGTCACCACCACGAGGACCACGGCCACCTTCGCGACCCTCACCGACTATAGAAAAGTATCATATTAGATCATCGCTCGAATACAGCTGGTATATACGTACAAGCACGGCGGGGAGCAGAAGGACGGGCGGCCTTCTTCAGAGTAGCAGGAACGATCTCCTGGGGAAGGTGGAGGTCTACATAAGGTAAATAATGAGTGGGCGGAAAGAAGGAGTGATAGAGTCGAGTATCGTACATTCACGGAGATAGTCAATACCCTCGTCAGTGAGGGTGTAGTAGTAGTACTGCCACGAGAACTGGGTCTTGACGTAGCCCTTGGAGGTCAGCGACTGCATGAGCTTGATGACCTCAAGGTTGGGCACATCGATTTCGGTGTGCTTGGGAGCATTGAAGTCCTTGGCAGCGACAAGAGCACCGTCTAATATAAATGGTCGTTAATTCGTCAGGTCGTATGAAGTGGTGTTTTGTTGAAAGTACCCTTGAAGAGAGCCTCGTAAATGGCCTTTCTGTTTTCCTTGGAAACGAGCATGTTACTGGTGTAAAATAAAAAAATCAATCGTATGAGCTTCCATCTAATATTCGTCCACGCATCCATCCATCTATCCATCCATCCATCGAATGAACTTGATTTCATCCGTTCATCCAGCCATCCATCCGTCCGTCTCTTGGTCCATTGACCCCATATGCACCTTAGGGTGCCTCCACCATTACGTACCGTTGAAAAGAGGGCGCTCCAATAGTCGCTTTCTGGCGAAGTCAAAGGCTCCTGCTGCGCTGCCGCTGCTGCCCAATCGGAACGCGAATTTTTCCCCATATTGATAAATCAACACTCAAAAAGTGATATCTCAGTTGAAGACACAGCTCTATCGAGTATGCCACGATCAGCCCACTGACAACAGAAGACGGCTTTTGTGCGTGGTGAACCTTTCAGAGGAACGCTTTATTATACTCCTCACATGATGCTGTAAGCATCTATTCATAATACCCAAAATAATCCCTGCGTATTTCGCTGCATGCCGGTAGAGCTTTCCCAGAGGCATTGATCTCTTGAGGGAGTCTGTAGAATGCATAGCGGCCCTATCAGACTAAACTCTGCTCTTTAATCATGCAGACTCCAATCAAAGCAATCAACAGAGACCGACGATACGCGGCCGTTGAAGTTTTGATTCAGACTATGTACCCCATTGGAAGTGCTACGTTTTCATGTGTATTTTTTTTTCGAAATGGCCGGAAAGCAGCGAGAGCAGTATTTATTCCTTCGTACGTACACCGGACCCCATCAAGGAAAGCATATGTCCAATCAGAGGGCGCGAATGCGTTTAACACGCTAAATCGCGTCCTCGCGAGAATAATAAATAAAAAAAGGTTGTCGTAGTGAAGATCTTCAACACCTCTTTCGCTTCTTTCTCACCCATACGCAACAAGACCCAAGGCCCCAGAGGCCACTGGAAAAAAGGTCGAGCAGCTGGCTCGCCATGCCCTTGGTACGCCTTTGACAACATCAGGCGTAAACGCTCTCGCTGAGAGCGATAAATCTGTCCTCCGGGACGTGGGTAACCAGCTGGCGGTAAGCCTAGAAAAGGCAGGCCTTGGAGGAAAGCGCAAGACATCGGAAGCGCCGGCGGGTGAAGCCCCGAACGCGAAGGTGGCGCGAACCAAGGAGGGGCAAGACAATGAGCCGCAGCCGCAGCCGCAGCAGCAAGAGCAGACATCGAGAGCAAGGCGAAGAGCAGCACGACAGGAGTAATCATAGAGCCTGCTCTCTCTCGCGCGCGATCCGTTTTTGATAATGCAAACGCACCTTCCACAAGCCAGAAAGTCCCCGTGCTTTCCCTTCGTACTATGGTGCTTTTGCACAGGCCATGTTGGTCGCGCGGGCCATCCGCCCTCCAGGCACAGTTGCAGCACAGACGTCTCCGGTCGCACGCGACAGCATCGCGATCATGCATTGATTTGATGTTGAGCCCCTTATTTCCGTCGTCTCACCCATTAATCCACCATTGTTTTTCGCTCGCCTAGCTTCTTTCTCGCCGTTTTATTTTTTTTACTTACTTATGTTTATCTTTCCTATATTGAAAGGCATAACTGTATGTCTACCTTGGGTGAATGTGTGCTGGCATGTGGAACTGAAAAAACGATGTGTAAGGGCAGTCAGGTACCACCACGTACTTACATGTCTACTTTTCTATTTGGGGCTGCCCAATTTATTCCCAAAGACAAGAAGCTGAATAGCAGCGGCCCGATCTTGAATCGTAGGGATTGAGCTGCTGCAATAGTAAGCCACGTTGAACCTGGTTCTCGAAATGCCTCCATGACGAGAATTGAGAACATTACTGCACAGCAAATATGTGGGCGTAGAGGGGTACATAACTATCCGCCACAAGTAAAACCACAGACTGGACAGAAAACGAACGCCAGAATACAGACTTGTGAATTGTTTCGAACGGTAATATTCCGAGTGATGCGGTTGTGCCATTTTTATGTGTACGGTTACCAGGATTGGGCTCAGTTTTGAAACAGGAGCTCAGTTCTGAGAATAGTGAATCGGTCTTGTGCACGTCTGTGGACAAGACCCTTTCGGGCCGTGGTATTGGGTGGATTAATCTACCACAGGGCGTAAACAAAACACATGTACATATGTAAACGTGGCAAAATCGGCAAAACAGGGACAGTTGAATATGTATGATAGCAGTAACAATAGTAAGAGTTACAAGTAAAAATTGTTCGCCAGGTGGAGACTGCGCATGATATCACTCGTGGCGTGTGGTACTTTGTTTCTTTATATGGATGGAATGAGCCAAAGACAAACACGGTGACGGCTGAGCAGAAAGAAAAACAAAAGAAATAGAGGCAGGCAAGCGCTCTCGTCAGCGATGAACTTTTGGGGGATACAATGAATATATTCTCTTTTCCTTTATGAGCCCAATGAAGAATGAATAGCTGTCGCATAAAAAGGTGGTTTGAATTGAAGAGCATGATGCTTGAACCGAGCGTGTGTAACGTGAATGCATTTAGCGTACGTCGGTGAGCAGGTCTTTCTCGAGGATGAATTTCCCTTCCTTGTACTTGTTTTCTTCGCTGTAGGCCTTCACCTACAACAAGAGTAGAAAAACTGTCAATGCGGGTGTTATCCAAAAGAGACAGATAGCCACCCACATAGGTCCAGCCTAGGACTTCACGGCATTTTATGCAAGCAATATCCTGTACTCGGTGCAGACCCGTGGTCATCGAGCGATCCTCTGCCTTGCCTGCGATAAAATTGACACTGCAGCCAGGTCAGAAAGCAACCTGACAAAAGTGATGATAGACGCCCTCTTACCAATACCCGAAAAGATAAGCCTGACCATGTGAGCCTTGGAAGTGCTGGGGTTGGAAATTTTTAGTGTCCACACCACGCTTTATATGCTGGAATGACCCCTCCCCTTCCCCTCATGCTCCCTTTTCCAACCGTTCTTCGTGATTGTTGATTGAACAAAGTAAACTACCTTTGATAAGATGGCGTCACCCGTGGAAAGGTGGGTTTTGCATCTTCTGCAACCGTAGATAAGCGTGCCGTCGAGATAAGTTCGATATTTTAAGCCCATGTAGCCAACAAGGGTTGTTGTCGTCCTCGTTCGTGGGGGGTGGGATTAAGAAGAGTTGCTGCTGTCGTTGGAGGAGGTGAGTAGTTGAGATATCCTGGTTTAAGTGCGTTGAAGTGGGTCAAAGACTGGACTTGGTGAGGAGCAAAAGAGCATGAGTAGGGAAAAAAAGAGACGTTCGGATTTAATCAAGGTGAGACGAAAAAGATGGAGAACTGAAGAAAGAAAACGAAAAGAAACAAAAAATAGGGAAAGAGAGAAAGAAATACCAGAAGCAGCAGTGCCAGCAGTGCCACCAGCAGCAGCAGCAGCAGCAGCAGCAGCAGAGACACCCACCACCGCAGGAAATAATAATTTGTGCGTGAGAGTCAGATGACTCGAGTTGCAACATTATTTGGCCGGTGGGGTCGGGGTGACAGCGGGCGGCGCACCTCTATTTCCCTCCCCTTTCCCTCTTGCTTCTTCTGGTACCTGCCTTTCTTGTCATCTTCATGCGTCGAAAAGGACCGGTTGCTGACACCATCGCGTCATTTATCATCCTCAAACGATCATATGCCATCCTGCCCACCCCGTGCTCCTCCACCAGGCACCTTACTGTACTGTGTGTATATGTAAGGCCTGACCCATGACAGGGACGGGGTGTCCTCTCTGAACGGACGCTGGGAGACGAAGCAAGAGTGGAGCACTGCTTGCTTGAAATAATGTGCTGCTAATTTTATTGCTGACTTTTTTTTTTTTTTCTTTTGAGGGGACGAAATGCGGTTGATCTCGAATTTGCAGCATCTGCACGGTGTTTGTACCACGCAGCTGCTCGGGATGGCCACCGACAGGCATCGCCCGTCAAACTCCAACCAAAGAAAGCCCTGAAGAAGCCCTTTTTCTTACAGTGTCCTTGTCTTTCTCTCTTTGCCCCGCCCGCAACCTTTTTTTTTTCCGTTTTCTTTTTTTGTTATTTACTTCAGCCGCTATTTTGCCCCTGTACTTCTCTTTCTTCTCTTTCTCTCTTCTCTTTCCCTCTTTTTCTCGCTCTCGCTCTCGCTCTCGCTCTCGTATTCTTATATAACTATATATATCCCTATATATATATATACATTACCTCGATATATTATCTTATTTTTAGTCTATCTTCCATTCTAACATTCTGTCTTTCCTTTCTTCTTTTTGTCTCTCTCTCTCTTCTCTTTCTCTCGGTTAAATCGGGTGTGCATCGCAGTGACTAATGACCCTCTCGGAATCCGGGCCGCCTGAAGGACACCATTCTGACCAAAAATGGTAAGCTAAGCATGACCAGAAATAAAATAAAATAAAAAGAGAGGAACGAAAAGGGGCTAAACACCCACAGTAGCACCGAAAGTATCAGTAAAGGCATCATGAAACCAACGGAGCGCGTCACTGCTCGCAAGTCGTGGCAGAAAGTGCAGCTGATGCCTCACCTCAAAGAAGACAACAGCGACGGAGTCGAAGACGGCAATAGTGCACGCAATGGTGCGGCTGGGGGTGGCAGCAGCAATGCCAACAGCGGTAGTGGGGATGGGAGTAGCAGCAGCATAAACGTGCACGCTTTACGACGCGGCCGGGCAGACACGATGCCATCCCAGTCCACCGCTGGTGCTGCCGGTGCTGCCGAATCTCCGTCTGCGCTACGCCCTGCTGCTGCCAACCTAAATAGCAGTATGCTGCGAGGCCGATCCGGATCCATTACGCTCCCGCCCTCGCTCAACCCCTTTGGCGACGGTATCTTCCACCACCACCACTCTTGGCCGTCCGACCTCCAGAGCCCAACCACACCCACCACCGACCAATTGCTCGGCGAAGACAACAACAACACGATCGCAAGCACCCTCGCTTCCTTGGGGCTGGACGATGACAGAAAGCTTCACACGAGCCACTCCTACTCGTCGCTCCGCTCCTGGCAGCCTTCCCCTCCCGACTGGCGCTCCGATCGAAACCACACCCAACACCACCATCCACCACACCACTCGCCTCCTACGACTGCCGCCGCCGCTGCAGCAGCAGCAGCGGCGGCGGCTGCAGCGGCGGCGGCGCGACCGCGCGCGATCAGCATGAGTGTCACCGAGCAAGCGCAGGCTCCTCCCATGGACGGCTTCGGGCTGTATCCGCCCTCGATCTGGCACCCGCGGCCCCAGCAGCGGCGCCTTTTGCGCGCGTCCAACAGCAGCGCGGACCTGCTGGAGATGATGGCCCGGCAGCGTCGGCCCCCTGCGGAGGAATGGGTATGTTTTATTTATATTCTCAGAAAAAAAGGAACAAGGGCTGATGGATGGGGGGAAACCTATTCCAACGAACTCTACTAGGAGTCGGGTGCAGAGTCGCCCGGGAAAAATTCCCCGTCAGCAACGACAGCAACGGCCACGACGTCGTCGGCGGCGGCGACTGGCCAGACACCGACCCGCTCGCTTTGGCTCGGCAATATCGATCCGACGCTGACGACCGCCGACTTGACCCGCATTTTTGCCCCTCACGGCACTATCGACAACGTGCGCATCCTCCCCGATCGCGAATGTGCCTTTGTCAACTTTCAGGGTCTCGACGATGCCCTGCGTGCCAAAGACTACCTGCATTCCCTGAACAACCGTGTCGGCAGCACCACCGTCAAGGTCGGTTTCGGCAAGCCAGAAGCACAGCCCGCAGTGACCAACACCGCGTCGATCGGGGCAGATATGCACGCACAAGGACCTACGCGAGCACTGTGTAAGGACAAACAAAGAAAAAAAAATGGGGAATGAGACGACTGCTGGCTGGCTACACTTCGCACGGGTGGATTTCTCTACGAACCCTGAACTAATTTTGTTTTTCTTTTTGTGTTTTTAAAATTTTTTCTAGGGGTGGGTCATATTCCTGCATCGACGACGCAGGCTTCGCTACTCTCGATCTTCTCGCCGTATGGAGCGATCGAGTCCGTCCGCATCCTGACCCACAAGAACTGCGGTTTTGTCAATTTCGAGCAAGAGGAGGATGCAGTGCGAGCCAAAAAGGCCTTGCAGAACAAAGAGATCATGGGGCCTGCAACCGGACCTGCACGCATAGGGTTTGCTAAGGTGCCCACCAAACCCACCAACGGCGAGGAAATGATACTGGACGACACAACTCGTGGCTGGTCACAGGCGGCCGACTACAGCAACATGATGTACATGATGATGCCCAACTCGGGCAACCTCTTTGCGGCTGTCGCAGCCGAACGCCAGATGATCATGCACGAACTCGCGAGTCACTCGGAGAGTGCCACGTTGGAGTCAGAGGAGCCTGTTTTTGATGGTAGGACAAAGTTATCAAGAAAAAAAAACAGTGGCGGCTCACGCACGTTGTTGTGTTATGTGTCCATGTATGGCAGAACTGCGTCTACCGTTGACCTATTATGGTAACATTCCGGTCGCTCCCGAATTGGGTCAAGTTCGCAAGATTGACATTGGCCATTTGCGCGATATTCGAAAACGCTTGGACACTGGTTTTGTCCCTGTCAGCGAGCTCGAGATCATTGCCATCGAGTGTCTCGACGAGATTGTCGAGCTTTGCAATGGTAAGGAAGAACAAGTACGCATTGGTCAGGATAGGATCTGACGCATGGATTTAGATTACATTGGGAATACGGTGGTCCAACGTCTCTTTGAGCGGTGCTCGGAAATGACAAAGTCGCGCATGCTCGACGTCATTGCCCCCTTCTTGGCCTCGATCGGCGTCCACAAGAACGGTACTTGGGCTGCACAGCGCATCATTGATACCGCGCACCTGCCATCCCAGGTATGAAAGAAAGAAGCATTTGCCATGTTTATTTTTTCTGACCCAATGATAGATCAGCTTGGTGTGTGCTAACATTCAGCCGTATGTGCCTGCGCTGCTGCTGGACCAGTTTGGCAACTACGTCGTCCAGTGCTGTCTCGGTCTGGGCCCGGAGCAGAACCAGTTTATTTTTGACGCGATTGTCGACAATTGCTGGGAAATCGCTCAGGGGCGATTTGGTGCACGCGCCGTGCGCGCCACACTGGAAAGCCCTTACGTCACGAAGCGACAGCAGGTAAGCCAAGTCAAGCCAAGGAGGCGGGGCGATGTGGAAGATTCATGTGTATATTGACGACCCCGTTTCTTTTGTTTATCGACAGCGCTACGTCGCCGCTGCCGTCGTCCAGCACGCGCTTCTCCTGGCAACCAATGCCAACGGCGCACTCCTTTTGATCTGGTTCCTGGACACGTCGGGCATTCCAGGCCGGTACCGCGTGCTTGCGCCACGCCTGACGACCCAGCTCGCAAAACTATGCACGCACAAGCTAGCATCTTTGACAGTCCTCAAGATCATCAACCAGCGACAGGAGCCTGACGCGCGTGCTCTGATTCTCGATAGTCTTTTCTTCTCCTCCGCGACCGACCAAGTGATTGACGAAGTGCTGATGGATCAAGTGCACGGCGTGAACCTGATTCAAAAGATGCTGTCGAGCTCCTACATTGAGCTGCGCGAGCGCCAGCGCATCGCTGAACGCGTCAAGCAGCTGCTCAACAAACTCAAGCTCCAACATGTGCAAGGCTACAAGCGCCTTGTCGAAGAAATCAACATGGTCATGGGCGACTCGAACCCGGCACCGACGCTTGGCACGTTTCCAGGACTGGTTGTGCCTCCCTCATTCATGGATCCCAAGTTGGCCGCTGCCCTCCACGCCAAATACTTTGCAGCTGCGGCTGCTGCAGTCGCGGCCAGTAGCACACAAGAACAGTCTTCATCCACTGTGACCGCAACGACGACTTCATCCTCGGACAACGATGATCCACCTACCTCTTCGTAAACCTCCCCCGCCCCCATACACACATACACACGCTTTCTCTCTCGCTTTTTTTTTTTCCCTTTCTTGCCCTTTGTAAGGTTTGTTATACCCTTTCTTATTTCTCGCTACATATCCATGCATGCTTTCCCTTCTCCTTTTTCTTTCTCTTTTCTGTTCTTTCTCGCTTCCATTTTGATTTGACACGCACTCTCACAAAAGCAGTCTAGCAATAGCAGCAGTAGTACTTGTTTTCTTTTTCCTTTTTAATTTTTCTACGTTCATGCACCCTTTTCTTTTTATTTTTCCTTCACGCACGTCAGCAAGAGTATATATCTCACACAATAGCACACACACACACACACACACACACACTTTCACTTTCACTTTCACTTTCACTTTCACTTTCACTTTTTACTTTCATTTTCAATCACTCACTTATCACTTGCACTCAACACACTCACACTCACACTCACACGCATTTCTATATGGATATAAACTGCACACACCACAATAGCACACATACATTTTCAGCGGATTCCAAAAATGGTAATGGCCGTGCATTGCATTTTGGCCAAGCCACCTCTTGGAGCAAGAAAGTTGGGAAATTTTGACCTTTAAGCTTTTGACCTGTCATTGCCAACTTTCCATGGGCGCACAAAAGAGAAAGGCAGCTGCCTCGTCCAGCCAAGTCAAGCAGTCAGCTGCGACAGCCACTATCAACGCCGCCGCCGCCGCCGATACCGGTTTCCAGCGCGGTGGTGCCAGTGCACTCACGCCTCTCGAACACCGCGAGATCTCGAACCAAGTTGCAAGCGATCTCTTCAATAACAAGGTAATTACAGTCTCTTTCATACCCATGACTTGGTACTTAGTCCTTCTGTTAGACTGTTGAGGTTGCCAGCGACGATGAAAAGACTGAGTCGACGTCAAAGCCAATCAAGAAGCGCAAGACGCTTACCAAGTCGTCCAAGCAAAAGTCTCCCAGAGACAAGAAGTACGATGTTGAAATCGAACGCCTCCATGCCCAGGTACGCTCTACAGAATGCACTGATTCTGTGTACTCATGCTGCTATAGAAACTGATTCCGGGTACTTTGGTGTTGGCGTGCATTTCGGCTGTAAAAGACATGGAGATCTCGGTGGATCTGCCTTTCCAGTTGTCCGGTCGGATCCCCATTACGGAAATCTCGGACGAAGTGACTGCTGCTGTGGAGCGTGTGGCAGAAGGAAGCGATTCAGACTCGGAGGACGAGGATATGGAATCGGATAGTGATGAAAGCGGTCCGAAGCTTCCTCAGCTCAAGGAGATGTTCCATATCGGCCAGTACGTGCGCTGCCGTATCACGGGTGTCAAGATGGAAGAGGTTCAGGGCAAGGTCCGTGCCATTATTGAACTGAGTATGCGTCCCTCTTCTGTGAACCAGGACGTGCCCAAGGTGGACCTGACCGAGGGCGTGGTAAGTAGTAGACTTGATCTTATAGCTATATGGATAGCAATCTCACTCAAATGATTAGACTGCCACTGCTAGCGTCCACAGTGTCGAGGATCACGGCTACACCTTATCCTTTGGTATCGATGACGTTACCGGTTTCTGCAAGACCAAGGAAGCCCAAGCTTACGTGGATCAATACAACAAGGGCGAGGAGCTGGTCGCTGGCCAAGTGCTCGAGTGCGTTGTGCTCAAGGGCGGCAACAGCCGCACGGTCCAAGTCTCGATCGATCCTAAAAAGGTAGCGGCTGGCCTTGCCAAAGACCCATCCAAGTCCCTGGACAGCGTCGTCCCTGGCTTGCTCGTCAATGGTTTGGTCGAGGAGGTCGTGCCCCAGGGTCTCGTGGTCAAATTCATGGGCCTGTATACCGCCAAAATTCATCACTCGCAGATTCCCCATACCGATGACTTGACCAAGATCTACAAGCCCGCCGACAACATCAAGTTCCGTATCCTGTACGCTGCCATGGGCGCCGACGAAAAGCTCGTGGGTGGCTCGCTCTTGCCCCACATCGTTTCTCTGAACACGCCTACCAACAAGGATGGCAAGTCTGTGTTTGAGGCCCTTGCTTACGGTACCGTGCTCGACAAGATCTCGGTGCAGCGCGCGAGTAAGACGGGTGTGACGGCCTTCATTCCTGATATCGAAAATGTCAATGCCTTCGCCAAGCCTGGCCATATCAACGATCAAGGCGTCTTTGACTATAAAGATACGTACGGTCCTGGCACGACTCACCGCGCCCGTGTGCTCAAGTATTGGGCTGTGGATGCCGTCGCCAGCGTGTCGCTCAACTCGGCTGTCATTGATCAAAAGTACATGAGCCGCCATGATATCGCTGTTGGTGACCGTGTCAAGGCGACAGTGAAGGCGCTTACCCCGAATGGCTTGATTGTTTCCCTCACGCCTTCCATTGACGGCTACGTGCCCTCCAACCACTTCTCGGACGCACAGCTGACGAAACCTGAAAAGAAATTCAAGCCGGAGAGCAATGTGTCCTGCCGCGTCCTCAACCTCGACCACGAGCGTAAGCAGATCTTGCTGACGGCCAAGCAGAGCTTAGTAGAATCCAAGCTGCCCATTTTTGAGTCGATCGACGATATGGAGGTCGGCAAGGCCAGCCACGGTGTGATTGACCGTCTCCAGCCCGGCGGCTGTATGGTGCGGTTCTACGGCCGTGCTCGGGGCTGGTTGCCGCTCAACCAGATGAGCGAGACGCAGATCGAAAACATCAACGATGCGTTCCGTGTAGGTCAGACCGTGCGCGCCCACGTACTGTCGGTCAACAAGGAGACCCGCCGTGCTCTGCTGTCCCTGATCAAGGATGGCAAGAAGGAAGAGTCTGCCACCGACAAGAATTCTGCCAAGGAAGACAAGAAGAAGCAGAAGAACAAGACGGCCCTGTCGCCTGAGGAGATCGCGGCCGCGCGTGAACAGCGAAGAGCCGAGAAGAAGGCCAAGCAGGAGGAAATCCGTCTCGAGAAGAAGAAGCTCCGACAGGAGAAGCGCGAGGCTGCTGCTGCTGCCAAGGCCCAGAAGAACGGCGGCGAGAGCGACGAGGATGAGGAGATGGAGGAGCAGGAGAATGGCGTGGATGCCATGGAAATTGATACCACGGAGGCCGCCGCCGCCTCGGATGACTCTTCAGATGAGGAAGAGGAAGCAGAAGACCAAGACGCACAGGAACCCGCCAAGGACGACGACTCTTCTTCTGAATCCGAGTCTGAATCCGAGGATGAGGGCGAAACCAAGACGGGCGCATTGAGCCTGGGTGGTTTTGACTGGTCCGGCCAAAAGACGCAAAACGATAGCGACTCTGACTCGTCCGACTCGGATGAGGAAGACACCAAGCAGAAGAAGAAGAACAAGAAGACGCCCGTCGAGGACAAGACGGCCGAGCTGGCCAGCAGCGCCCCTCAGTCGGTGGCTGACTTTGAGCGTTTGGTCGTGAGCTCGCCCAACTCGTCCTACATCTGGGTCAACTACATGGCCCACCAGCTTCAGCTTTCCGAAATTGACAAGGCACGTGCCATTGCCGAGCGTGCGCTCAAGACCATCAACTTCCGCGAGGAGCAGGAAAAGAAGAACGTCTGGGTTGCGTTAATGAACCTGGAGAATACCTACGGCACCGAGGAATCTCTCGAGGACGTGTTCAAGCGCTCGTGCACGTACAACGAGCCCAAGGACATGTACCTTCAGCTCGCCAACATTTATGAGCGGAGCCAAAAGAAGGACAAGGCTGAGGCATTGTGGAAGCGCGCGCTCAAGGAGTTCAGCCAGGCTTCTGACGTGTGGACCCAGTATGCCAAGTTCTGCCTGCAGCACGACAATGCCGAGGGCGCACGGGAGCTGCTGCAGCGTTGCGTCAAGGTCCTTCCTAAACACGAACGTAAGTTTTTATTTCGGTAAAAGTGGCGTTAAGCGAATGAAATTGACCCCCTTTTTTGTTATTTTATAGACATCAAGACGATCACCCGGTTTGCCCAGCTGGAATACAAGCATGGCGAGCCCGAGCGCGGTCGTACGATCTTTGAGGGTATTCTCAACAGCCATCCGAAGCGCTTGGATATCTGGAACATGTACCTCGACATGGAGATCAAGTTCTCTTCTCCTGAGTCTGTGAATCGCCTGTTTGAGCGCATGACCGCCATGAAGCTCTCCTCCAAGAAGATGAAGTTTGTCTTTAAAAAATGGCTGCAGTACGCCCAGCAGCACGGCTCTGAAGATGACGTGGAACAAGTCAAGCAGAAAGCCACGGATTACGTCAACTCTTCTTAAAAAGCATTTCTTTTCCCTCTCTTTCCCTAACCTCCATCTAGCAACATCGCATCTGTACTACTTTTTTTTTTCTTTTTCTCACGCATACAACGTATCTTTCCTTCTCTTTATAAACATGCTCACATCACTTTATATCGAATCATGTGTCACACTCAAGGAGTATGATTGGCGCACACGCGCATCAAGCAGCTAGCTATATACCAGCTTCATAGCCTTAAAGTTTAATGAAAAAGAACCATGAGCTAAGCGAGAGCAGTACTGCCGATAAACATACTTTTCTGTCAGGAGGGGTCGTTTTGCACACACGTACACCTACATATGTAGTGCATCAATCACTCCCCCCCCCCGCGGTTGTCAAAAGCACGTAAATTTTTTAGAAGCCACGTTTTTCATATGTTTACAAGTAGTTTTTAATAAATGCAGGTGTGTATTAACTGCAGTCTCGCGAATGCTTCTAGAAATCGATGGTGGTATAGTTTATCATTTAGACGGCCAACTCTATCTTTGGGTAGATTAGAGTAAGAGCAGTAGTAACCTTTGCAGTGATAGGTATGGGCAATTTGAAGTCACAGTCATTGCACAATCATAACGCCGACTGAAAACAGTTGCATAGCAGACAAAAAAAAATTCTTTTCATACACAGGCTTTACCTTGCTTCGCTGTCCCGGCCCTCTTTCTTTCATCAGCCGCTGTTGTCATGTCTTCACCTACACAAAAGCAACCCTCGAACGGCTCTCCTGCACAGGCACCTGCCACGGCTGCTGCTGCTACCTCGACCCCTCCTTCGACCGCCTCTCCTTCCCCCCATGCTCAGCCCCAGCCTCAACCCCAGGATGCCGCTGCCGCTGCTGCCATTGGCTCCCTCTACGTCGGCGAGCTCGACCCCACCGTCACTGAAGCCATGCTCTTTGAGGTGTTCAACATGATTGGCCCTGTCGCCAGCATCCGCGTCTGCCGGGACGCGATCACCCGCCGCAGTCTTGGCTACTCCTACGTGAACTTCCACAACAGTGATGATGGTAATTATTCATAATTCATATCCATTCGCACTTTGTAACCCTTCGCCTCTCCGAATAGCCGAGCGTGCTATGGACTCGCTCAACTATAGCCTGATCAAGGGCCGGCCTTGCCGTATCATGTGGTCGCAGCGCGACCCTTCTCTTCGCAAGACGGGCAGCGGTAACATCTTCATCAAGAACCTGGACCCTTCCATTGACAACAAGGCCCTTCATGACACATTCTCTGCATTCGGCCATATCATGTCCTGCAAGATTGCCCTGGACGAGACTGGCCAGTCCAAGGGCTACGGTTTCGTGCACTACGAGACGGAGGGTGCGGCCGAGACCGCAATCGAAAAGGTGAACGGCATGCTCTTGAACGACCGCAAGGTGTTTGTGGGCCACCACGTGCCTAGAAAGGAACGCCAGGCCAAGATGGAGGAGCAGCGTGCTCAGTTCACCAACATCTACGTCAAGAACTTGGACTCCGAGGTCACCGACGACGAGTTCAACGCTCTTTTCGCCAAATACGGCGCCATTACTTCCGCCGCCATTGCGCGCGACGATGACGGTCACTCGCGTGGCTTCGGTTTCGTCAACTTTGAGAGACACGAGGACGCCGCCAAGGCCGTCGATGCACTCAACGACACTGAGGTGCGCGGCAAGACCCTCTACGTCTCGCGCGCCCAAAAGAAGAACGAACGTGAGCAGGAACTCCGCCGCCAGTACGAGCAGGCTCGCCTCGAGAAGCTCAGCAAATACCAGGGCGTCAACCTCTACATCAAGAACCTCGACGACGAGATCGATGACGATCGTCTGCGTCAGGAATTCGCCGTGTATGGCGTCATCACCTCTGCCAAGGTCATGCGTGATGACTCCACCGGTGCCTCGCGCGGCTTCGGTTTTGTCTGCTTCTCCGAGGCCGACGAAGCCACTCGCGCCATTACCGAGGCCAACGGCCGCATGGTCGGCTCCAAGCCCATCTACGTCGCGCTTGCCCAGCGCAAGGATGTGCGCCGTGCCCAGCTCGAGGCCCAGATGGCTCAGCGCAACCAGATGCGCATGGTAAGTAAACACTGCATAAGGGGAAATTGGAGAATGGAAAATGGAAAAAAAATAGTGTGGGCGCTCATGCGTATATGTGCATTATAGATGGGTATGCCCGGTGGTCCCCCGCCTGCCGGTTACATGCCGCCCGGTATGTTCTATCCCCCCGGTCCCGGTGGCTTCGTGCCTCCCGGACAGCGTCCCCCGATGTTTGCCCAACCCGGTGGCATGATGCCCCCTCGCCCCCGCTGGCAGCAGGGCCAGCAGCCTCCCCAGCAAGGCCATTACTCTGGTCCCCAGGCCGGTGGCCGGCCACCCCACCAGCAACGTCCCCCGCGCCCTCACCACCACCAGCAGCACCAGCAGCAACAACAACAACAGCAGCACCAGCAGCAGCAACGTGCTCCCCAGAAGGCCGCTGAACCCAGCGCTCCCAATGCTCTCACGCCTGAAGCTTTGGAGGCTATGCCCGCCGAACAGCAAAAGCAGACCCTTGGTGAGCGTCTGTACCCTCTGATGTAAGTCTTGACCAGAACGCACAAAGCAATGTACAAGTCACTCACGCACGCACTTCCTTTTCACTCTCCCCCCTAATAGCCATCAGCAAGAACCCGAGTATGCAGGCAAGATCACGGGTATGCTTCTCGAGATGGAGAATGCAGAACTGCTTAACCTGATTGAGAGCAAGGAGGCATTGGACGGCAAGGTGCAAGAAGCTATGGATGTTCTCCGACAGCATTTCGGCGATGGCCAAGAGGAGGCTTAAGTCAAACCCCCTGTCTTATTATCAAACTAAACAGTCTTCTTTTCCATCTGTTCCGCGGCCTTGTCGATCTTGTTAAACTGCCACTTCCACGCCGCGTTATAAAGGAACGGTCGCAGGTCAAACCGGTTGTCGTCGGGGCTGTATGCCTCGGCGTGGTACGACGGCGTGAGCGTGGTGAGTTTGTGCCGGTTGATCGAGTAGTAAAAGAAGAAGCGCTTGACCTTGGCCGCGACCTCGGTCGGGCGAAGGTGCTCGCCCCACTCGTGGATGAGCTTGTAAAACATCGAAAAGGGGCCGCACCTGTCGACTTTACGCAGACGGCCGTACTGCGAAAGTTCGTCATAAGTCATTCCCATGTCCGCCTCGTCCGACTGCACGTAGTTGTGCGTGATCGGCTCTAATTCGGCTGTGGGTGTCGCGTGCAAAAAGTCGCCTAGGACAGGCATGGCAAATTCGCGTTGAGCATATGCAATAAATCGCTTCAGGTCTGTCTTGCTAATCGCGCCAATCGGGTTCAAGTCTGCGCTGCTACAGTCGTATTTGGTGAGGTAGCCGCGCAAGCTCTCGTCCACGTTGGCACTGCCGAGTACGAGCAGTCCGCCTGGCTTGGACCGCGTCCAGGGCATGAGCTGCGCAAACAGATACGCGAGCAGCATGCGGAGGCGGGCTTGAATGTTTTGGAGGGCCAGGTTCTCCGTGTTGGACCCGCCATGCACGCGGTACTGCGGCGTCTTGTTGGTAACGAGAGAGAACAGACTGTGGATCGCCTTGACAACGGTATCCATGTTGAGATCAACGTGGTAGCTGCCAATGACGCCGGCGAGCGCCTTGGCACGCTCACGCGTCTCGCGGCTCGAATTGGACGTGCCCATGTAGCAAGTGTAGAAGATACGGTTAGCAAACTCGGTAGGATCAGTCGGCACATAGTCGCTGTCCTCTTCCTCACAGGCCAGACGACGCGCATCCGCTATCACCTGAGCATTGCCCTTGCCAGCTTCCTTGACGACGAGACGGCACATGGAGGCGACAATAACAGCCGTGGCACAGCTGTCGATGCCGCCACTCAGTGGCAAGAAATAACCGGCGGTCTTAGATCGACGCAAGTAGTCCCACAGCCAGCACGCGGGGCCCAGTGCAATCTCTTCCTCGGGCGAGTGGTAAAAGGGCATACGTGTCTTGGTAGGAATCAGATGGGTATCGTCGTCCATATCTGGGTGTGAGAGCGAGAACATGACATCTTCGCGCTGGTACGGAGCCGTGTGCGCGGCCTGGATACCACGGCTCGCGACGCGCGCACGGAATGAGCGCACGTCCTCCAGATCCACTGTCGCTGTCACCACTTCCTTTAAAGCCTTTAATAGACATGCTCTATCGACTGCATTCGTTTGACATACCACATCATGAAGTGAGAACTGCGAGCCTTGCGCCACCACTTCGCCATTCATGACAACCATAGCGCAACCGTCATAGTACAGACGATCGCCGTCGCAACCTTGCTGATTAGCGTACAGGTAGATACCGCCGGCCTTCGCTGTGGCAGCCTTGATCAGCTCGACGCGCGTATTCAGCTTGCGCAATTCATGGTGACTGCCGCTGCTGTTGGTAAAGATTTCGACGCCATCCAGGCCCATGTCGATGTGAGGGCTAAGAAGGGTACCATTTAGCACGATATCAAAGCTAGTCATTGCGCTGTATACCTCTGAGGAGTGAAGAGTTCCTCGCACGTTTCGGCACCGATGCAGGTGTCCAACGTGCTGACTACAGCATCACCAAAAGGCACAGTGAACTTTTCCGAAAAAGTGAGTAGAGCAAGAGCAAAACTAAAGCGAATAGTCTCACCTGGCCGGTAATCTCCTGAATCATACGTGGAAGATAGTGCTTCTCAACCCTTCTCGGAACCCAGGGTGTAAAGAAACGCATTTCACGATAGTTGCCATCATTGGCGAGATACATCTTGGGTCGGATCAAGACAATCTTACCGTCGCATATGACGACTCGACAGTTGTATTTGACGGTTTTATGCATAACGGGCCTACCACACGCCATTTAACGATACATCCACACGACTAGATAGCCTTACTTACATTCCAATATCCAGGATCATATCTCTGGATTCCTCACGTTTGAGGATGGAAGCCAGGACTTCCCATGAATGCAGATAGGTGTCGCCTAAAATAAAATAATACATGAAGCTATACCATTGATTTTTTCTGTGTATTCTGGCATACCCTCGAGAAAATGATCATAGCAGCCATAGCCACTGATGTGATGTGAGTTATAAGCCAATACTGCTTTCTTTTCTTTTGGCTTACCTGACTTCGAGCTCGGGGCCAACGCGCAGTTTGGCGCCTTTGGCTTTGGCAATGCGAATACTCTCGACAATTCGCTCAAGGTTGCCTTCGAAATCAAGAGCCCACTGGTTCAAAGAGCATGTAGCGACAGTTATCCTAGTAAGTCATTAGAGACAAGCTTTTTTAGAAATGTAGACATTACAAGTGACCCATGGCACACGAAATATAGAAGTAGCGAGGATAGGTGTTATGCACTTTCGGCGATGTTTTTGAGCGCGCCAAAATATTTCAACCAATCAAATTTGGAGATGGCGAGTTGTCCATGATTGACATCATTGTTGAGAAAGATTGATATAAATGAATCATAGATCTTTTCCGGGTAACCCCTTCGAATGCTTGAAGAAGCAGAGTACCCAAGCTCAGCACTTTGGCTGCTAAGTTATAGGCAAATCACCAGGAAACTTCGTCCATGGTAATCGCCACGTAAGTCCTAAGACTTTTTGCTCTGTTCTTACTAGTAGTAGTACGACCAATGAGAGCTTCATGCTGTAAACTTTATATGCATATATTAAAATTGTCGTTTTCATACCCTCAGTCAATGGGCATATATATAAGGTACAGGACAGCCGTAGGGTATCGGGTATAATCACAATTGGAGGAAAAAAGGGAGATATAGAAACTACTTCACGGGCGGTGAGTCCAGAATAGCATTTTCGCTAATGATACTGGACGCCTCGAGCAAAGAAGTCGCGGTGGTGGCCGTGGATGAAGACTTTCGACGTTCTTGCTCCTCGTAAATCTTGATCCGGGTTTCCGCTTTATCCATATCGACGAGAGCGACCAAGGCGAGCGGAAGTGCTTGGCAAATGGCACACACGATGAAACCTGTGCGCGTATTTTGCGCAGCCTGAGTGATACCACCAATCACGGCTGGGCCGACAAACTGAGCGATTTTGGAAGTGATACCAAACAGGGCGAAAAACATGTTTTGCTTGCCACCCGGGTTGAGTTCCGACATCATAGTCTGAGAATAAGCGTAAAAGGGCGCACAAAAGAGGCCGAACCATGCTTGATAGACCCACCATTCGGCTACGGTGTGAAAGCCGAACTTATCCGTGATAAGGCCGACGCACCCCCACACCGGGATAGCAAGTGTGAGTCCGGTGGACCATTGCAGCATGGTCTTGGTGGACAGACGGAACCATTTTTGGATACCCAAGAAGGCTAAACAACCAATGATCGAGCAGGCGGCGTTCACGAGGTTCATGTACGTCTGCAGAGGTCCGTTAAAGTTGGTCATTGCATTGATCAGGACCGTGGTAACACTGTTGGTCGAGCTAACAGCGGTGGATAGCACGAAATAGCCGAGCAAAAATAAGAATGTCTGTGGTAGTCGCCGATGCTCTTGCAGCGCTTGGCCAACTATGACAACGGAAGAGGAGTTGGATGGTGAGCAGTTATTAAATTTTACTTTTGTATTCATTCTACCTTTTATCCAACCATACGTCCAGTAATTTGCGTTGGCTGGTAGAGGCGGTCCTGGTCTATGGCGCTTAAATATAAACCAGGGAATGGCAAATACAAGCTGATAGGCGCCGCAGACGGCCGAAAAGATTGAGAGCGAATACTGAGGCAGATCATCCCAGGCCATATCATAATAGTTGACGAGAGCGTACGTTACACCAATCAAAATAATCGAGAGCAGAAAGAATCCAATGTTGGAAAAGGCGGTGGATATGGATGAAATGTGGTTGCGTGTAATGGATTCGATATAGTCATAGTCGCTGGCTCTCGCCCGTCGTGCTGCTCGTACCTCAGGCTCGTTCACTGCAAGTTGGGGGAAAAGCGCCCAGTAGAATACAAGTGAGGCGCCATATGCAACCTGGAATATAAGCCCGACCATCAGTGGTACTCCCCAGTAGCTGCCTGAAAAGGGGAGGGTCAGAAGAAATGAAATTCACAGATATAATTTTAGTACAGGGTCCGGCCCAGGGTTCTGAAATGCTGAAACTTCGTGTAACATACTTGCACTATCGTCAAAAGCCAGAAAGGCCATCTGAGCCGCACAGGCAATCAGTGTGATCACCAGAAGTATATGTGAGCCATTGTTACCACAATCGGCAAGTGAGCCTAAGACAAATCAAAGCCGTCAGTCAGGTCATGCTTGCAAAAATACGCGTATGCCGGTTTACCGATGGTGGTGAGTATAATCGCTTGTATGAGGGCGTTCAGTCCATTGTTGAGTAGCATAACGCTCTCGACGCTGATAGTTGCTACACCAACCCGGGTATCACACGGCGTATCGTTAGTACAGGCAACGTTGGCTGGATCGGTTGCTGCCGGGTTCCACCCGCTCAAAACAGCGAGGTATTGAACCATGCTCGGGACATACGAGTAATTGTTGATCTACAGCACGAAAATTGAGTATCAGGCTGATTATGTACGATTAGGTTTCGGCACGCGCACATATGGCTGCTGCCGCGCTGTATATTCAGGATATCAGCACGACGGCAGCTGGCCAGTTGGTTGGCTCGTGTGTATGTGTGCGTCACGTGTAGCGGATCGGTGTGTTTGCCTTACCCCGTTATTCT
Organism: Syncephalastrum contaminatum; assembly: GCA_013461545.1. NCBI lineage: Eukaryota > Fungi > Mucoromycota > Mucoromycetes > Mucorales > Syncephalastraceae > Syncephalastrum > Syncephalastrum contaminatum. The sequence continues at coordinate 159,549 of VAFG01000307.1, read as the reverse complement.
ATTTATACAGTCATAATAGGAATGTTTCTTTCTTGTAAGCAAGTACTGGTATCATTGCCCGGCTGCATATGCCCACAATTTTTTTTCTTTTACTTACGCCATTACTACAACAAGGCGTAAGTAATGATGTAGAAAGAACACATTCAGTGTTGCCCCGATACTTGCTAGTAAAGATAATAGGACCAGCGTTCCCAGCGCGTTGTCTCAGGGACCTTGTCCCAATCATATTCGTCTCGTATTGAGCCTGTTACTGGGACAATCGCAGAGGTCTCTGTTGTGGCTGTTGCGTCTTCGGGATCGTTCGCGTGCCAAAATCCGACCATAAAAAAGCAGAAAGGGACGAAGCGGTGTGAAAAGAAATGGGAGAAAGAAAAAGAAAAGAGCGATAAAAAGAATCGCGGCACAAATAAAGTGTGTTGTTGTGAGAATGGGACAGAGACCGTGCCTACTGCAGTGCAGAATAGCAGCAGCGCCTTTTCACCGCAGATCGCATGCAGCTGCATTTTTCACGCATTCTTTTTTTTTTGCAAGCCGATTGTGTACGCGCTTCAGCCACATGGGCTCATGTGGCCCAAGATAAACAACGTTCAGTCGAAATCAACTCATCCAACCTTCTTGAAAATATCATGAATGCTGTGATGTGGTGCAATACTGCCAAGAAAAAATGAAAGGGCTTTGTTTGACGTGGGAGCCATCAGCCTCACCTGGAAAGCCATGGTGGGGGATTCTGAGACATGTATTTTCGTGTGTCGCCTTTGATCCGAGTGGCTGGCGCATAATGAAAGGAGTAAGAGTCTCCCTGAAAGGGCCGCTTTGTCTTTTAAGGTCAATTTGTTACGCTTGTATCACCTGCTGTTGAACATATATATTTTTGCGGGCCTCTATCTGGGATACGTCATGTGAGGCTTTGTATAATACAAAATAGATAATTGCACTGTTGCCGCGATCGACCACCGTTAGGATCGTAGTTACTTTTTCGGTTTCCGGATGCATCCTCCTAAAGTCTTGCCAGTAACTCTGTGAAAAACCGATGGTATCAGTGCAAAATCAGGTGTGTACAGATAATCAGTTTTCCCTCAATGCATCGGAGTATGACGAGTAACTTGACTGACGCCGTCGTAGGCAATTTCATATAGTTAGCTGGCAGTGGCAGAGTCTACCGCCAAATCTTCTGCACATAACTGTGTCAAATATAGTGAAGAGTACTTTTGTTCCAAGTAAAGTAGAGTAATGAAGACTATTCTGTTGAAACGATGTATAGAGAATGATTATAATGATTCGTGTCTCGATACATTTGTGGATTGCCTTCCGTCTTCTGCCAACTACATATATTCTTGTTAAAGAACGAGCTTCTGTGGCTGCCCTTGGACGCATATGGTTGCCCTGCTACTGAAAATATTATGGCGAAATTATGCCATACCCACTTCGTTTTGTTCATTACGATAGGGCCATTGATTGTATGGAATACACGGGATAAGGCAAATATAATAAGGCAAAGCAGAACTGATTCGATATACCGATGTTGTTTCACTACTACCATTCCCACAAGTTTGCTTTGAAATTGGCATCCTGGAATATCTAACCGGGCCTTGGTAGAAAGAGCACAACATTGTATATTTGGTTGATCATACACATATGTGCGTTATTCATATCAGATTATGATGATCTCCGCCGTAATCCAGCGGCAGTAGTAAAGGATCACGGTAAGCTTTTCTATTAAATAGCGATAATAAAAACTAGCTGATAGAAAAAAAAAAATTGAAATTAGGCAAGAATGAGTGACAGGGCAAAGGCAGGCCGTCCAGGTAAAATAGACTGACTGCTGAGGTAAAAGTGAATGCATATGTGTATGTGATTCGCCATAGAGGAGCACCTCCGATGAATTTAGGGTCGGGATTTGAAACGAGGTTTTGACTTTGTCGAAGGTGGCAAGTGTGAGTTCCTCCTTTTTCATCCACCATGGGTACGTGAATATAGCCATCCATCCATCCATCCATAGAAGAGGATGGATCCATTCATCACAGCATGCTAACCCTTGCCATCTTTCATTATAGCTGTTGGCAAGAACAAGTACGGTTTCGATTACTCTCACCACTCGCTCATTCGACCACGATCATTAACCCCATGCGCTCTTTCTTCTTTTTCTCAATTATAGGCGTCTTAGCAAAGGAAAGAAGGGCTTGAAGAAGAAGGTGTAAGTACCAAACAAAAGACGAATATAAGACCGCTGGTATTCATACATTCATCAGTGTCGATCCCTTCACCCGCAAGGATTGGTACGACCTCAAGGCCCCCTCCATGTTCGAGGTGCGCCAGGTCGGCAAGACTCTGGTCAACCGCACCCAGGGTCTTCGTAAGTATCTGAAATTTAGAGTTGTAAACGAAGCATGACTTATGTATGTCATAATAGACAAGGCTTCCGACTCCCTCAACGGCCGTGTTGTCGAGGTCTCCCTCGGCGACCTGTCCAAGGATGAAGCGCGCTCGTTCCGCAAGGTCCAGCTGAAGGTTGACGAGATCCAGGGCAAGAACTGCCTGACCAACTTCTACGGCATGGACATGACCTCCGACAAGCTGCGCTCGATGGTTAAGAAGTGGCAGTCCCTGATCGAGGCCTTCGTCGATGTCAAGACCACCGACGGTTACCTCGTCCGTCTGTTCTGCATTGCCTTCACTTCGCGCCGTCGCAACCAGGTCAAGAAGACCACCTACGCTCAGAGCTCGCAGATCCGCCAGATCCGCCGCAAGATGTTCGATATCATGACTGAGGAGTCCGTCTCGTGCGACCTCAAGGAGCTTGTCACCAAGCTCTCCAGCTCTGCCTCGAGCAGCGCTCAGGACGCCATCGCTGTCCGCATCGAGAAGTCTTGCCAGAACATCTACCCTCTGCAGAACACCTACATCCGCAAGGTCAAGATTCTCAAGGCACCCAAGTTTGATGTGTCTGCTCTGCTTGCCCTTCACGGTGGCGCTGCTGCTGCTGGCGAGGCGGATGTTGGCGCCAAGGTCGCCAAGGACTTCGTTGAGCCCCCGATTCAGCAGTCTGTCTAAAGAAAATGTCAATAAAAAATAGCATCGTTCTTGCCACATTATGCAAAAACTTGGGTTTTTTGGTAATTCGGTCAGTAATAGCATGGGCTTCTACGCCCAACATGGGTAAGGGGACCGAGTCTTAGAACCCCGAACAAACAGACAACATTTTTCGGCCCAACTCTGTATTTAGTCCCGCCCTCTTTGCCTTTCCCTTCCCGACCATGTCGTTTTTAAACAAAATAATCGACAAGGCCAAACATCATACAGAAGAAAAGCCTTCTCCACAGCAGAACCAGCAGCAGCAACACCAGCAGCAGCCAGAGTCTTCGCCACGTCGGTCTTTCTTTGGCATACACACGCCTCACTCCTCAACTTCCTCTTCACACGAACCGCAAAACCAGCAGCAGCAGCAACAGCAACAACAAGCGCAGCAGCAGCAGCAGCAGCAGCTTCCTAATGTGCAAGAGGAGACACAGATGCAAGGCGGTATAGCCACGCCACGACAGTCGGTGGAAGGATCAACGCCCATGGATGTGGACACGCAACCAGCACAGCAAGGCAAGTCATCATCATCAACCTATTCCTCTTGGGGGGCCGAGTTGGGGGAATGCATGTCAAAAAACTCAGAGAAAAGGATGTGGCGGGTGTCACCGACTCCAGAATTAGCCTAACTGTAGTCTGAATTTAGAGGACCGGCAGTCGATGGAGCGCAAGGGTAAGCTCCACGATACATGTGCTATTAATGTGATTTGATTTTGACCGCATTGTTTGAAATCATAATAGCCCAACAACAACGCGCGGCGCTCCGGCAGCGATACCAACAATACGATAAACATATCCTCGAGCAGCGAAAGAACAGACCTCGCCTTAAGCTGGATGACTTCCACCTTCTCCGCACCCTCGGCACGGGTTCTTTTGGTCGCGTGCATTTGGCCCAGTCGCGTCACAATGGCCGTTACTATGCCATCAAGGTCCTCAAGAAAACCGAGGTCGTTCGCCTCAAGCAAGGTAACACCAATGATGTCGTCTCTAACCCCGACGTAATTAATCTTTTTTTTTTGTTTTTTTTCTTTTTATCTTTCAATCGCGTGCGTCAGTCGAACACACAAATAACGAAAAGCATATTCTGGAAGGCGTCGCGAATCCTTTTCTAGTCAACCTATGGGGCACGTTTCAGGATGACGCCAACTTGTACATGGTGATGGATTACGTTCCGGGCGGCGAACTTTTTAGTGTTCTGCGGAAAAGCAAAGTAAGAAAAATAGAAAAAAGAAAAAAAAGGTGTGCACACAGACTCACCGAAAACCGGGCAAAAACAGCGTTTCCCCGACCACGTTGCAAAGTTTTATGCTGCCGAAGTGATCCTGGCCATCGAATATCTTCATGCCAAAGACGTGGTGTATCGTGACTTGAAGCCCGAGAACCTCTTGCTGGATGCGAACGGGCATATCCGGATCACGGACTTTGGTTTCGCTAAGCATGTCCCCGACGTCACTTGGACGTTATGCGGTACGCCAGATTACCTGGCGCCCGAAGTCATCCAGTCGAAAGGCTACGGAAAAGCAGTCGACTGGTGGAGTCTAGGCATTCTCGTTTTCGAAATGCTTGCGGGTTACCCGCCTTTCTACGACGAAGACCACCTCAAGCTTTACGAAAAGATCTTGCATGGCAAAATCCGATGGCCGAGCTACTTTGACCCCAACGCCAAAGATCTCTTGAAGCGACTCCTCACAGCCGATCTCTCAAGGCGTTATGGTAATCTCAAGAATGGGGCAGAGGATATTAAACACCATCCCTGGTTTGATGGTGTGGATTTTGATCGGGTAGCCAACCGGCAGATCCGTGCGCCTTATATCCCACATATTCGTGGTGATGGCGACGCGAGCCACTTTGACCGCTATCCCGAATTATCAGAGCCGTATGGTACGCCTTGCGCTGACCCCTACCGGGATAAGTTTTCAGATTTTTAAATACATGTTCTTTTTTTTTCCTTCAAACTATCGTGAATGTCTGTGTTTTGGGTGAATGCGCATGTCGCGCTGTGTTGTATGCTTCATATCCTTTTCAGGTTTGGGCCCGGCTTTCATGTCCGATGCCGAAACCGATGCACACGTCCTTTGAACTGTGTTTGTGCAAGGCGACTATGACAGGATTGCATATGAACATGAACAGTGGCCAGCATCCGTGCTGCTTTGTCATCTAATTACTATACTATCACATGCCTTTACGCCTACGCCACCGCGTGTTGCTCATCTTGTGTAAATAAAAGCCCTTATATTTGCTGCCTGGCTTCCAAAGCAAGGACTTGGCATGTTGTACGACAACATGGTAGTAGCGCGACGAACATCATCAGAGAAATGGTTGCATGTTCTTTTACGTGTATCTACTTGTAAAAAGGACAGAGACGGGGCCAATGACAGACCATATTTGCCGTCACGTTGATGTAACAAAAGAATCCGACTGAACACTTATTTCAAATCATGATATAGCCTGCTTCACACCATGTCAGTCATGAAAATGTGTGTACATACCTACGTAACGTACGTCATTATTTTATCCCCCGGTTTTACGTAATAACAGGACCAACGAGACGCGCAAAAATCAGTAAAGGGACATCGCGTAGTAGTATGTTTTATGCGGTTGTGCGTCGATAAGTTTGCAATAGGAGGATACGCACATACATTCTACATTACCCTCACCTCGTCCTTCGCGATGACAAAACTTCATTATGGCAATCCATAACTCGATAATAATATTTGACGCAGCCGTTATTACTCTCGCAGATGAGTAGTAGTATGTACAACAAACAGCGCACTGTTTGCATTTTGTACAACACAATACAATAGCATCTACAAATTGTTAGCTATGTAGCCTTCTACAAAGGTAGATAACTTACTGGAACATCAAACACTGCCTTTGTTAACTTTCTGCTGTAACGCCATATATAAGGCCCCACCAGCGCCTATAAGCTTTTAAGGGAGTCTCGTTCATGAAAGACTGTACGTCCCAAATGACTTCTGGAATCCATAGAGAAATGGCTACATAAGGAATGCGTCGATGTTAACAATGAGTGTAACCATACTTGCTGCATGGATTTCTTTCTGCGGCGCATCAATCAATCAATATTAAGGGGGTGTGTTCTTGGCAGAAAAGAAAAGGAGTACTTATCCGACGCAGAAATGAAGAAGATGCACGATCTTTTCTGTATGTCTACCATCACATCCCTTTTTACTTTTCCTTTTTCCTTTTCTCTATATAAATGAAAAAGGTAAAGGTGTCTCACTTCGACGAGAAGGCCGAAGAAGAAAGAGGAGCGGGAGAGTTCCCGGCCTTCATTTATCACAGCAAGAGCAGCAAACCGCCTCAACAACGACGTTCGACGGACGCTACGCTTTTAAACTTTTCTGGATCCACCTTGGGGCAATGGCACCGACCTTCTGCAGGCAGCACAGCCGTGGATGAGACGGTGTGGCACTACGAGGACGTTCCTGGCGAAGAGGATGACGAGAATTTCCATGGCCATTCGCGTTGGCCATTCTTTCGATACCAATGGTGGTGCCATCTTTTGACAATTAGGCTCATGCCATACCAACATCGTCACCGACGGCGGCGGGCAACGGACAAGAACAAGGGGTGGCCGATCGCGTTTACGTATGTAATGGTGGTCGCCGTGCTGTGCATCATGTCCGGCGAGCTTATCCTGAATCGCGAGGTGTCTGGCGAGTTCTTTGAAGCCGACCCCTTCAACTATATGCTGGGCCCATCGGTGCAGACACTTATCCAAACCGGTGCTCGCTATGTGCCTTGCATGCGAAACACCACCGTGATGCCCTCTGACGAACGCTACATCTGCCTCCGCCGCCCCGTGTTCAGCACCAACGGCAAGGACGGGTCTCGCCACGAGGACCTCGTTCGACTAGATGAAAACACCGTCGATGAGGACGGTGATCCCAGCAACGGCATGCGGCTCTTTGAAACTGCCCTTCCTTCTGCAGAGTCAGCCGGCGCAGTCTCCGGCTGCACTCTCGAAGACGTCTGCGGCATGGGCGGCTTCGTTTCATATGACGCACAGCTCCTTCGGCCAGACCAGTCTTTTCGCTTCCTCACCCCTCTCTTTGTCCACTCGGGCCTCATTTCACTGGCTGCCAACCTAGCACTTCATCTCCATATCGGTCTTGCCCTCGAACCTGTCATTAATGGCATCCGTCTCGCCATCGTCTACTTTGCTACGGGCGTCTTTGGTAACCTTTTTGGTGCTACCTTTGCTACCGTTACAGCACGTACGTCCCTTATTTGCTACCTTGTGGCTCCTTTTCTGACATCGTGTTGTATGTCCAGCGTCTACTGGCTGTAGTCCGGCCATTCTAGGTATGGTTGGCTGTCTCCTTATCGATCTCGGTTATACATGGCGCACCTTTACACAGCCGTGGCGCCAGCTTTTACGTGTCACGATCTTGACAGGTAAGCTACACGTCAATGATATAAACATGGCTTAACTCCCGCTCTGTTCCTTAGCGCTCTGCTTCGGGCTCGGTTTATTGCCGGGGTAAGGAATTGGACGATCCATGGATAAAGCTTTCGACTCACCTTATATATTAGGGTTGATAGCTTCACGAATGTAGGCGGTTACATCAGTGGTATCCTCATTGGTGTTTGGGCTGTTCCTGCTCTGCATTACAACAGACGTTTTACTATTGGCATATGGATCCTCCGTATCACGTGCCTGGCTGTCATAATTACTCTGTTCTCTCTCCTCACTTTAAACTTTTATCGTCCAGACGATTTTGATGAAGTAAGTCCATCATGTGAATTTGTAATTGTATATGCTGATGCATTGGTTCCAAAGTTTTGTCCCTATTGTAGATATATTTCATGCTTGCCTGTCAGTGGCTCATGTGACCAGGAGGACTATTACTAGATTCCACCTTTGGTTAAATTATATTATTTTACAACACAACAGAAACAGAGCAAAAAGGCATTCGGGACCATGTGTCAATGACACACATGCAGATTGGATGTGTGTGTGTATATGTGTGTGTTTTGGTAAAATGTCATTTTCTTTACAAAATACAAGCGAGAGTTTCTTTTTAGATTGAGGAAAGGGAGATTGTGGGGTGGGATTTACTCTTCCGCGACGTCTTCAAGGCCATCATCCTCTTGAATGGCACCTCGCAGGCGGCGCTCCTTTTCATGCTCAAGCTGACCGTAGAGGAGATACAAGGCGCGCTCGTTGGCTTCGGGGGTGCCCTGAATGGTGAACATGCGCTCACCCGACTCATCATGCGGCACTTTGGCAATAGAGATGCGGGAGCCTGAAAGGCGGCGGATCTCAGTGATCTTGGTACCACCTCGGCCTAACCAATCCGGAAAATGATATGCATGTCAGTTCAAAAATAAAATAAACACATACATATACAAGGCAAAAAAAAAAGAAAAGAGAGAAAATGGCGTTTCCTTACCAATGATGCATCCAACCATGTCGCTGGGGATAGAGATATGCTGGGTGCGGACGTTGGGGTTATTGGCAAAGTTTTGCTGCGAGGAGAAGGAAGAGCGACGAGAATCCGAAAAGTCGGTGCCGCTACCGGTGCGCGTGATGGAGGTGCGGCGCGAGGAGGGCTGGGAGGTGTTCTCGTGGGTGACTTTGGTGGGGTTGTAGAGGATAGTGCCATAGGCGCGCTCCTTGTCATCCATCAGGCACTGCCCGATTTCGAGGATGGCAAGATAGATGCCCTCCACCGAGCCGCGGACTTCGACGATACGCTCGGTACTCTGGGGCAGGAGAGTCTTGGAGGCGGTCATGCGCACACCCGAGGTGTCCTGGATGTGCTTGATTTTGGCGCCTTGGCGGCCAATAACTGTGCCCATCAAGTTATGGGAGATCAGCAGACGGATAGTAGCCATGCCAGCAGTGGATCCGTTGCTGTCGTTCGTGCCCGAGGTGGGCGAGGTGGGCGGAGTGGCGGGTGAGATGGGGTTATCCAGTAGAGTGCGAGCAATCAGCGAGTACGCCTAATATTAACCCATCAGTCTTCTGTTATCAAGTGGTGATAAAATGGAAAGAAGTATTAAACTGACCTTTGCAACACCTTCAAGGGAACCGCCCACGGTCAGGACACGGTCATGGACACCCTGGATGACCTTTGACACACCGGCCTTGGCTCCGGTCGAGTCTCTCAACTCGGCGACGTTCTTGCCAGCTGAAATGTAAAAAAAGTGAAAAAAAAAAGAAAAAAAAAAAGAAAGTTATGTTAGCCCACTCCATATTGGATTTAATGAAACTTTTTTTTCTTTCTTTTTTGGTATTTTACCTTTGCCAATGATGACACCAGCCTCTTTGGTGGACACCAAAGCACGCAAGGTGAGTTGATCCTGATCGTCTTGGACGTCATCATCAGTCACAAGGTTGGCCTGAGAGTCGGGATGGTCCAACAACTCAGGCTGCTGTTGTGATTGCTGCTGCTGCTGCTGCTGCTGCTCAAGCTCAGAGCCGGTTTGCGACATGACAAGAGAGATAAGAGGACACGCGGGGAGAAAGAAGGGGGCTAGATTCAAAGATCAGCATATGAGTATATATAGTTTGTATCATATAAGTATATATATGAATGTGAGGTCATCCAGGCCTGTCAAGGAATGAAGAAGAAAGGGAAAAGAACTTACGTCGAGGGAAAAGAAGTCTTGAATGACAAGACTAAAGGGCTCACGGAAGAAAAGAAGAGGAAGGGTGAGAGGAGAAATAAAAGATACGCAAGACGACTGTCTTTTGAGTGGCGGTTAACTCAAACGAAGCAAAAGAAAGGTGAGGGCCCCCAGTCAATCTTAACGCGCGCGCGTTCAACTCCCATCAAAAAAGTTGATGTTCCGACAACAAAGTTGAATGTTGTAGCACACATACTTTTGTATTCCCTCATTCTCATTCTACCATGTATGCTCGTCATCATTCTTAACAGTGTCTTGTCATTCAATGCATCGGAGGCCTCGGCATTAGACTACTTGGAGAAATGCTGCCTTGGAAAACAAGGTAGCTAAAGAGACCCATGTATTCAAAGTCGGTTCAAGTCCGGGGGGGGGGAGGAAGTGCGCATATATCCACAAGTGTGCGCGTGTGTCGAAAGGAAACAAGAGAAGTTCAACAGACTGCAGAACAAATTGAACAAGTTCATGTTTCGCGTATACTGCTCTCTACGCTTTTTTCCCGGCTTGGCATTATCAAGTCCTGCTCCCTTCCGAAGGTCTCAATAAATCAGCTCTCGCCAGTACTAACATAGCCTGACTCAATGGGTATATATATGAGAAATATAATATGTATTGAATCAAATAATCGTCTACTATATAGCGGGCCCAACACTACATACATTCGCTTCATCGACGCACAAAGTTGGGCTTTGGTCGATTATCCTGTTATAAGGGTGAGTCGCAATTCGATCAAACACACAACCCGAGGTATGGATATGTAACCTACCATACAGTCACGACAATGGACAAGCCATTCGCCTTTGTCACCTAGCGTTACTTTGGCGCTGGAATCCATCGGCTTCTTGCACTTTGCACATGCCAAACACTTGCGGTGCCAATGACTGACACGCGGACCCTGGATATCGTCCGTGACAGGCACACTTTCTTGACACCGTGGGCACTTTCTGGAGCCACCGAGCTTGGGGAGTGCGCGAGTGCGGTTCATTAAAATGTGGGAGGGTGAGACGTTGGTGTCATCCGGTAACGTCATACTATCCCTCCGCCGCCGTCCACCGCCACCGCGTCCCGCAGGGATCGGCGTCGAGGCTGACACCACCGGTCGCACAAGACAAGCGTCACAATGGGCCTGCCCGTGGACGTCATAAAACGGCTGCGAGCTCGGCAGCACTTTGTCGCATTTGAAACATGTGAAGCACTATTGAAAAGAGTGAGTGATACCTCACAGTGCACTCGGAGTCGCTTACTTCAGGGTGGAATTGACGGTTATCAAACGTCAAGGACGTGCCGGCAATCGCCTTGTGACATCGAACGCACTGGGGCTCACATTTTGGTCGGCACTAGCATAAAAATACAATTAATATCCACATTTTCCTTCCTTTCCTTACGTTCTTACCTCTGGATGGAAGATACCTTGGCCGTCGCGTACAAAGGCCAAGTTGGGGAAATGCCCGTGACACGCAGTGCAGCGGAGACAGTCGAAATGGAAGGGCATGTAATCGTCGCTTCCATCGTTGACAGGCACTTTGATACGCCGACCACCGCCACGCAAGGGCTTGCTGCATGCTGTGCAGGTACGTGGCTTCTTTTTGTCTTTTGAGCGTGGTTTTTCCGAGGATTCTTTCTGACGCTGCGTTGATGATTTTTCTTGGAAACAAGGCTCTTCCTCACGCGCCTGTGGTGTCGACTGCGTCGGCTCCGGAAGTTTTTCAACAGGCGGCACGCTCACGGGGGATACCTGAGAAGTCACCAATGACTTTTGATAGTGGTGGAAAAGGTGCGAATCGATCCGAGGCCGGTTCCAGGTACCGCCACCATTGCCACGAGCGATCGAAGGCGGTACCTTGGAAAGCGAGCCTTCCAGGAAATAGCGGCCGACACTGCCCTGCACCGGGCTCGCGCTGTCACGGCTCGTGGTCGAAGCGGGCGAGGTGCAAAGCGGTGGTGTGGGGGGCGTGAAAGAAGGAATGGAGATCCGACGTGCACCGCGAGCCTGCCGCAGCAGAAAAGAGTCGGCCATGCTCGTCGTGTCTGTGTCACAGCCCAAGCAGACGGGTCCGTCATCATTCACAGCCTCCAGTGTGCGCCGGTGGCAAGTCTGGCAGCGGAAACAGTCGATATGCCATGCCGAGGCCTTGTGCAGGACGCACCGGTCCGTCTTGGCGATTGAACCCTGGCAACCCGTGCTACAGTCAGCGAGTGTGAGTGTTTTCGCACACGTGCTTCGTCTTTCGGGGGTTTACCAAGTCGACGCGTCGTTCCGAGGTTCGCAGGTGTCACACAGGTACCGTTTCTGCTGTCGTCCTTCGAAGCGGACGGTCACGTATTCCTTCTTGCGACATTCGAAGCAGGATTGGGACGAGGATTGCTGTTGGTGCTGCTGTTGTAGTTGGAGGTCGTCACCATAGATTTTCCGCAGCGAAGGTCGCTGAGGCCCAACAGGGCTACTGATGCTGCTTGTGGGCCGTGGGCCAAGGATACTGTTTGCGTACCTACACAATGTTCTGCATGAGACACGCATATACAACGCCTGGGTGGAAAAAAGGCATACTGGCTCTGCCAACGGTCAGCTACGGTAGGAGATGCGCTTGTGGGGGATTCGACCGTATCAGTGGCAAGGTTGGTTGCGATCGATGCTTCCAAGTATATCAGTCTCGCGTGTAAGGGGATTAATTCTCTGCGACCTACCGACAGGCCTTCCACCGCACTTGCGGCATCTGCCGATATTTGAGATCTCGCCGCAACGGCTACAGTAACCCATAATGAATAAAGTAGAGCAATAGGAAAAAGAGAAAAACGATAGTGAAGGACGGGGAAATAGAGGAGAATGCATTTTATGTTTGTATGTTTTTCTGTTTTGGTGGTAGTGTACACACAGCCCCCAAATTGGGAATGCAAAAAAAAGGGATCGGCAACGGGGACTGACTCAATGACTTAAGGAAATCATCATCTTTTTACTGCTGCTCGTAGCCCTTCTCAACGAACTGGTTTTCCTCATCGACAGGCTCCTCGGGCTCCTCTTCAATCATGGTCAGCAAAAAGTGCTCGGCAACCTTCTCGTGACCGTGCTGTTGGGCTTCATAGATGGGTGTCTTGTCTGCTTTGTTTTTCAACTGTCCGAAAACAAGAGGATGAGTCGACCCACTCAAATATCGGTGTGTACATTGTTTCTAGCCACGTGTGCATACCTTGCAGTCAGCGCCCTCCTTGACCAGCAACTGAACGACGGCCAGGTGACCGTTGAGGGCGGCCCAGTGCAGCGCCGTGTTGCCTTGCTCGTTGGTCGTGTTCACGAGCGACCGCATCTCCTCAGGCTTCCATTGCTTCAGCTGTTGGATGATATATTCCACGATATCTAAAACGAAAAAGCGAATGGTAGGAAGCATTAGCGTTGATCAGCATACAATAAGATCAGCCGTACCAACGTGGTTGTTTGCACTGGCCATGTGCAGAGCCGTGTTGCCAACATCGTTCTTTGTGATGTACAGCTCGGGTTGTGCATTTGCTTGCTTAAGGTCTTCGAGGTCGCCTGACCGAGAAAAGAAGATAAGGTCGTCGAGAATCTCCTGATCGTTTGACATGTTGAAGGAAAACCAGCTTTTTTTTTTTTAATTTTTTCTCTCCTGCGGCTTTCTCTTCAAAGCCCCGCCACTGAACTCTTCATTTCTCATCTGTGAATTTTCATATCTCAGTTGCAAGCAACAATGCTAAAATTTGCAAATCCAGCACGCCAACCCACTAGAACCATGACAGCTTTACTTCTGATGCTGTCACCATCGCTTTGTTTATTTGCAACCATGGGCGTTCATTCCTTTTTTAACAGACAACTGTGCGTGGTTCAGACGCGGTTAGAACCGGTTAGGATTAAATATGGCAGCACATGTCAACGAAAAGCCTGACATAATGTTGCGTCGTTGTTGCAGAGAAGTTCTTCCAGTCTTATTCTGCAGAACAAAGTGAAGTGATATTATGTTCAGATATACTCATGTGATCTATGGGTTGCAGAAGGTGGCTCAAAAACTTAATAAAACGCCTCCTTTTCCTTCCTTTTCAACATCTCATTGGACAGAAACTCATATTCTTGGATGACTTCCTACGGAATAGTTGTATTCCTCCTACGATGGTATCCAGCCAAAAAATATCATTTCACGACCATATTGACAGAAACATCAGTGCTCCAGGTAACTGCTTTCTAGCACAGTGAGTTGTCGTAATATGGCTTGCTTATTCCTGACTGAAAAACGATATTTGGGCGCACACGTTAGAGACTTATACGACTTTTCAACATATTCCTTGAACATCCTATTGATGCTCGTCGAATTTTTAGATACCAAATTAAGAAAGTATGTTTGACTTCGATCTGACAATGCTTCCAGACTTAGCCAGAAGTCTTTAAACCAAGTTAATCTGTTTCAAGACATGCTGATCTGATACTACAAGTCCAGCGGGCGTCGAGTGGCGTATAAAAACATCAATATTATCTGTGCATATCACAAAAATATGGTATTTCCGATATAAAATCTAAGCCGGCCGCTTATGCATGGTAAAACTTACTAGCATATCTGTAATAAACGCTTTGAATCGTTCGCAAGCAGACATAAACCTGATATGAATTTGTTTCATAGGCATCATCTGCGCGTATATATATTGCCTTATAGCGGAGGAAATACGCGACTTGTAATTACTTCAGGATTAAATAACCTGTGCATGCTTTATTTATGTATCTTTAAAAGGCAGGCATGGCTGTACCTTGCAAGTATGGCGACTATGCGGAATTTTAGGCTGCAAGAAAAGATACGTGTCCAAAGACTGTCTAGCCATACACAAACGCCGTGCTCAGCATTAGCTTCATCAAATGCTCCTTCTTTATTCAATACTGTACATTTACGTTAAACGTACGTATAAGCACTTGAATTCTAGCTGCATATATGCATAACGGCCCAATGAAAAAGCAAACTTCTAAAGTGCATTCCATCCTTAATAGCAAGACTTGAACGAGCCAGATATTCCATTTCTGCCACACTTCGCGTACATCATCCGTGTGGCAAGTGTGTCATGACATGTAATTATATGCTTGACGACTCACGTTGCTACTCCCTATTCCCGGGGTAAATATCTCTTAGCAGTACGCAGTAACCCTCCTCGCAAAATGTATATTTTCATTGAATGTAAATGCGATTGTTACCGGAAGAAACTTTATCCGAATCGCAAACGTCTAAATCTTCCACGAATTTGACCCGACAGAAGTCGACTCATACACCATCTCAAAGAACCCGCATTTTTCAACTGTTGATGACAAAGATATTATAGATGACTTTTAAACCGTTGATTGAGATTTTTAGAAGACTGTATCTCCCCAAAAGTTGGTCAAAATATCTCATTTAGGTAGAAGGTTCGCTGACGTGATGGGCGAAAGAATACCTTGATACCGGTGCTTAATGACAGATGTCTCGAATAAAATTGCCTCTATCAATTCACATCAGTAGTGTGTATCTTTCGGAGACTGTTAGCTATACGTAAGCTTGAACTGGACTTTGCTTAGCAGCTGTTTTTAAACAGCCGAAAGTATTGCCGAGTATTGCATCAAGTTCTTGTCCCTTCCAGTTCGGCACGGACCTCTGTAGTAAAAAGCCTTGTGCACACATATTTCCACTAGCGGTACTTTGCTAAACTATTGTCACTATATAGGCATACAGAAAGATATAATCACATGAAATAAATTCGCCTGTCGCATAGTTATTTTGCAAAGGAGCATATAGTCATTACGCGTTGGACTTGTGCTGTTCGCCACGTTTGCATGCTCAAACTGACTGTATGTATATTATTGACTGGATTCATCATACCTGATGCAAGTGGACGAGAAAAACAATGGCGCAAGGAGAAGGCCCAGTTCTTTTTCAAAATCTGAGAAAAAGAAAGGGATATTGTGGCGTTCGCGTTCGCAAAGTGATCGTATACAATCCGTTATAACTGTACCATAATATTTACAAGCATATACGCGATATAGGAAGAAATGACAAAGCTGCAGGGGGTCAATCACGCTTGCATCCAAACAGGTCGATCTCAGGCACACAGAAATAATTTGGCAGGAGTAGAGAAAAAGAGAAATTAAAAAAACAAGGTAATCGTAATACTATTCGTACATTCAGGAGATGCGGAAGTAGTAAGAAGTAGTATAAGCTTTAAAGGGTAACTACACTCATAAATAGTAGAATTAGGCGAGGACGTAGCCAGCAGCAGCGATGAGCGCAGCGGCCGAAGCAAGCGCAGGGGCGCGCAGAGCAGCAACGCCAGACTCGGTCGTGGAACTTTGCGAGGCCGGGGCAGACGAAGCAGAGGAAGAACCAGCGCTGGACGCAGCAGACGAAGCAGCGGCAGATGAACCGCTAACGGCAACACCCGAGGAAGCGGCACTGGAAGAAGCAACCATGGAAGCAGCAGCCGAGCTGGAAGCGACCTGTGCGGAGCCGCTGGAAGCAGACGAGTTACCGTTGGCGAGCTTGCCCGTGCCCCAGGGAATGGCATCGCCGTTGGGCTGCTTCTGGTTGGCCTCAGCAACCGGGGTATCGCCATCCTTGGCTACAATGGCAAAGCGAGTGGTCCACGCGCTCGAGCTGTTGGCTGTATAATTCACGTGAAGCGGTCAGTGCATACATTCCCAATAAATAAAAAGATTAGGGAGAAGTTGCTTACAGTTGGTGAACATGAAGAAGTAGATGGCAGAGTAGGGGTCAACTTGAGGAGCGGTCCAGCTGTAGTCCTTGATCTTGGTAGCGTCAAGGTTCTGTTGTGGAAATTATAATTGCTTAAATGAGATGGTTACACGGTGTGCCATTGTGTATTTCATACCGAAGCGACATTCTCGATGAGAACCTGCTGGTCGTTGTCTCCGGTCATGAAGTCTAAATTGGGGGTTGAGTTTGCATATAGGCATTACGCAGCAGGAAGAGTCCACCTACCAATCTTGAAGTTGGTCCAGCCTTCAGCAAGGCTAGGCGAGGTGTTGTCGTCGGCTACAGAAAAGGCCAATTGGGGTCAGCTCAAAGTTCCTGAAATTAATTGGAAATGGAACTGTCAATTACACCAGGTGATAGTGTACTGCTTTCCGGCGGTCCAGACAGTGCCGGGCGAAGGATAGCTAGGGGCCATGGAAGCTTGGACGCCAGCGACGGCGGTGAGGGCCACAATGGCGGCCGTGGTGGAAATAAAGGACTGGAACATTAGAGGAGAAAAGAAAGAAGGAATAATAACTGGAAAAGAAGCAAGGGAAGAAAGGTTAATGGAGAGAGAGAGAGAGGGGAGGGAAAAGGGATCAAGCGTGCTTGCTTTTACGAGTTCTTAAAATGGTGTGCTTCTTGAGGCGCCGTTCAAAAGCGCATGTAAAAAGGGCAAATTGCTCGTGTACCCGCGTCCGAAAAGCGACTTCAGCCCAAATTCACGACACTATGTACCACCTTTTCCTTTATAATTGCAACGCAATGGCTATTCTTATAGCACCGGGAGCACCTATGCTTTATGGCTATTCATGGTACCATCGGATCAGCAATATTTGCATGTGGCTGTGGGTTCCTATCATAACAAACAATTGTGATGATGGTATCACTGGACAGACAAGCCTGCTGCTGAGGGGCTGAGGTCCAAAATGCATTCTGCGTGCCAAAAGAGAAACGCGTGGATGTGCGTGTGTGTAATGTATGTGCGTGTCTACAAATATGATGTGGCCACTGGAAAGTGTGCTAAAATTATTTTCATCCTTTTCAAGAAAAAATAAAAAGAGAAAAAAAAGTTGTCTGTTTCAACATGCGCCACTGTTGCACAAGCAATGAATGTTCAACAAACTCGTCAACGATTGCAGAGTGCTGAATTCAGATTAAGCGACATTTTGACACAGTTGGCATGGCAAAGAGCTGATCTTGATCAGATGACAGTTGTCAAGAAACATACCAAGAAGAGAAAGGGGTTTAGACGTAGAAAAGCAAGTATTATTGCAACTACTTTGCACGAGTGTAATAAAGGAGATACACTGACAACGCCCAATAAAAATAGCAGCGTCTTCCCAGCAGTCTGCAATATTTTTACGGTGCCGCACCTGCTGTAGTCTCGCTTATTCAAACAGAAGGCACCCAACCTTCCGACAACAAGAGCCCCAATGACCACAGCATCCGTCCTATCGTTCACCCGTTACTGCACCTCGATGATCCTCATATGCCCAAGTCACAACAGCATCAAAATTACCACACCACTACGAAAAGGCTACGGGAGGAAGACAACCGCACCCACCCTTTGGCATCCACAGATATGATTGCTGGTACAGGTAAGATTCATTTCTTTGAGCTTGTTCGGTTGATCGGCAACTTATGTACACAATATCTTCAGGTCCCTCGTCATCAACATCTTCGGAAGAGAAAGAGGCTAAGCGTCCTCGGTATCATTATCCGTATCAGTCCCATTCTGGCATCGCTGCGGTTGTCCAAAGCAGGCTATCACCTGCTGAGGTAATAATTTTGGGCCCTTCCATCATGACTATCCCTTCTTAACTTATTTGTGTGCAAACAGACCTCCCAAAAGGAGTAAGGCTAGGGATTCTGATGAGATCGTCGCCAGAACGTGCTTTTTTCATGGCAATATGGTTTTCCTTTTTTTTTTTAACTGCAAGCAGCAACCCAAGCTGTGACAGCGTATCTTGTATATATCTTTTTAGTCAATGTTCATTATTGTGCATATGTCCCTTTCCACACTGACAGGCTTGTAGATATATCTTGTCGCAATGTAATAAAAATAACTTACATATGTTTCTACCTTTTTATCATTCCTGTGCTGCATAGCGGACAGATATGCCAAGTGTCCCCCGCATAAATTGCACACGTTCTCTATATGTCGTACATACTATGGGTACATTATACCGTATAACACATACATGATTTGATGTCCCACAGCACGCAGCATCATATTATTTCTCCCGTGGATTCGTCCGGCCACTGACGCTGGCTAGGCGTCAACGGGTGAACATGCCAGATAATTTCCCTATGATGTATGGTCCTTTGGAACTTGTCGTGCTGTCCGAACAAATTGGGCCGGGGTTTCTCTGATAGACTCATGCACAAAAGTTACTAGTATCGGTATCCCAGAAGGCAAACGAATGCATACACACATTTTGCTTAATAAATTACTTGCACTGTCATCGAGGAGAAAAACTCCAATCCGCGGCAGCCATATCAGGAAGCTTTTCAAGACATCCATCGTAGCCATAGTTACTGTGGGACTAGAATAACATGTATGGGACGACATATAGCCAAAATATTCGTTGATATGAACGATGTATTAAAGCGTTTTGACTGATATATGCGTTAAATAACTCAATCCCACCAGCATAAGCGTTTTAATGCCGCGATTACACCGAGTTCTCTCTCTTTCTGCTTGTCTCTATATCGCACCAAGATATTCCATTCCCAAGGCATTGTGTAAAGCGACACCAATGCCAAGACGACATGCCACCCGTGTCCCCTGACCAGTCGACTCAAGTTGAGCTATGAGCATGGATTGGCGCTCTTCAAAGGCTACTCGACAAATTAAGAGATAGAGAACCTTTCTCAACAACTGAGCTCGGTATCTCGACACCTTCTCCAAATGTTCAGCACACTTCCTGAACTTTTGGGATCATATATAAAACTGTTCCAGATATCAAAGGGACCACTAGAATGAACGACTGCAACAGTATCCGGATGCCTTTTACGCACCATTCCCATCGCCGTTGTACGAAACTTATAGCCGGAAACTTGTCGTGCTGCCATTTTCACGCGACATATAGGTAGATGCAGGTCATTTAACGGATGCACAAAAAGATAAAAAAGAAAAGAAATGAGAGAATTTATGTGATTACTATACAGCAAACCATCGAAGCCTATTTTCGAATGAAAGAAATCTATTGTAGAATGTTGTTGTTTGAAACTATGAAACGAATGCAATACAGAGTTTATTCAGTCTTGGAGAAGCCGGCGTGCGTGACGCAACACGTCGCACGGCTCTTGGTATTATACTCGCCTACGGGCTCCACGTCCGCAGCCACGGCGGCATCTAGATCCCAGCACTTGATCATACCATCCGAGGAAACTGTTGTCAATATAGATACAGGCTCATCTTCCTTTGTGGTTTTCACCACAGACAATGCCTTGACGCGCAGTTTGTGTCCTGTGAGTTCGCGGACGCACTCACCAGACGAGGTGTCCCAGATTCGAGCCGTTTTGTCCTCATGTCCGCTAACGATGTAGTCCTTGCCATCCTTGGCTGTGTAATAACTCATGCAGAGGAACCGAGAACGGTGACTCATGGTAGTAAGAACGTCGGCATTCTATCAACGCACTTTAATTGCATGCTCCATTAGATATTTCCTCAATGAACTTACTGCGACATTGTAAATATTGATCTCACGGTCAAATAGAATGGCATACTGTGAACCATCCGAGTTCCAAAGAACGATCAAACCCTCTGTCCAATGCATGAGTTACCACATCAACCACTCCTTTTATATGTACATACCTTTGTACAACTTATTTGAGCTTGCCTTTCGTGCCGTCATGAGGTTCCATACCATGACGGTTCTGTCACTTGAGACGGACAAAGCGATCTTTCCAGAGGGATGAACAGCAAGCGAGTTAACCCGACCCCTACGTTTTGGTCAGCCATCATGGACGAGAAATCAAAAAATAAACTTACTTGTGTCCCTTGAGAGTCTTGAGGTACTCCCAGTCCTTTGTCCGCCATAAGCAGATGGTCTTGTCTTCGCTTGCAGACAGCATGTATTTGCCATAGAATTGGATATCGTTAATGTCACCAGAGTGATGGCCACCAATGGACCCGTATTCTTTGCGCTTCTTGACGTCGTATAACCGGATAATCTCGTCTGTGCTTCCCGACGCCAAAAAAGTACCACCCATCGCGACAGTGCGTATGCAACCCGTGTGGGCAGGAACAATAAACACAGGCTCCAGCACAAATTTACCCTGGTATTCAGTCAGTCTATGGTTTCCCGATCGTTCAAATTCCTTACCGAGTCTTTTTCCCAATAGGCATTAATACCATAGAGAATTCGCTCGTAGGTGCCGGTGATCACACGAAAGTTTTCGACCTGATCAGGATCCCGCTTTGATTTGGTACCGAGCAAGGCATTAATGTCAGATCCAACGCTAGCGATCTGCTGTTTCTTTTTGGGCGTGGTGTCCTCTTGTTGGCTATCAGCGCGAGATCGCTTTTTCGATTCGGTAGGCATATTGTGAAAAAAAAAAAAGAATATGCTTCGGGACAGGCGGACATAGTTAATCTCGGACAGATAGGAACAGTCACACATGTAATAATTTGAGATATGCATTATTATTATGCACAAGTCAACTCTGTCTATTCACAAAATGTTGACAGACGGTGGCTCGACTAATAGATTAAACGCATACTCTGATTTTCGATGTGGTATATGATTTCACTACGAGCATATAGTTGAAGAACAACATCCAAATCATCTAAATTTCTCAAGAATGGCGTGTTTGTGCGGCGCGCACGGACAGCGCTTTGTTTTGAGGCTTGGTACCTGAACAAGGGATGGATGCTCTATTTGTCTCTTTTTTTCCCACATCCCCTTTTCCACTATCCTTAATACAAAACCTTTATCCAAATTTTTAATTAAGAATTTTCGCTTGAATGCGTGATGCACTACTGTGTCAAAATTACGCGAAAGCGAACGTGATCGCCATTTCGACCAACAGCAGCCGTGGCGAGAGAGCCGAGTACGCATTGACGGCGAATTCAGCAATAGACATGACTTAGCAAGCGAAGCTGTCAAGATAAAACGCAATATCAAGCACAGTCGATGTCGCTGCCAGGATTAGATGCGCTACCATCCGTTCTAGGAGAACTGGACTGCCAGAGTGAAGGTTGTTAAGTATAGCCACCGGGCGAAAAACAAGCCGGCCGTCGACTGTCCTCAGACGGCTAGGTTGTTCTGAAAAGTCTAGTATCTACAAACGTCAAGCTCGAGCTGGCACCAAGCCATTCTGCACGGATGGGAGGTACTTACAGTCCTACCAGCTCGTGGGAAGCTGTATATATCCCGCTTTTCTTCCGTTTCGCCATGAAATAACAATGGGTAACACCACCTTACCCTAACCTTTCACGATTATGACACCTAGGTAGAGCAGTACTATTTCTGTTGGTGATCAAGTTATCCTTCAGAACGTAGTAATGAGCTTCCAGGACCAGCTGGAAGCTTATATCACCAGCGACGTTTCGAAGATTGGTGTGACGGTGATTTGCTGGGAAGCTCCAATGTTTGATCCTACCGGCTAGTGGAGCACGCCGCAAAATGTGCCTGGGGGATATTCGAAGTTGAATGAGTAACAAGTAATAATGTCAAGGACGGGGAGCTCAAGCTTTGGCTCTAGCAGTGTGCCTATCTCCGGCACGTCAAACAAAGACTTCGTCGATACGATGAGCTCAAACAAATCGTCATCTTTGACCAATGTGGACGGCTGCGAATCAGAAATAGAACAATATTGATGAGCACCATTTGAGCCTAGCAAAGGACTCTAATAGCATGTGTCGTCAATATAAAGAGAAATATATTTAGAGAAAATAATGCAGATGAATGGGACTGATATAACTTCTGTTGGCCTCAAGCAAATCAACATAGCAAGCCGCCGCTATACGAAAAGAATGAAAAAATCACTATCCATTCGTAAAAGAATCAATTGCATACAGTATATGCAGTATTCTACATTGATAAAATTTTATGGTTAACCCAGGGAGATTTCTGATGGGGCTCGTTTGAGAATGCATTATCTTGATGATGTGCTCTAATGTCTTTCTTGAACGGCGCTTCTTGACGTTCACTAATATTATCCTAGGAGCAAGAGAGCAGCTGCAATCTATCAACTCCCGTTTGCGCATGTAGACTATAGAATATATACTTAAATTAGGATGCAATATGTCACTATACTATACCATATGTAACCCCTCTTTCTGGAAACGGTCCTGCTCTAGCTGTTCCATAATGGCATAGCACCACTTTTAAACTTGTGGCTTATAGCCTTTTGGTATGCGCGTTGCCCTTTTTCTTTTTTTGTTGAGCGCATGTGTCTGCAAAGAATTTTGTCTATACGCAGAAAGTATACAGCTTAGTATCTTATATGAAATAGTTATTGGAAATAGAAAGAATTATAAATGTACTTGTATTTGTATAAAACTTGGTCATCGGTGGTTTACAGCTTCTCGCATCGCCCCATCTGACATCTTCAGTGAGAGTATTGTAAGCATCATTAAAGGCTTGTTTATTTTGCAGAACATGTATTGCCTGGTCGTAGTCAACTTTTTGGTCTTGCTGAATGAAACTAACGACGACTCTATAGCGACAGCACTCCATGCAAACCGTATGTAAGTGTTCGTGGTACCAGGAAAAGCGGTTTAAGAAGAAAAGACAGCATGCGTGACCAATACCACATGTCTGATAAAGATACGCGCGAATTAATGAGTATGTGCATAACAAGACTATGTACGTCCTGAAACAGCAAGGAGTCAATTGCTGAACTGACTGAGTTCTTATAGCTATTTTCCCAGTTATCTTTCTCTGGGTCAAAGAGTATGTTTCTTTAGTGAGAGTGGAAAATATAGCTCAAAATGAAAGAACTGCAGAATGTTTCGTTTAGATACAGCTAATAAATTGAGGTGTCTTCCGATGACTATCTCTGGGGAAATCCACAAGTGGGACTGCTTTTCCCGCAAGCGGCTTGGAGCTTGAAATTGGCCTTTGCGAGGGGTGAGCAAGACAAAAGTTCGTGACACACCTCACCTACACATAATAATGAACACAACAATGTTGTCGACTTTGGCCAGACCGTCCTTATGGGCCACTCGACGAGTTGCCACTGCCGCATTACACACGTCTGCAGCCCTTCGACAACAGGAGGCTGCATGGTCCCCTCAGTCCGTTCGCACAGGTGTCATTGCCCGCAAGAAGGGAATGACAGCCTTGTGGGATGAAAGTGGCAAACGCATACCCATCACCGTTCTCCAGGTACAACGTCGTCTATCAAAGTGCCCGTGCCATTCTAAATACTGAGTCCAATCCTTAGCTCGAGGATGTTGTTGTGACCGACGTACGCACGCCTGAGAAACACGGCTACTTTGCACTCCAAATCGGCTCGACTCTCAAAAAAGAAAAGAACGCCACGAAACCGATTATCGAGCACTTTAAGAAACTCGGTGTCAGCCTGCGGCAGAAGCTTGCCGAGTTCCGCGTCACGGAAGATGCTCTTTTGCCTGTCGGATCTGTTCTTAACGCCAACCACTTTGTCACCGGTCAATACGTCGATGTGACAGCACCCTCGTACGTAGATGATCAAATACGAATGATATACGTTATTGATGCGGTATATCTGTAGAATCGGTAAGGGTTTTGCCGGTGTCATGAAGCGGTGGAACTTTGCTGGTCAACCCGCCTCTCACGGTGCGTCCCTGAGTCATCGTTCAGCTGGTTCTACTGGTCAGCGCAAGGTAAATAGTAGCAGAGCAATGGATTTATAGGAGGTACAATGGCTCATATATCTGCCCTTTCTTTATAGTGGCCTAGCAAGGTGTTCAAGGGTAAGAAGATGGCCGGTCGCATGGGAGGCGAGAGTGTCACCGTGCAAAGCCTCAAGGTAAGACATACATGTACTCCTGTTATTATAAGACGGGGACTGACTTGAATGTGTAGGTGTACAAGGTGGATACCGACTCGAACTTGCTTTTCGTTAAGGGCTCTGTACCTGGCTTTGATGACCAGTTCGTCAAGGTCAGAGATGCCGTCAAGCGCAAGGGCGAGAAGCTCTTCCCCAAAGAAGCCATCCCGCCACCATTCCCTACCGCCACTGCTTAGACTCTCACTACTTACTGTACAAATGAAAACAAAATTTGATATAAACTGCATCGTTCATAAAATATACATCGAGAACAATGGGGAGGGGGGGGTAAAAATGGCAATGGCTAACTGTTCTACATGGTTCATGTATAGACCAAATTGGCGAAAGGAAAAGCAAAGTGGTATGATAATGTTGGAGCAAGATATAGACGAATCATGAAACGCGGAATACGACAATCTAGTAAATCTTCCCACATAGGCTTCGGGTGACGGACCACATTGCTGGAGGGCTGTTCATGTGGTTGTGTGGTACCTTATATGGCGGTAGAGATTAGACCTCTTGTGGTCTGTACTTATCATTCAAGCTATATGTAGGCGGCGGCGGATCCACAGGTGACGAAGGTGACGGGGAGGAGGGTAGTGTCATATTGACTTGTACATGGCCAGCGTCTCTTTTATACACGGGTGGTGGCGGATCCATAATGTAATTTTCGGACCAGTACCCGTCCAAGTTGCGGGCGTGATCGTTTCGCGCAGCCATTTCGGTTTCGCGCTGTTGCATTCTCTGCCTTATTACCGAATGAACTCGATTACGATAATCTTCGCGGCTGTCTATATACATTTATTTTTGGGGGTAGCTATTAGAAAAGACCGTGATGAAATGCATAAAACAGTTGTATTGTCTTACTATGCTTTGAACGAGCGCGAAAATAGATTAATAGGTAGACGACGAAGAGCAGAAAGAGGACGATGATAGCTTTAAAAGCGCCGCCTTCAGCCATGGCTAATTGGGAAAAAGAAGAGAATAAAAGAAAAAGAAAATCAAATAAGGTGCGAGTGTAGTCATTCTGGCTGCAGCAACATCCTCACGAATTAGATAAAAGGCATAAAAGGTCAACTGACACCGCTTGAATTGGGTAGTTCAGAATGCCTGGAGTCCAATGGACACGTATTCTATTGCATATCACTACCTAAAATACCTGTCATGTGAAGCTACCAGTGCCACTCATCCTGTGGATCGTTTGATTCATAGTGTGTGTCTTGTTTTAATATACTGGACAGCAGTAAAGAGCAATAATGAATGGATGAATGAACTACGCGCACGTCCAAATCGGGCATGTATGCAAGCCACCCACCGGCAATGCAACAAATTTCCTGCTTTTTGATTTTCCCCTTCTTTACAAACTACAACCTTTTATAAGTTATGGTCGGCCGGAAGTTGTCCAAGAGCAAGCTGCGACGTGCAGAAGAGCGACACAAAGCTGCTCTTAAGGAAGCTGCGATCGTGGATCAGATCAGCGACAATGAGGAGTTCAGTGACGAAGAGGAGAACGAGGCTCCCAAGGACGAATCGCTCATTCTCGACGAGGCCGAAGTCAGCGATGAAGAAGAAGTTAGCGACGACGAAGAGGAGGAGTTAGACGAGGACGAGGACGAGGACGAGGAGGATAGTGATGACGAGGAGCTGGAAAGTGAGGAAGAGACCGAGGAAGTGCAGCCCAAGAAATACAAGAACAAGCGAGATCCTAACCGGGCAATGTACCGCGACGACGTAAGACACCCTCATGGACACACGTTTGTCTTCATTAGCTTACCTTGAGTATTTATAGGCTGCGATGGAGAAGCTGGTAGAAAAGATCCAGCTGAAGGATCTTCCGTTCATTGAGACCATGACCGTCACCTCGTCAAAGCCGACCCTGATTGAAGACACGGAGGACGACATGAAGCGCGAGTTGGCATTCTACCAGCAGGCCCTTGAGGCGGCCCATATTGGCCGTGCCAAGATTCTCGAAGCTGGTGTTCCTTTTGCTCGACCGGACGATTACTTTGCCGAGATGGTCAAGAGCGACGAACATATGGCCAAGGTCCGCCAGCGTCTGTTGAACCAGAACGCGCGCATCAAGGCCTCTGAAGATGCGAAGCGACAGCGCGACCTCAAAAAGTTCGGCAAGAAGGTCCAGGTCCAGCGACAGCTCGAGCGACAGAAGGAAAAGTCAGAGACGCTTGACAAGATCAAGCAGCTCAAGCGCAGTAAGTACCGGCATAATATGTACTATTTCAGAGAGTTAACATCTGTTATTTGCAGAGCGGAAAGATGGTGGTGCCGATCTTACTTTGGACGATGACTTTGATGTGGCATTAGACGCCAACAAGGCCAAGAAGCCCAAGAAGGAGGACAGTAAGCCTCAAAAGAGCAAGAAGCGCGAGGCGAAGGATGCCAGATACGGTATGGGTGGCAAGAAGCGAAACAAGAAGACCAACACGGCCGAGTCGTCTGCTGCGCTGGGTAACTTCAACAAGATGAAGGGCAAGCCAATCTATCTCGGCAAGGGGAAGAAATCCGGCGCTAAGCGCAAGTAAACAAAAGAAGAAAAGCACCCATCCACACTATTCTCTAGTTTCTCTCTCTCTCTCTTTCACACTCTTCTAGCATGACACAACCTATACGCACCCAACCCTTTTTCACAGCATTTATTTTCCGTTCTTTTTTACACAAAAAGCATCGTTTTTAAACTTTGGTCATACCAGCAAATTATTTGAAAAATTGTCCTAATTTGCCAACTTTGGCAACGAAATTCGATTTAATGAGCAGCAATAATGAAAGGCGGGACCTGTCCTTCCTTATTCCCTTCTTCCCTTCTTCCTTCCTATCTCTCTTTTTTCCCTTTTTATTTTCCGCTGCCATGGCACTCAATACGAACGTAGCTCGCATGGTGGGGCTACTCGTCGTGCTCTGGCTCATTTACCAAATATACCCCTTCTTGCCATCTGGATCGCCTACTCTTCCGAATCGCGTCCTGAATTTCCCCAATCCGTTCAGCCATCTGAATCAAGCCCTATTACCTTGGTACAAGCAGCCGCACAATCGTGTCGGTGCACCTGCGTTCGACACTGAATATTCGTGGACGACGGAACACCTGACCGAGCAGGAGCGAAAAGAGCTGCAAGACCGTATGGTCCGCGTGGCAGACGCCGTCGCGCGCGAACGCTTTGGTGACGCATACGAGAATACGATCCCCGGCAGCCGACTCCCGAATGCATCGGTTGCTTCTTTCCGCGAGCGCCTCGATTGCTGGACGCGACGCGGCCGGTGGGTGCGGCGACGGACGCCACTGTTGCCCCACTTTCAGGATCCGCTTTACGGTCGCTGCGATCGAAAGCAAGGCACAGACCGTGAAGCAGTCCAGTATGCATGGACCACCCCTCCCGAGTGCCCCTTGGCCCCCGTCGATGCCAGTCAATGGTGTGGCGCTGTCGGTCAACGAAAGATGCTACTCGTCGGTGATCTCGTGCATTACCAGGTCCACGAGCTCTTATTGGACGCCTTGCGTGATGGCCCCACCGTCTGCTACGGTGAACTCAATTGTAAAGGTAAATGCGTAACAAAGCTGTGGGTTAATTGGCCTTTGACAAACGTTTTGAATATAGATCACACGATCTGCTCGGATTACAGTGATCCGCCCCCTGTGCTCCGCTACTTGCGTAACGACGTGCTGGCCACCAATCTCAATATTGACAAGGCACACGGCCACCCTTCTGTGGATATCGTCCAATGGCCCTTTGTGCCGCGCTACGTGCTCGAGGATTACAGCATCTTCATTCTCAATCGGTCGCCCGTCATCGAGGATGACAATACCTTTCTCCGCCAGCTCGCACAGACGATGCAAACCCTGCGCCGGATACAGCCAAAAGCACTCATCCTGTACCGCTCCACCTCAATTGGCCATCCTTTTTGCGACGAAGCGTCTGGCCCTCTCCATGCACCGCTGACGGACGCTCAGTTGCGGCAACTACCCTACGGCTGGAGCGAGCAAACGCGTCGCAATGCAATGGCGCGTGCGGTCGTTGAGGCCGCGGGTGGCGTGTACGTAGATCTGGCAGCTCTAACCGATCTACGCCCTGATGGACACGTCGGCGGACAGGACTGCCTGCGTTATTGCATGCCTGGGCCACTGGACGGATGGGCTTCCGTGCTTTATAACGCCATGCTGTCCCTCGAGAAGGACACATAGTTTATTTTCTTTTCTCTTCTCTTGTTGTTCTGTCTTGTTTTAGTTGCCATGGTACAATTGGCTCGCCATATATTCGTCCCAGGATATCAAACCACTGCACACCGCATTTGTAAATAAATACACGCATGCCACTATGTTTTTCTTTTGACTTACTCGCCATTGAGATCGTCCTCTTCCAGAACGTGGTCGACCATCTCCGTCACCTCCTCCAAGGACACGTAACGAGTCGGATCGTCCTCCTCGCCCTCGTCGTAATCGGTAAACGCAGTACGCAGCTCGTGACCGTCTAAATGGTTGTCGCCATCCGTGTCATGGAGTACAAACAGGTAGTATACAAGTTCATTCTCGTCTAGCTGGCTAGGGGACTCGCCGGACCCCACCATGGCCTTGATGTGCTTCCGGATGTGTCTGAAGAGACGCGCGTTTACAAAAACAAGTCTAAATGGTTGTTTATGTGTGCTTACTCTTTGTTGTCCTTGTCATTGCCGTAGTTGGAATCGTGTGGTTGTTCAAAGCGGTGCGTGCCTGGCCCTGCCAATGCAAGGACAGCCAAGCAGAGGATTGTGAGAAGGAGTATGATCTTTTGCATTGGGTATAGTAGAAAGAAGAGCAGAAAAGAGACGGAACACTCAATGTGGCCAATAGGGGCGAAGCACGATTCTTCCTGTTTTGGCGGAGAACCATTTCACTAGGCAATTTCATGCATTGCTCGCTCACGAATGCTAACTGGTGTTGTCGTAGCGTACCATTCATAATAAAGCAATGAAAGTATGTCCTTACCAAAAGGGGTTTGCCACCAAGGTACCAAAGATATGTGAAAGCGTGTATGTCCTGCACAGAGCTCGTTTGTGAATTCTGTTGAGCTTTAGTACAGCAAGGACGAGGAGATGGGCAGAAATGAAGTAGAAAGATACTACGCACAGAGAATATCGTCGTAGGCTCGATGCATAGACCTTGCCTCTATTTACAAATTCTCATCAGTACTCTCCTGCTGCAATCGAGAACTTCAATTGCTACGATTCTAATCAATTTTGTCACTGGGTTAGTCAATGATATATGTATGTATCTTAACGCATTTACACAACATAGATGCATCATCCAAATATAATGTCTAGTATTGAATTTTCTGATATAATGGTCCCACGAATTAGTCTAAAACTATTGCCGTCGTCAAACTGACATCCAAGTCCAGAATGCTGCTGCGTACGCCATGAGACAAGCCATAAGACCTAGACCCATTTATCTTTACTGCAAAACCACTTGAAACACGAGATCGAGAATAGACGGCGTTTGTACACGGTGTTTATACCCAACCGGTACGCATCAGTACAACTTGTATTTGAAACACCCACGAAACGATGAGGACGAGGGTTATAGTGAAGAGCATCTTGCAGGGCACAGTGAAACCAAACGGGGTTAGACCTGCTGTACAATGCGTATGTAATCAGACTGTGGTGAGATGTGTGGGCGCTGTGCTACAGAATGGCATCTTGCGGCTATGGTTCGTGACGATGGCGACACCGCGCAGTCTGACAGATGGGACCTTGTTTGCAAAAGTAAGCAAGACGAATTTTTTTTATTTTTTGAATTCAGTTTACATCAGGAACCATCGTCTGGATCGCGGCTCGGCTGTCACAATCCAATGCCATCGGAAGAACATTTATGGTAAGCGTGATGTGGTGCCATCGGGTTTCGCGTGCGTGGGCGTGCGTGCGTCTACCCTTTTTTTGAAGTCACGTCCCGGGGTTGTCGGCTAATATCCCCTTCCGGACATGTCAGGGGGTAGACAGGGGGCGGGAGCACACTCAGGCGCCTGAATGCGATGCGAACCGTCATCTCGCGCACAGAATCTCAGCTCGGCTGTGTGCCGAATCAAGCAAGCCGTACATCTAATACGCTGAGGTATGTTATGAATTATCTGTTCGGGAATCTAACAAGGTTATTTTGCCTTTTTTTATATTTTCTTTTTTGGTGGATGCGTGCAACGTCCTGGCAGCAATGCGGTAGTATTCCTATTCATTTCTCTCAACCGAGTTGGCTACTTTCAGTGTGTGGTACTGCTAGAGGAACGTGGGCGTATTTGCGCTTTTTTTTTTCTTTTTCTTTTTTTCAAGAATTGCGCTCTGCATGGCATCCTTTGCTGTTCTCGTTTTTGTGCCACTGATCTAGGAATAGATGGTGCCGATGTAAAATCTATCCTTTGTGTACACCACCCACATTGTACGGAGAATACTTGTGAAGCCACATTTGTCCACGTTTCATTATTACTGTATATGAGGATAGTTCCTGACTGAAAATGCCTGTTATGTAATATCCGACAAATATGCGTGTACAAGATCTATGACATACCAGACCAATGGCTCACCCAGTTTCAGCAATTAAGGTTGTCCAGACACTGCAGAGTATGTAGTTTTTACTACTGTTGGGCTGGCCACTAAAATTAGTATTATCATGGCGTAATAACTTGATCGAAAGAATGTTCGGGCCATTATCACAGTGGTCTGTTGTTAAAGTTTTCCCAGGGTTTACAATACCACGAATAAATAAGCAGCAAATAAGATGTCGAGGAGGATCCAATAGTTATAGATAGTATATTATGATAATTGATTCGATATTCCAGTAAGATATGAGATGGCAAAAGGGATAAAATATGTATAAAGATAATTATAAATACGTGGGTGACAGGGGGTATTTTGCGAAAAGCTCGCCTACTATCTGCGTGCATATGTACTCAAAAGAAAAAGAAAAAAGGAAAAGTAAAAAGCTGAGACATGAGACAAAATGAAGGAAAGGGGCATATACAGAAGAGAGAGAGAGGAAGGAAGAAAGATGGCATGATGGATGGTGATGGATTAAGCGGCGACGCCGGCGAGGCCAGAGGGAGGGGGAGGGTTGGCAGCATATTGGCTGTACCAGACAGCAGCTTCGGACCGGCGACAGCTGCGCAACTTGCGCTCGGATTGAAACGACTTGCGTTTCTTGATGGTAGAAAAGAGTTTGATGACGCGTTTGAGCCACAGCGGACGATGTTTCTCATCTGTCGCCTTGAGGGAGGGCGCTGAAGATGAACTCGACGCGGCGGATGTCATGCTCGGCGTCCGTACCAGCGCGCGACGTGCCTTGTCAAACGAGGGCGGGGCGCTTGCATGGCGTTTGGGCAAAGACGCGCCGGCAAGGGGGCTGCTGGCACGATAGTTTTCGGTGGCGCTGGAAGGCCGGCGCGGCCGGCGCTCGTCCAGAGAAAGGCGTGACGAGACGTGGTATTGCTCCGCGGTAGGAAGAAAAAGCGAGTCATTGTGGTAGGGGAAGGGTAATTGACGGGGTGAGGCCATGACGGTGTCGGCCTCGCTGCCCGAGAGCGAGTCTTTGCGACGGTAGGTCGGTGTGTGCGGGCGTGGTCGGCAGACGGGGGACGGGGGTGGCGTATAATCGTTGCAGTAGCGCGTCAACAGCGAGAAGCTGCTGTCCTGTTCGACAATGCGGGACAGGTTCTCCTTTGTGAGTGGCAAAGTCTGGTGCGATGGCATCAGATAGGTGGATGGTGATACGACGTGCATGGATCGATCCATGTATATTATATATATATATATATGTCAAGGAGATAGAGAAATAGGAAAGAAAAAGAATAGTCAGGATGCGAAGCGAGGAATGGAAGACCTTTATATATGGATGACGAGTCGCTCATCTCTTATTAAGCTTTTTCATGACACTGGCTGTCCCTTGTTTTCAAGTCGATCCAATTTTGGTGTGACACATGTACGGAGGGGGGGGGGCTCTTGGACAAGAGAAAAGGAACTGCCCAATTAGTAAAGTCCCATAGCACGCGAAAATTTTGGTACTGTTCAGGTCGCACTACGCCCGAGCTGTGTAAGGGCCGAAAAACGCATGGACCGAGAACCAGAGCGGCCCTTTTTCCTTCACAAACATAACCCCGGATGGAATGCGCACGTACACCTACAAACAACCCACGAAGAATGTGGTGTGTCGAGAAATAGGACGGGATGATTTCTATGCACGTACTTGCACTACTAGCTGCCGATCAAGTTGTAAGCTGACCAAAGCATGGTTACTATCAGTCTTGCTGATCACCATGCCAAAGCCTTTGTACAAGTACCCTTGGGGGCCCTATTCGAAAAAGGCAAGCCACCGCGTTGTGCTATGGCGTAAGAAAGAAATGGGTGGCTACTGGCCACCAAAACCTCAAGATGGAAGGTTTCAGGCCCAAAATAACCAAACTTTTTTTTGTCACTCTCGATCGCCGGCATTGTACGTGTATTGTTTACTATTCACACATTCGCAAATTCAAGAGAAAAAAATAGGTTAACGTGTATATTTTGTTTACGATCGCTCTTGTACTTTAAAAAAAGTACATGATAATTCAAAGGGAGCAACGTGTTCCCCAATAAGAACAATGAAGATAATAAGAAAAGATGAACCAGCCCGGTCCACATTGGCAGCCGCTACCTCTCAATTCTCCGTCTCTCTTTTCATGTGCGGGTGGTCCCGCTCTAATACCCTCATCCCGTCCTCGAATGGCACGGTTGCACAAACTGACATGGAAAGCATAACTCTCAGCGCACGGCTGCACCGAGAGTGACCGCATGGCAGCTAATTGCACACACACACACGCGCGCACGCACGCAGACACACACACACACTCACCCACGCGTGTGTAGATCGAGTGTCAAAAAAATTTCTACCATGATCGATGTGCACAACATCACCTGGACGCGCACACGTTTATGCATACTTTTGCTGGTCCACTCTACATGAACTACAAACCAGAAAAAATATATTCTTCTCTGGAGGGGCGGTGCAACGACGATTAAAATGGACGAGTCCCTTGCCCGTGTAAGACTTGCAAAAAAAAAAAAAAGAAGCTTCATTTTTGTCCGAGACCCGACTCTGAGAGGAATAGGCGCATGCGCCCACCATGAACGCATTGCTCGATGACACCCACATTGATGTGACCGGCGCTTTTAGACAAGCGAGAGCGCCCCCGCCCCTGTCCTTCCCCACGCGCGTGTACAAGCATCCACACATACATACGCACAATGCTCAAACCCACTTCCCCTTTTTTCATGCAGGTACCAACCGGGCGCATCTATGATTCGGTGGGTGGAAGGTTCTGCTCATCTCCCCGCCCCCTTTTTGCGTGTTTGATGAGACTGGTCGCTTATTCTACGCGGACGCCCTTGTTCTATTTCTTCTTCTTTATAACGTGGATTTCGCCAAGATATGAGCGGAGCCATTGTGGTTTATAATATCATTACTCTGGCAATGGGGACCCGTTATCCTGGGTTACAAACGAGATGTATTAGATCCCATCCATGGCCTGGCTGGACGGGGCGCTTTTCATTCCATTGGCCCAAGCCTCCATCTACGAGACCATTATCTTTACCACATGCTTATAGCACAGAGATCCACAAAAAAAAGGAAAAAAGAAGCCGCGCGAGTGCGGGCCCCTCCCCGCATCTTGGTCTTGCTTGCTTGAAGCTTGCTGCTTACGTAGAAATACCCTTGGCTCGGGACCCCCGACAGAATTCCTGTCGCTTGGGTTTCATTTTCTACCTGCTTCTTGTTTTCCTTTCTTGATATGCGCACTTGCTTATAAGCCTCAGCATGAACACCTTTACGCGGCGATGAAAAAAAAATTCAACGAGGGGAGTGGATGGTCCAGACTTGCCCGAATAGAAGGAATCGACCGCCATCGGTTACACTGACAGCTCTGGTTATGTGTGACAACGAAAAAAGAAAGGGCGCAGATGGAACGTGTCGTTTCCGCCGGAGACAAGAGACGGACGGCTGCTGGGTTACCGTATGCCGATGGTACGTGCACGCGCGCGCGTGCAAGAAGAAAAAAGTATAGAGCGCCACCATTGTTCTCTCGTCATTTTACGTGCGAGTATGATAAAACCGGTTTTTTCAGTGGGTCAGTACATAGCATGTCCTACACCACCTATTAATTTCATTCTACTTCATACATAATTTTTTGGAAAGCTTTTTTTTTTTTGCTATACTTTTTTTTAGAGCGATGGCGCCAAATGAATCCATTCACGTCATACGCCAGTGTCATCCATTTGCTATCAACGGGATCTTTTCGCGCGCCTCCAAAACGGAGTCATTACTTTTTTTTGGGGGAACCGGCGCGCATGTCAAAGATATGAGAGTACTGCACATCGGCTATCAACAAAAAAAGTCCAGGCGAGGTGTTATGGGGGTTGGGGGCCGGCCCTGCCCAAGCCGCAAGAATAGAATTTCACGTTTGCACTTTAATGGGAGTGTGCGACCTCAATGTCTGCATTATCATAACGAATTGCGATCCTCGGTGCTCTTTCATCGGTTCAGTCGTTCGCGTAACGTCTTACGCGGACCTGGTACTTTTTATGTGGTGTGAGAGAATAGGAGGGCTTGTGCGCACGCAGTTACGTAGTATGATTGTTGAGATCTAGAACGTATTGTAAGTATACCAGACTTGGCGGGAAACTTGAAGTGTAATACGGGACGATCCGGCGAGAGAGCCGATGTACAAGCAGGCATGTGAATTGTGAAGTGGCACAGTCCGTACGGGTCGTCTCACCAGAGAATGCAGTGTGTGCGCAAACAAATGAATGTGAGAACAAGTATCCTCGACCTTCGTTTCAAGTGACCGTATATCTGTTACTATTACAAAATGATTTTATTTGTGTATGTTGGTGCGTGAGGTGTGAGGGCGGGATGTGATATACATAGCAATGCAAAAAGTAGAAAATGATGCGTGACAGTTCCTTTAGTTTTCTCGTTTTGGTGGTCTAGGAGGTGGTATCCATTTCTGTTTTCGCGGTCTCTTCGGAATTCTTGGGCTGAGACTTGCGATAAAGGGTGGTTTTGATCCGTGCCAAACTGTTCGCATCACCGTCCCAGCTGCGCAGGATCTTGACCACGTCGGCATCCGTCAAAATGGGAAGTTCTAACAATAGTTAGTCTCACTCTCTTTTCTGTATCCTCTTGGGACCCCAACGAAAAAAAAAATAGACTTACCCATGCCAGATTCGTACTCGTTCTCTTCCGAGTGTTTGAGGCCCTTGAGCATTTCGATCTTGGGGGGCTTTTGACGGTGCATGGCTTTGCTTGCCTTTTTCTCCAACTCCTCCAATTCGTCATCGGTTCGGTCGATATACCTGATGAAAACTCACTAAGTAATCTAGTCGCGGAGTAAGTGTGATATCTTTTTTACATTCGAATCAGTTCGTGGACGTGCTCCTCGGACGCACAGGGCAGATTCTCATCGAGAGCGAAACGGAACCACAACCACCGTTCGACTAGAATAATAGAACGCAAGGTGAGTCAAGAATAGCTTCCATTGGATCAAGCCTACCTCTCGGGTTAGAGGAGTGACGGGCTGCACGCGCCGTGGTCAGTTTCTCTTTACGCTGAATAGCCCGGTTGAGCTGTTTGGCCTTGCGCGAGTAGGGATGGGCTGCATCGCGGTTTTTAATGTTCTTTATCGTGATCTTTTTGTTGCCAGGCTACATGATGGATTGGATCAGACAATCGGTCCGAGATCGGCAGGCGATCGTCTGTGTTGGCTTACCATGACCAATAACTTGAGAAAAAAAAAGAGTGCCAAAAGTGGGACGGGAAGCGGGGCCTCGAAGCCACACACTAGAGAGCTTTATGCACACAGGCACTTATGAATTGGTTCCCCAGGCAGTGCCACCAAAATAAAGAAATAAATACGACAATGCAAACTTATATGTTTACTGCATAAAAAAGACCTTATCAAGGGCAGTTTGTCAGAAAGAGACTGTGTTCTTGGATAGAAAGCAAGCAAGAAAGGGGTGGATAAAGAGCAAAGCGTGGAGTCGGTGTTTCAAAGAGGAGTTAAGGACTGAAAGATGTTCAAGAGCAGGTCCATATTCTTTTACTATTACAACAAAAGCATGAGCGATTGGACTGTGGAGCGGATTGAAGATCCACAAGTACGGCAGTCAGTTGAACAGCTGATAAGCAAGTACCCACCCGCACACGAGGTCATTAAGGATCTGGCTGTCTATTATGAGTCCAGAGACGAACGCGATCCCAAGAAGCGCAAAGTGACGCCAGCACGCGAGTCGCGAGGCACCACTGTCGCCACCGTCCCTGATCTCTCCTTCCTGTCACCCGCACGAAAGAAATATAACCTCGTTCTGACCTCGGCACAGATCGCACTCCAGAATCCCAAAATAGACGAAACAGAGCATACCTTTGCCTTGGCCGACCTCACACTCGGCGTGTGTCTACCCAGCCCAGGCGTCACCAAAGCACATACCTTTGTCCTCTTTTTTGCCAAGAAAGACGCCGACCCGCTTGTCTTCAACGTACCCCACAAGGGCGATACCCTCTTCAAACGACCCACGGGCGATACCGCGCTCGGCGAACACAAAAAGGTGGAAGCCCTCGTCCAGCTCTTGCAAACTGAGGCACGTCTCAAGGTCATCACACCTGATCCACGCGTCTATCGATCGACGGGTGTGTCTGCCACGACAGGCAAGACGATCGAGGGTGACAAGTTCTACTGCGATGCGTATCTCAAGGCCAAGGAGGGCTTTCTCTATTTTTTACCGGGTGGCATTCTCTACGGCTTCAAGAAACCGACTCTCTACTTTCCGTTCTCGCAGATTGCTTCCACTTCATTTTGCAGCATCACCCAGCGCACCTTTGATCTCGCCATCATCCTCAAAGAAGGCGGTTCACCGCTCGGTCCCGCCTCGGCTGTCGGCTCCGAGGTCCAGTTCTCCATGATCGAACAGTCTGAATTTGGTGGTATCGAACAGTGTCTTCAGAACAGCCATATCAACGATCAAAGCATGAGCGAGGAAAACAAGGCGCCCGAGATGAAGGCCAAAGAAGAGAACGAGGACGCAAACGAGAATCAAATTGATGAAGACGACGAAGAGAACGATGATGATTTTCAACCAAGCGATCGAGACGAGGACCCGCTCGAATACGATACCGACGCTGATTCAGAAGACGAACACTCCATGGATGAAGATCACGAGGAAGAGCAAGAAGCACCCGCTACCACGCGCGCAGTAGAAGCAGAAGAGGAAAGCGGTGATGTGACAGAAGAAGCCATGGAAGGGACAGGTGAAGACGAAGCCGAGGAGGAAGAGGATGAGGAGCTGGAATCCGAGGACGAAGGCAGTGTATCACTCGGCAGCAGCGAAGGCAGTCAGACGCCGGCCCACCATCATCATCACCCTTCACCGCTCCGACCGCAAGAGGAGGAAAAGGACGAGCTCGACGATAGCGATTAATGCCTGCATATACACACTCTTGTAAACTTGTTTTTTGTTTTGTTTTTAGCTTCTCAACCCCCGCCCCTCTATTTTCTCATCGCAGACCACTTCCTCTCTGTCAAATGCATCATCCACACACACACACACACACTCTCTCTCTCTCTCTGGAAAAAGAAAGGAATTTCATGACTTCTACACTATATATTCACATACATCCACAAAAAGCTCTACGGTACAAAACGTGATATACAACAAGCTCGAATTGGTATTTAGGCGCGTTCCTTGGCGGTCGGGCTCTCCCACGAGTAGTCCTTGTAGGGAGCAAGCAGAGCATGAATCTCCTCGAGCACCTTGGACTCGTTCTCGGGCACTTGCTCCTCGCCACGTTGGCGGCGCTTGACGCTCTGCCAGGCCGCGATGGCCTTGCGGACGTCGTCCTTATTCTCGAGACCAATGACGGTCGACTGCAAGTTGAACGTATCGCGGCCGGTGAAAGCAAACTTGGATGCCAGCTCCGAGATGTTCAGGCCGGCGTCCTTGGCGACGCGCGCAGCCTGAGCCGCCGCCGCACGCAGCTCGGCATGGGCGGGGTGCCACGCCGGCGGGCCAGCGTCGCGGAACAAGGCCATGGCCAGGGGCGAGGCGCTCATCACGTAACGCACACCCGCAGCCCGGAATTTAGGAGCATATTCGGCGAATTTGGTGTTCTGCAGCGAATAATGGCAGTACGACAGGATCACGTCCAAGGGCTGGCCTTGCGCGTGCTGGTGCTCGGCAATCTTGAGCATCACGGGCAGAGGATAGCCTACAATCATTCAGGATCATCAGACGATGGATTCAAACAAGGTCCTTGGGGTTTTGTACCTGAAATACCGACATACTTGATCTTGCCTTGTTTCTAAACGAAATGTTCCTGTCAATTTTCCCTGTTCTTCTATTTTTCCCACACTGCCACAATGGAGGGGTGGGTTACCTTGAGATCAAAGAGAGCCTCAAGGACGTAGCCAGGGCCAACCACCTGTTCAAAGGGGACAAACTCGACATCGTGCGCGAGGACGACATCGAGATAATCGGTGCGCAGGCGCTTCATGCTCTCGGCCACGCTGGCTCGGATGCGCTCGGCCGAGTAATCCATGTCCTTGGTGGTGTAGCCATAACGGCCGACCTTGGTCTGCAGATAGTACGTCGACCGGGGAAACTCCTCACGCAGTGCATCGAGAGCCTCGCCGAGAATATACTCGCTGCGGCCATAGTAAGGCGAGGTGTCAAACATATTGATGCCTAAATGCAGAACCGAATGAGCGAAGAATGATATTGCCATGCTTGAAATCTACCAGAGGCGAGGGCTTCGCGGCAGGCAGCCTCGGGCCAGGAAGGGTCAATGGCATCATACGTGCCGGACAGGGCGCCTGCGCCGTATCCCAGTTCAGAAGGTTGGAAATCGTCCTGGTTGACGTTCTGTGGTGCCATTGCGGTGTATATTAATCAAGACGAAAGATACGCGTGCGTTGACGTGACTTACGAGCACTACCATTTTCGTGATCAGCGACATTTGCCCCAGTCGAACCCGCGCTTTATATGCTATGCAAGTCTTTCTGTATCACCCTGCAATTTCTATATTGGCGAGATCAACGATAGTAGCAGTATGCATCAGATCATCTTGGTTTCACTCTCTCTATATTATCATTATTCTTTTCTGTTTGCATCAAGAGCATAAAGCTCTGTCTCTCTTATCTGATTTGCATAATGCTGCCGGTTCTCTCACTGCATATCAGACTTGTTTTCTAGAGCATATGGTCGACCACAGACAGTATATACTATTATAGTCTGTCCTGTATGTGTCAATCTTTTTGATTTTGTATCGAAAAACTATCGACTCAAAGGAAACCACTGTATGCCAACATACTCAAACTAATAATGCTAGGTGTTGAGATCGACTTCCCCATCAGATTGTATATCATATGTTCATCAAGTAAAGTTTATTATAATGACCAAAAATCCTCATGTATCTTCTTACAAAATGTGGCATATGTTTTATTATATCTGTTTAAATGAAGGAGAAGATTACCTTTGTATATAATATGTACATACGCTAACTGAAAGTGCATGATAGTCTTGGGTGCCATCAAGTAGCCCATGCACAATCACTCATTTCTACTACAAGACTTTTATAATATAAGATCTCATTTTTATTACATTCTCCCGCAGGATAAACTCAACATCTTTCCCTGAAGATGATCTCCACGCCGCACAGTTCAGTGACGGGGCCCTCGATGTTTCATGTCATCTTTTTGATTGAGCTGATCGGGCTGTATTCGTTTCTACTTCCGCACTGTGTAATAAGTCATTGTGTTCATCAACATATCATCGCCCATGACGATGTGGAATACACTTTTACTAATAAAATTCTATTAACTTTTAGATTCAGGATTAAAAATAGAATTGTAAAAGAGAAAGCAGGATGGGCTCAGTTCATTCAGGAAAAAAAAAGTTCATACAAACGCAATATAATATATGAACTGCGAGAAAGGCGTACATACGTGATTGAAAACAAACTTCCTACCTTTGCGTTGTTCTTTTTCCTTTCAGATGAGAAGACCGGCTTGCACTTCATGATCAGTGGGGAGAACTTCTAGCGTCTGCCGATCAGTGCGTTTCGCCGTTATAATCAAGCTTCC
Source organism: Syncephalastrum contaminatum (assembly GCA_013461545.1). NCBI lineage: Eukaryota > Fungi > Mucoromycota > Mucoromycetes > Mucorales > Syncephalastraceae > Syncephalastrum > Syncephalastrum contaminatum. The sequence continues at coordinate 118,991 of VAFG01000307.1, read as the reverse complement.
CGGTGGAACGATTGGGAAAGGGCATATGTAAAATATTGTACCTAATGAAGAAGCCTTGTTGAAGGTGACATTGGGCCGTGTAACGCCGAACATGCACGAGTGCGCTCCATGGCAATAATTTTTCGATGCAGAACCCCCCTTAAGCATTTCTTGCTCCCGGGCCTTGGGATAGCATTGTGCTGCTGTCGTAAAACCCAATCGAGTAAAAATCGTATCACTAAATCGTACCGTGTGAATTATTATACAATTGCGCCTGAGAACGTGTAGATCGTAAGATGTGACGGAGAATAAGACGTCAAGCCAAATGCTTTCGTTGTCATTAGTAGAGGTTCTTGATGTAATTATCTATTGACTTTGCTAAGAGAGTAAACAGAGGAACCAACGATGTCGCAGGTGCGGTAAAGTGCAGCGTTGTAAAGAGTTCCAAAAATGTGAGTTGCAGGGATTTAAAAGTGACACAGTAGTCTTTATGTAAGTCCATGCGAATTGCGAAGAAATGAGAAACAGGTTACTATATTTATGGATATTTCGATTGATAATGTCGGTGCTGCATTGAATAGGTGCACTCCTATACGTGATAAACGAAGGAGAGTGGAGTTACCCTGCAGGGAAAAAGAAACGATCCAATGTCTCGAAAGGAGCTGTCAGAGAGAAGAAAAGAATCTCGGGTTTTAAAATGGCAATGACTTGAATCGCCGTCACAAAGCCGGAAAAGAAAAAGGCAATCCTTGCAAGAAAAACAGGCCTTGTTCATACAGAGTCAATCACCATGTTTATGCCTCAGGTATTAACCATTTGCGTTCGTGCGAAACATTCCGATCACTCATATTTGAATGCACTTTTAGCAACCCAAGTTGACGCCCGAGCAAAAGGCCCTGCTGCGCCAGCACACGATTGCATCTGTCTCGAATTTTGTCACGATCGCCGTCCTCCTTCGTGCCGGTATGTAACTCAAGGGAGACTATGACAAGTGGGGGACGAACAGGAGTACGAGGAGAGTAGAGGATCGGATGAAAAGGACATAGGAAACAAAAAGAGACCAACGAACGAAAAAAAAAAAAATTGCGCGGGCGCGTGTGTGTGTCTCAAGAGAGAGAAGCAGGAGTGGAAAGGGTCCAACAATAACTCACTTCTTTTTTTTTTTCATCCCTTGCAGCGCCCTTTGCGGTTGATTACATCCAGAAACTCTTTTAAGGATACATGGTTCTATACATTGATTTTTTGTATTTGAGGTGAAATCGAAACGTGAACACGATTATTAGACTTTGTAGATACAACGATATTTTTGGTATGT